>JBBCBC010000023.1:15313672-15904632 GCA_037126765.1 Stenogyne calaminthoides | reverse complement strand
TACAAATCACACATTCCATTATTGAACTCATTATACTTGTCATATTATTAATATTGAATGTATTTAAATTATAGGTGGATTCATTTCCATGACCATGTTAAAAGTGCAAGTAACACTCTTCGTATATATTGAGACATATTTGTTTTTTTTTTTATCGGAGGAAAAGTAAGTAGTATTATAATATTCCCCGATAAAGACATATTATTTTGGGTTATATACAATTATTTTTCCATTACGGTTTATAGACAATGACCATACGATAGCGAGCCTTGTAAATCGTTGTTTGATCCTAAGATGGATGTCGAATGTCCATTAATCAATTTTGAAATAGTGGAGATTCATCATCCCAGTATTATCATTAAATTGATTCGGGGAAAGATTCAAAACATTCCCGTCGATAGCATCTCTTTATTATTCATTGCCGTCATCGGCGCCAAAGGGCAAAATGGTGTTGATTGGACTTTAAAACATGCCATGATTACGTATTGGGGCGAGAACGGTGAAAATCCTTTGGAGAATGGGGCGATGATGGAGTGACTACTATCTTGATGGTATATAATATTACCACATTTGATTTCACCCAATTCTGCAATCTTTGAGTGTCGGGGCTTCAATACATAGAATGTCTACGTGATGTTTTGGTAATTTATATATTTAAATCTCATGTTGTGTTTCATGTTAATATGCTAAGAAATGTGTATAGCGGGTCCTTTTTTTTTTCTCTAGCGGTCGAGAAGGTTCTCGTCTTAGAATTACAAAAAGTAATTTCCTGATTGACAATAAAGAATCGATGGTGGATCTTCTAAATCTTTGTGAATCAATTTATTCGGGGAAGTGGACTCTATACTTGAAGCACCTCCGTATCTTGTAGCTCAACCGGCTCACAAAATAGAAGAAAAGAGAGGGAGTAAAAAGGGAGGGAGGCGAAAAAAAAGTACTTCAAGAGATGAAAATGTTGGGACATTAACATTTAAAAAAGTCGAAAGAAGGCATTCTCTGCGATTCGCCCATGAGTTCCTTTTACCCACATGAGTACAAGACATAGGAGGCGAAAATGTGCTTCAAGAGAAGAAAATGTTGGGACATTAACATTTAGAAGTCAAAGAAAGGCATTCCTCTGCGGTGCACCATAGTCTCATTTTTTACCCATGCGAGATGCTTGCAAACTTTATGGGGCACCACATGTACAAAGTGGTGTGTAATTTACAAAATTACACTAATAAATTTAATTAGGTTACACTTTTGTTTATTATTTATTTGCATATTATACATAACGTGTGGCGGATGCTTCCATCAAGGTGGCTACCTCAAAATTAATACGTGCCCATGATTGGAGCCTTCTTTTTTTACACACCTTATAGTGAAAAGGGCATGTAATTTACCAAATTATCTGATTTAGGTTTTACATATTATTTATTTTTTAATTATTGATTTAAATTCACTAAATATGTTTTTAGGTCTTTTACATCAATGGAACCTCCCTACTTACCATGAAAGTTATCATGTACCTCAACTGAGTTAATAGTCAGCGAGGAATGTCGCTTCGTTGTTGCGATCAAATTATCCTTTTGAATAAATTTAATTATCAAGGATATGGCGTCCAACTTACAATTCAACAACTATTCTATTTAGGGCACTGGCATGCTAGGCTACTTAACACAGAACATCAAAATCAAGATGAGCAGGTACAACATGATGAACTTCTTACGTCATGGTTCGAATTAAACCTTGTTGTTTTGTAGCATACATAGTCATAAATATTTCTATTTTTTAATTGATGTACATTATATAGTATTTTAATTGCTTCGTTTATTTTAAATTTTAAAAAAAATCATAATTGCATGTGTTTCACACATAATTACATGAAAAATGGTTAATTAGTTTTAATAATTGATTTTTTAATTAAGTGTACTTTTTATACATTATTTTATTTTTTTTGGTCAAAAATTGTATCATATCATACAAAAACCATTGGCTGACTTGTCATGATACACATATATACACAATTTAGTACTCGTTGAGAGCACCATGTCATAAATAAACATATATACACAATCTAGTGAGAGCACCATGTTTTTAGACACATGTGATGTCGGTCTTGGAGGCGTGCCACTAGGTGAGCACCATGTCACCATGTCATACATACTCATACATATACAACCTTTGCATGCTTTCGATGGAAGCACCATGTTATAGATACAAATATATATGTAATCACCCAACTAGTTCGCTCATAGGCGCAACATATATCTGTCATACATATACATCCACCAGACTAGTTGCCTCAAAGGGGCAACATTTATAAATATGAATATATCCAACTAGTTTAACGTTCATAAAGAGGAGACAGGTAATAATAAGCATAAATTTTAAAAAACTCACCCTATTTTTTATAAGCAATCCAAAATTACCCTAATTTAATAAAAAACCCGCAAGATCAACTCTTTAGAAAATACATAAAAACTTGTGCCAGATCGTTTTAATTTAAAGATGATATGTTTCTTATTTTTTAAAGTGCTACTCACCTTAAATGGTAATAATTTTTCTATAAACAGTGATAATAATAGCATGATTAGACGATCTCACATAATTGTTGCTCTAGGCCGAACTTATAAGTCACGCATATTAATAATTAATAGTAGTGGAAAAATATTAAAACATGTTTAAAACATGTTTTTTCCTTTCACTTTATAATATTGCCAAGTCGATGTTGAGATTATACTAGAAAATATGTTTTTTACTTTGTATAATCGGTGAATTAATTTATTTACTGAAATAAATTGTTTATCCTTGATGATTTAAATATCTTGATATTTACATATATTTCTTTTGCGCAAGCTGTTTCAATAAATAGTCGTGTTACATTGTAGTTAATTTAGTGATACCGAATCACGAGAAGATTAAATTGCGGTTCCTTGTAACTAAAAAGTACACCATTTCCGACCTAGATGAAATAAACAATCCGTAAATGAAAGGTTGAAGTGTAAGGCTCGGATTGGTTTGTTTTGACCAAAAGAGATTACGGTAGTGCATGGTACGATCTGTTGAAGAGGACCTCTGGGAGGATAAATTCTTGAACTAAACTAGGAAGAATTAGACCTCGATGGTTAGTTATTTCTTAATCTTAGTCCCTTAAATAGGATTTGCGTGTGATTAGTAACTATTGATTTGACTTATTACGGGTAGAGAATCGAGGAGATTCAATACTTTTATATCTTAGGCGATATTATTGGTCACGTCGCGATTACTAAGATTTATCTGAGGAGAATCTCGTGTGCAAGTATGCTTGTTGATTTGCCCCTTGGGAGGTTCATAAGTTTTATCATACAAATCTTGCAAGTGGAACTAGTTTTGGTATGGATAATAATGTTGAATCGTTCCTTTACCAAGGATAAAAGATATTAATTAATGGAAAGTTATTTGATTGGCTTGAATTAATTAATGGGCTAGATAATCTTAAAACATGGGAAATAATAGCAAGAGCCATATTAAGCGTAATATGGGTTAAGATGGATAGTGCAATATTAATTATGTGTGGGATTAATTAATATTTATGGGCTTGAATAATATTGTGGCTCCAATATTGATAATTGAATCGTTGGAAAATCGTCTTAATTCTCCCTAAAGGCCCCCCAAGTAGCCAAGATAAAGTACAATAAGCTGAAAAATGTGTTTAAAAATAAAATAAATTTTGTTGCTTATTTTTCCTCATTTTTCAAAAAATTATGAATAAAAGGGGGAAAGATTTTCTTTGAATTTTGTTATGGAATGAAGATATGTATTCTTGGAATGCAAGATTATCTCATTAAATTCAAAGAAATCTCCCCCTTGGTTATTTGTATGCAAATTTTTAAATTTTTTGAAATAAAGGGAAAGAAAAGATTTTTCTTGATTTTCTTGAAAAGATATTATGGAAGATATGTATTTCTTGAAATACAAAGTATATCTCATAAATTCAAGAAGATCGAATCTTGGAATCTTGATCCTTGTTTTTTTTAAAAATTGTCATAACAAGAGGAGTTAGGATTTTTTGTGGAATATTTTTAATTATGGAAAAAGAATATATGAGATATATTCAAGATTTCTTGGAGATCAAAAAATTTTTCGTATTATTTTATCACAAGAATTCAATGACACCCTCTATAAATAGGGGATGAATGTTTCATTCCAAGTACAATTCAAATCTTGAAAAATTAGTAAATCTACAAAGGTGGTGCAACAAATTTTATTTTCCCTTTTGTTAATTGTTGACTTAAACTGCCAGGATTGTCGAGCAAGGACTAGGGAATACTTGGGAAGGTCTTTTGGTGTGTTTTTCATCGGCAGACCATTGTCATTCAAGAGGTAAGTTCCGCGTAAACGTCGTAGTAATTACGCATGCGTAGTGTTAGGCGGTGGAAAAAAACCCGTTTTTGGCGTCGGGAAAACAAAACATGACAAGCGATGCATATAAAAAAATAGGGGTGAAGGAATGGTGATTCCGATTTTTGTCTTTGGAGCTCATCGTTGTGTTTTTGCTTATGATCGAATGTATACTTGACAAGATAAGAGCGTAAAAGCGATAAACATGACGACAATGTATAGTGGTTCGGAGACTCAAGCTCCCCATCCTCTCGCATTCCTAGGGAAATTCCTTTCAAACACTTCCCTAAAACTTTACGACTACCTCATAGTTTACTAACCTTTACAACTACGAGCTTTGACTACCTGCATGGTTTACTAACTCAATGAACCGGACTACTTCACCCTCGGGCTGCAGCCTATAGATGTTTAATGAGTTCACTCTCAATGGGGACTTATCACCCTCACTCGGGATTGCCTAACAACTACCTCACTTCACCTTAGTTATCTCCTTTACGAGAATGGGGTTTTGGGTTTGGTGTTGTCTCCAACTATGGTGAGATTTTCCCAGCACATTTGTTTAGCCTCAATCTTTAGGTTGGGAAAATCTCTCTAAGCATATGATACATCGTGGGTTGCTTAGATTGGGTTCTAGAACACTCTTGAATATATTTGTATATCTCACCGGACTTGTGTTCTAGGGTGGGAAAGCAAGTATATGTTCTCTTTGCTTCTGTGGCATCGTTGCTATCTTCTTGCACCCTTCCGCGTAATAATGTAGGAAGAACTTGTATTTATAGTGTGGATTTGAATATTCTTAGTTGGAAGAATCACGTTTCAAAACCATACTATTCTTTGTAAGTTACTTGATTTTTTAAACAGTTGTCTTCCTCTCATTGGTCCCGTGTTTGGATTTCCAGCGGTATATTCCTCGACTTGGTGCCTCGGAACATTAGGGATATCTTTGAGCGTTGATGCATTCTTGAAGTCTTGATGATACTTATGCCTTGATATCTTTATCTTGAGTCTTGATATCTTGATCTTGAGTCTTGATGTCGCCGAGTCTTGAGATATATTGATTGATATCTTGAGTCTGAGTCTTGATTCTCGATTTCATCTTGAGTCTTGATTCTCGGTCTCATCTTGAGTCTTGGCTTAGTTTCATCTTTGAAACTTGATTTCTTGAGCTTTCTTGAGTCTTGAATCTATCTGATCTATATATCTGTGACTATACATTTATGCGAGATAACATCCTAGACTACTCTAAACTAAATCGACTCATCTATCAAATTATCTGAACATGTCATACTTTCGGGGTTTGGGATCTAATCAAAATCTTTTTATTAAATTGATTTCCCAACCGTAGGATTCGTGAACTATTTATATGCATGATTTGTTGTTGAATTATTATTTATTTAATATAGGATTAATTCATGCTAGTAATAATTGTTAGAATTAAATTTATAATTAAATATTCATCACGAATAGATCCAGGGCAAATCAATTACGACAAACTGGTATCGAGCCTCGGTTCAGACTCTGAATTTTTAGAAATAATTTAATTAGTTTCATTAAATTTGAAATTGGATAGTAGAATTGCTAGATCTTTTTTCTGGTATCAATTGTCATGGAATTTAATGTGTTTTTTATTTATGCATTTAAATTGTGGTTTTAATTAGATTAGATTAGTCGTTTTGCCTCGTGAAAAATCACAGTAGATTAAGGGAGACTGTTTGATTTGATCAATGTAATAGACTAGTCTAGATCTAGGTTTATTTATTTTTGTAAATATAAATTATGCTTAGGATCGGCTTGAGCGAGCGAAAAATTAAAAGTCGAGGATCGGCAGGGCTTAGGCGGCATCATCGCGGAAATGTGCCAAAGAACGCAGCCTTGGCAGCCTTAACGCCAGACTTCGGCGAAACGCGCGAGCGTGTGAGCGAAAGGCGAAGCGTCGCGTCAGCAGCGAAGTATGCCTTGAGCGGCGATGGCTTGTAGCAGCAGCAGCGTGAAGCGGCAGCGCGCCTGGTAGCGATACCACGAATGGCGGCAGGCGGCAGGCGGCGTCATGACGCCCGGTATGCGCGCCAGGCGCCACTACGACACGGCGAGAGTACTGGCGAAGCGCTCCGACGCGCGAGTTGGTCGATGGCATTGAACGACAAAGGCGGTTTTTAAAGGCGGTCAAGTGGGGCTTTTAGAACGAACAATGAAAGAAATTTATAAAAGGCGATTTCTCAAGATCAAGAACAAAAAAAAATTAACCATGACAATTGGATAAATGTACCCCAATATGTTTAATTTTTTGTCTTGATGTTATGCGTTATTTTATGCTTATTTAAATTGTGTTTAAATTTGCGATGCATGAGAAAATGTTTTGAAAAATCTCACTTTGAAAATTACTAAGTATGCTTAAACAATTAATTGACAATTTTATTCGGATAATAAAATTGAATTAATTTTGACCTCCGTGATTGATTTATTTGTGAATTCTTTTGGAGAAATTCCCCCCACGGGGCCAGTCGAAAGATAGCTTTCACATGAATAAATTCCAAATGGATGATTGTGGATTATTACTAGTGGCGTGATGACCCTCATTTCGATCGATCCGTCGAAATAATAATTATGTATTTAATCATGGCAGTACTTAGGTATAAAATTGATGTCATTATCTTAGAAGTCCTATCGATTTTATATTGGTCAAAGGAGCCAACTAATGTCCCGGATATTAAAGGTTTATGCTTTGTTCTTGTTTGTAACTGCTTGAATGTGTTTAAATAATGACCCACCCCGTGGCTTATTTAAAAATTGTTTTGAATGTTGGCTGATGCATGTTCATATTTTTTGGAGATTTTAATATGAAACATGTGATCGAATTTAAGTGATATATTTGTGCTTATGCATATTATTATTTATTTCACTTCAACATGCATAACCTTTTAATCTCTTATATACACTCAAAAAGAACACAATTAATGGAATAACTATATTTGTTTGGAAGCGGAATATGAGTTTTTGTCCTACGCACAAGAACATTATTGGGTTCTTGATGTACCCAAGCCCGTATACCTCTTGATGGATCGATGTGGAAAGGCAACTTGTATGATATTTGGGGGCGGGGCAATGAACCCGTAAGCGTGTAATCTTGACTTCAGCATGCGATGATTTGAGACACATTCATGAAGGTGTTAGTCTGCTTTGCGAAATTATCTGAAAGTCTTGAAGAAATGTTTTAACAAAACCGCGCATGATCAATCGGTTTAAAAAGCCGTGCGTGGCTAGGCTAAAAAAATTTGAGGAACACACAGCCAAGGAGCATGTTCTCGGAATAAAGCGCCCGTTTTGATAAACTTGCTTATCTCGGTACTAAGTATTGTGATGAGGCTCAAATCAATTTCTTTTTCCTAACTCTTCGAAGTGTTTTTGATGAGTTTTCATGTAGTTTTGTGATGGCGATCACATGTTTACTATAGACACTCTACAAAAAGCCTTGGAGATAATGGTGAAAACATTTAGGAATGAAAAGCCGAAGCATTGGTGACCAAAAGTCTTTTCTCAAGATCTAGGCGATGGAAAGTAAAACAAAAGAAAAGGAAAGTGGTGAGAACCAAGCATCTCTAAATCCTTTAAGAAAAGTAAGAAAGATAGCTAGTTGGATGGGTGTCGAAAGTACCAAAAGGAAAATGCTTCAAGTCACGGTGAAAAGGAACATTGGAGGTCATTTGTTCGATCCCAAGGAAGGAAAAGAAGAAAGGTAATTCTCACGCTTTAGTTGTTGAAACTTGCTTAGCGGCGTGTATGTCTCCCATTTTATGGGTGGTGGATCTGAGATCCTTGATCATGTTTATTTCACTTTCTAGGAGGTTCAAGCCCGAACGGAACAACTTCTTTGGGGTGAGATCCTCGTCAATTTTGGCGTCTTCTACGAGAGTGGCGAAGCGATGGGAGAAGTGCTTTTTGTCTTTTGAAACGAGTTTAATTTTAAGAAGATTTTCGTTCCGAATTTTAGAAAAGAATTTGATTTCGGTTTCTAAACTTTACCTTGATGGATATTGGGTTACTTTTTGATAAAGTTATTTACCATTTCTCTTTATGATAAATTTATCATCGTGGAGCGTTGTCAAGTAATCTCTATCTGATTAATTGTACTTTTCCTCACGAAATCGTCTATAACATATCAAATGTTTGAGATAAAAAAGCGTTCATGGGCGTGAGCGAAAACGCTTCTATGGCATCTAAGATTGGGACATATTAATCGAAAGAGGGTCAAGGTTGGTGAAAAAGGCGGTTCCTTTGGAGTCTCTCCAAGTTGAACAATTCGACTTGTGAATAATGTTTGGAGTGTAAAATGACCAAGCGAGCATTGACGAGGAATAGGCCAAAAGTGTTAAAAATTGTTCACCTGGAGCGTATGTGGTCGATGTCACCAAAAGCAAAGAGGAGGTTCACAGTATTTACGTCACTTTTATTGATGACTACTTTCAGTCTTTATTATATTTTTTTTATGAAGCATAAATTTGAGACCTTTGAGAATTCGAAAAAATTTAAGGCTCAGCGAAGAATCATAAGGAAAAAGCGTATCAAGAATCTGATCGATCGTGGGCGAGTACCTCGGCCGATGAGTTTTGAACTTTCGCCGGATGAAGGATTGCATCCCAACTGCGCCCAGAACCCCTCCACAAAAGCGGGGTTGCGAGAAGCGAAAAACGAACTCTTTTAGAAATTGTTAGATCAATGATGTGTTATGCGGATCTTCCCAAGTAGATTACGGGGTCATGCCTTGGAAGCGGCGGCTTACATTACGAACTTGGTGCCATCCGAATCGGTTCTCAAAACTCCCCGAAAGAATTGTTGAGTAAGGCGCATTTGGGGAATTAGTTGCCGGATCTATTCGGGATGAATATTTTAAATTTACAATTATTACTAGCATGAATTAATCTATATTAATTCGAATAATAATTCAACAACAAATCATGCATATAAGCGGTTCAAATAAAACCTCTGGCGTGCGGAATTACTACGGGTTTTCGTGAACTAACCTCTTGGAATGACAATGGATGCAAATCGATTAAAACACGCCCAAAAGGCCTTCCCAAGTATTCCTAGTCCTTGCTTTCGACAATCGATTGGAAGGAAGCTCATGAACAATTAACAAAGGAAAATAAAATTTGTTGCACCACCTTTGTGGATTTACTAATTTTTCGGCACATGGAATTGTACTTAGGAATGAAACCCTTTCATCCATATTTATAGAGGTGTTGGTGGCGATTTTGGGGAAAAATAATGTGGGAAAATTTTTCTTGATCTCCGAAATCTTGAATATATCTATATATTCTTTTCTCCATAATTAAAATATTCATAAAAATCTCAACTCTTGTTATGGTGATATTTTAAAAAATAAGGAAAAGAATCAGATTTGGATCTTCTTGAATTTATGAGATATTCTTGTATTCCAAAAATACATATCTTCCATAATATCTTTTCAAGAAAATCAAGAAAATCTTTCTTTCCCTTATTATCCAAAAATTTTTGAAATTTCCATATAAATAACCAAGTGGGAGATTTCTTGAATTTAATGAGATAATCTTGTATTTCAAGAATACATATCTTCATTCCATAACAAAATTCAAAGAAAATCTTTCTCTCTTTTATTCACAAAAAAAAAAAAAATTTGAGGAAAAATAAGCAACAAAATTTATTTTATTTTTTAAACACCTTTTTTCAGTTATTGGACTTTATATTTGAGCTACTTGGGGGCCTTTAGGAGAATTAAGATTGGATCTTCAATGGATCTTGAATTATCAATATTGAGCCACAATATTATTCAAGCCCATAAATAGTAATTAATCCACTACATAATTAATATTGCACTATCCATCTTAACCCATATTACAGTTAATATGGCTCGGTTATTATTTCCGTGTTTAAGATTATCTGCCCATTAATTAATTCAAGCCTTTGAAATAGCTTTCCATTAATTAATATCTTTTATCCTTAGTAAAGGAGCGGTTCAACATTATTATCCACCGGAAACTAGTTCCTTGCAAGATTTGGTATGATAAAACTTATGAACCTCCCGAGAGCAAATCGAACAAAGCGTACTTGCTTGCACGATTCTCCGTATTAAATCTTAGCAATCGCGTGTGACCAATAATATTGCCCAAGATATAAAGTATTGAATCTCGTTGATTCTCTACCCGTAATAAATCAAAACAATAATTATTAACCACTACGATCCTATTTAAGGGGCGAAGATTAAGAAATAACGAACATTTGAGGTCTAATTCTTCCTAGTTCGATTGAAGAATTTGTCCTCTATGGAGTCTTCTTCAATGCACTAGTCATGCACTAGTGTAATCTCTTGGTCAAGACAAACCAATTTGAGCCTTACTTCCAACCTTTCACGATGGATTGTTCATTTCCATCTAGGTCGTGAATGTGTGTACTTTTTAGTTACAAGGAAGCTGTTAATTTAATCTTACGTGATTTGGTATCACTAAATTAACTTCTAATGTAACTTCTTATTTATTGAGCAGTTATGCGATAAATATATGTAACATTCGATGATATTTAAAGCATCGGTGATAAACAATTTATTTATTAAATAAGTCCGAAATTGATTTGATTATCTGAAAGTAAAAGCATACTTTCGATTATAATCCCAACAATCTCACTTATACTCAAAAGTGCGATTTTAAGTATACTACGGCATGTCTCGTGTAGTTCTTGTCGTGATATCTATTGTCACCTACGAAACCTAATAATGTCTCCCTTATACTCAAAGCCAGTTGCAGCGGTCTTGACACCCATTCCTTCCACATGTCTCCGAATGTATTTGAGGCGGACCCTTTGTGAATGGATCGCTAGGTTGTCTTTGGTGGCGATCTTTGCCACCTCTATATCTCCCTCTCTTTAGCGATTTTCGTATAAGATGGTATTTCCTTTCAATGTGTTTCTTATTGGCCTTGTGGGCTCTTGGTTTCCATGAATTTGCAAAGCCTTTCGGCATTGTCACAATAAAGCGATGATTGTCTTTGGGCAAATTAGGAACTACATCAAGTCCACTAGGAAGTTCTTAAACCAAACCGCTTCTTTCGTTGCCTGCTTGCATGACTACATATTCGGCTTCCATGGTAGAATCTGCGATGCATTTTACTTATGACTTCTCCCGTCATAGCTCTCCCCGTACAAAACACACTATCTAGGAAGGTAGATTTTACGGAATCTAAAATCGATTGGAAATCCCAAGAATCCATGTGGCCAGATGGGGAATTAAAACTATCGTGATAAACCAACATTCTATCTCGAGTTCTTTTCGGATACTTGAGAATTTTTTTAAGCCGTCAATCGTTGTTTCCCTGGGTTACTTTGATATCTTGCCACCATGCATGCGACAAAGCGGATATCTGGTCGTCTTATGACAATGCATACATAAGGCTTCAAACGGTAGAAGCGTAAGAATGTCTTTCATGTCATCTATCTCCTTTTTGTGTCTTAGGGCACATTTTCTTGGATAGATGGATTCCATGTACGAAAAGGCAAGCCTTTCTTGGAATCTTGCATCTTTGAATCATTTCAAGGCGGTGTCTATGTATGAAGCTTGCGATAAACCTATCATTTTTCTTGCGATCTCGAGTGATCTTGATCCCAAGGATGTGCCGGCTTCCCCTAAGTCCTTCATATCAAAATATCATTTTTTGAAAAGCCCGTGCCACTTCGTCGATAACATCTTTACATCGTTCGATGAAGGCGAATGTCATCTACGTATAATCTTAGAATACCAATGCGATTAGACACTTTTTTGTACACACAACTTTCGAACTCGTTTTGATAAAACCCGTAAGACTTTATAACATGATCAAAACATTGGTTCCAAGCTCTGGATGCTGTTTGAGTTCCGTAAATGGACTTCATGAGCTTACAAACTAGGTGTTCTTGGTACTTTTCAATGAAGCCTTGGGGTTGTTGCATATAGATTTCTTCATCAAGACTTAGTTAAGGAAAGGCATCTTGACATCCATTTTACCATTTCAAAATCGAGATGCCTACGACAAGAGAATCGGGATGGACTTGAGCATTGCTCTGGTGAAAAAGTTTCCTCGTAGTCGATCCCTTTAACTTTACGAGTATAACCTTTAGCCCAAGCCTTGCCTTGAAGGTTTTCCACCTTTAAAGTCCGATCCCCCTTTTTCTCTTGTATACCCCTTGGAACCAATGGGTTTGACCCCATTAAGTGGTTCGACTAGCTCCCACCTCTGTTATGATCCATAGAACCCATTTACTTTTTCATTGCCTTTTGCGAAAACCGCGTCCTTGTCTTGGATTTCCTCGTCATATGTCCATGGGTACGATTCATCTTGTCCAGGGAATCAAGTCAGGGACTCTCCTATCCCCATGAATCTCCGAAATTGTCTTACAACCCTCCCTCTGACGAGGTTCGGTTGTGAAAGTGTAATCGTTTGGTATGTCATCTTATACGATGGCAATGAGGTTAACCCTTAGCTTCTTAAGGTAATCTCGCCACAGGTCTTCTTTACGTTCATATAGTCTTCTTCGAAAAATCTAAAAGTGGGTGCTTATTACCACATTTTTGATCTTAGGGACCATAGAACATACACCACTTTTGTTCCTCGGGGTATCCTATAAACAACCTTAATTACGATAGAGGATCTAATTTCGGCTTCCTTGTCCCGTGGGCGGACCCCCCAATTCTCATGTGTCTCAAACTGAGGCTGCGCTGGGGTCCACAATTCTTTGGGAGTTTTTGGGAACCGATTTGGATGGCACCAAGTTCAGAATGTAAGCCCATTTGTTTCAAAGGCATGACCCCGAGCGACTTGGGAAGATCCATAACTCATCATTGATCTAACCATTTCAAAAAGTTTTGTTTCTTCGCTCTGCAACCCCGTTTTGTTGAGGGGTTAGGGTGTAGTTAATTTGGGATGCAATCCTTCATCGACAAGTAGTTCAAAAACTCATCATTTGAGGTGGTACTCCTCCATGATCGGATCATAGAGACTTGATACATTTTTTTCCTATGATTCTCTTGCTTGAGGCTTAAATTCTTTGAATTTCTCAAAGGTCTCGGTTATGCTTCATAAGGAAAAATATAACCGTACCTTGAGTAGTCATCAATAAAAAAGTAAAATACTCATAACCTCCTCTTGCTTTGGTTGACATTGGACCACATCGTCGTGTGAGCGATTTCTAACAGCTTCTTTGGCTCTATTCCTTTGGCTCGAATGCCCTCTTGGTCGTTTTACCCTCGAACATGATTCGCGGGTTGGAATTGGTTCAACTTGGAGAGACTCTAGTGAACCATCTTTTACCAACCTTTGGATCCTCTTTTGGATTAATATGTCCCAATCTTAGATGCCATAGAAGTTGTTTCGTTTCGTCGATGAATTTTTTTTATTTTATAGGAAATAGTTGATGTGTTATAGGATGCGTTTAAGTGAGTGGTGTGAGCAATTTAATTGTATGGAGATTATTAAACCAATGTCCCATATGAGATACACTCATCATTTCAGAAATGATGTCATTCTTATTAGAAGAAACTAAGTATCCATTATGAAATTTTAAAGCTGAAAGTGAATTCTTTCTAAAGCCCGGGAACATAAAAGATAATCTCAAAAAACTTTATCTTCAAAAGGCGGTGCACTTCTCCTTTTAACCCCACTACTCTATGTAGCATTGCAATATCTACTACCTACATTAGCATTGCAATAATATTTACTACGTAGTATTGTAATATCTGCTACTTCACGTAGCATTGCAATAACATTACTTTTCGTAACATCGCCCGGTTTGATGGATCTCACTCATGGATTTTGGGATTAGTTTGAACCCGTGAAGCAAAACATGATTAGTGGATCGTGTATCAACTACCCACGAATGAAGTATCGCCCGCTAAACAAGTTTCAACAATTAGTGCGTGAAAATTACCTTTCTTTTTCGGCCCTTTTTGGGGTTGGAGCAGAACAAACCTCCATTGTCCTCTTTCACATGACTTAAGCACCCCTCTTTGGATTTTCTTTGACACCACCAGCGTTCGTCATCTTACCATTTGCCCTTGGCAACAATTGAGTTGATTGATGGCTTTTGGTTATCTTCTTCTTCTTGCCTCCCCTTGGCCTAGAAAATGAAGACAAACCACTTGTCGTCAAAAGCTTGAGTTTGGTGCCCCATCAACATCTCTGAGAGACCAAAGCTTGCAACAAATCGGCTAGCGAGGCAAAATGCTTTCAAAAACTTTTAGGCGAAGTGAAATACAAATTCATCCCCGAGTCTCGGTTATAATTTGCTTTTCGAGAACCTCAACTTTGTTCGGATGGGCCATCTATTTTGAGGGGCGTAATCCCTTACGGGTTTGCCCTCCACCATTTTTACTGACGACATCTCTTGCATGGTGATCGATGAGTCGCATTTTTTGACTTCGTCGGTTGGCTCATCGATTTTGGTGTGTCGAGAATCGACTTGTGCTTTTATGCGATTAGGGACAATTATAATTTTTGTTTTTCAATATAGTTTCTTATTCTATTGACTTTAAGTATAATAATAGTGGATTAAAAGGTTACGACATGATGTTGAAATAAATAACTATATCATAAGCACAAATATATCACTAAATTCGATCACATGTTTCATATTAAAATCTCAAAAAATATGAACATGCATCAACCAACATCTCAAAAGCAGTTTAAATAAGCGGCGTGGGGTGGGTCATTATTTAAACACATTCAAGCGAGTTACAAACAAAACGGTTACAAACCTTTAATATTCAGTTAATAGTTGGCTCCCAGCTTGACCAATATAAAATTAGCCCGGGGACTTGGGGAAGTATATGCATATCAATTTTATACCTAAGTAATAACCATGATTAAATCATAATTATTATTTAAGCTTTGATCGAGCCTCGTGGGGAGGTCATAAATGCGCCACTAGTAATAATCCACAATCATCCATTTGGAATTTATTCATGTGAAAGCTATCTTTTGGCCGAATCGTGGGAGGAATTTCTCAAAAAATTCACAAATAAATAAATCATGTAGGTCAAAATTAATTCAATTTTATTATCAGGAATAAAATTGTCAATTATTGTTTAAGCATACTTAGTAATTTTTGAAAGTGAGATTTTTCAAAACATTTTTCTCATGCATCATGAAATTTAAACACAATTTAAATAAGCATAAAATAATGCGTAATCATCAAAACAAAAAATTAAACCATATTTGCTGTCATATATAAATTGTCATGGTTAATTTTTGTCACAATTGGATACTTGACAAAATCGTCTTCTATAGTTCTACTGTCAATTTCAAATTTAGTAAGCTCAATTAAATTACAATTTAAAAAAGCGTCTTGTCCGGTAGTGGCTCACATTACTAGATGATGGGGAATGAGTCGGAGTGCGAGATCACATTAAAATTGAATAATTTAAATACAAATTTAATTAATTAATTATTACTATGAATTAATCCTATATTAATTCAAATAATAGCGGCGTCGCCCGCGCATCGCCAAAAGCCACGTAAAACCTCTCACGGAATCGCCTTGTGAGCGTCACCCGTTGTGGGTCGGACGGCTAACCAAAGGACTTCCTTATTATAGCCCTTGCTCAACTATCCGATTGGGAAGGACACTTGTCGAACAATTAACAACGGAAAAAATAAACTCCGGCCACCACCCCCCAGCGCCCGTCTTGCACGCCCGTCCAGCGTCTTCGCGTCGATGCCTCCACCAGCGCGTTTAAGCACGCCGCGCCTCGCCCGATTAGGATCCATAATCTTTTAATTCTTGGTCTCGCCTCCGTTTCGATCCGGTTACAATTTATTTACAAAAAATAAATAAACCTGAATCTGAACTAGTCTATTACATTGATCAAATCAAACAAATTCTAATCTCTTCGTGGATTTTCTCACGAGCAAAAGCAATTCGAACTAATCGAATTAAAAACCACAATTTATATGCATGCATAAATAAACACATTAAATTTCATGACAATTGGATACTGCAAAAATGATCTAGCAATTCTACTATCAATTTCAAATTTAATGAAAACAGATAAATTACAATTTAAAATTGAGCCGAAGCAGGATTTACGATGCGATTGTTAAGAAATTAATTGCGGATCTATTCGGGATGAATATTTAAATACAAATTTAATTCTAACAATTATTACTAGCATGAATTAATCTATATTAATTCAAATAATAATTCAACAACAAATCATGCATATAAGCAGTTCACGTAAAACCTATGGCATGCGGAATTACTACGGGGTTTCGTGAACTAACCTCTTGGAATAGCAATGGATTTAAATCGATTAAACACACCAAAAGGTCTTCCCCAAGTATTCCTAGTCCTTGCTCGACAATCCGGTGGAAGATTTGCTGTGAACAATTAACAAAGGAAAATAAAATTTGTTGCACCACCTTTGTGGATTTACTAATTTTTTCGGCACATGGAATTGTACTTGGGAATGAAACACTCATCCTATTTATAGATGGGGTGTTGGGAAAATTTTAGGGAAAAATAATGTGGGAAAATCTTTTCTTGATCTCGAAATCTTGAATATATCTCATATATATTCTTTTCTCCATAATTAAAATATTCCGAAAAAAATCCCACTCCCTCTTTGTTTGGGATATTTTCAAAAATAAGGAAAAAGAATCAAGATTTTGATCTTCTTGAATTTATGAGATATACGTATTAAAAATACATATCTTCCATAATATCTTTTCAAGAAAATCAAGAAAATCTTTTCTTTATATTTTCAAAATTTTTGAAATTCACATATAAATAACCAAGTGGGAGATTTCTTGAATTTAATGAGATAATCTTGTATTTCAAGAATACATATCTTCATTCCATAACAAAATTAAAAAGAAAATCTTTCTCCCTTTTATTCATAATTTTTAGAAAAAGGAAAAAAATAAACAAAATTTATTTTATTTTTAAACACATTTTTTAGGTTATTGGACTTTATGTTGGCCTACTTGAGGGGCCTTTAGGAGAATTAAGATTGGACCTTCCAATGGATCTTGAATTATCAATATTGAGCCACAATATTATTCAAGCCCATAAATATTAATTAATCGCTACATAATTAATATTGCACTATCCATCTTAACCCGTATTCGAGTTAATATGGCTCTGGGTTATCATTTCGTGTTTAAGATTATCTAGCCCATTAATTAATTCAAGCCCTTTGAAATAGCTTTCCATTAATTAATATCTTTTATCCTTAGTAAAGGCGGTTCAACATTATTATCCATCATCAGGAAACTAGTTCCCTTGCAAGATTTGGTATGATAAAACTTATGAACCTCGAGGACAAATCGAACAAAAGCGTACTTGCACGATTCTCCGTATTAAATCTTAGCAATTGCATGTGACCATTAATATTTTAAGATATATAAAGTATTGAATCTGTGATTCTCTACAAAGTAATAAGTCAAAGCAATAATTACTAACCCACACACGATCTATTTAAGGGGCGAAGATTAAGAAATAACGAACCCGAGGTCTAATTCTTCCTAGTTCAGTTCTGAAGAGTTTGTCCTTATGGAGGTCCTATTGATCGTCGATCATGCACTAGTGTAATCTCTTGGTCAAGACAAACCAATTTGAGCCTTCTGGCTTCACCCTTTCCACGATGGATTGTTCATTTCCATATGGAGTCGTGAATGGTGTACTTTTAGTTAGTTATAAGGCTATTAATTTAATCTTATGTGATCTAGTATCACTAAATTAACTACAATGTTACACGTACTATTTATTGAAACGGTTATGCGATAAATATATGTAACATTCGATGATATTTAAAGCATCGATGATAAATAATTTATTTCGATAAATAAGTCAAAATTGATCGATTATACAAAGTAAAAAGCATACTTTCATTATAATCCCAGCAGTATAAGCCCGGTTTGGAACACATGAGAATTTTGGGGTTATGCGGCTGCGTGTTGGACAAGGTAGCGGGAAGGTGGATCTCGATCAGAATTAAGGTTGTTTTATAGGATACCCGGGGAACAAAAGGGTGTATGTTCTATGGTCGAAGATCAAAAGGTGGTAATAAGCACCCTTTTAGATTTTTGGAGGAGACTATATGAGCGAAAAAAGACCCAAGTGAGATTACCTTAAGTGAGCTGGGGACTAACCTCATTACTTATTTGTGCAAGATGATATACGAAACGACACTCTTTTCTGGCGGAACCTGTCGTAGTGGGAGGTTGTAAGACAACAGAGATATTCATGGGGATAGGAGAGTCCTCGGACTTGATTCGGACAAGGCGAATCGAGACCCATGGACATATGATGAGGCAATCGAGAAACAAGGATCGGTTTTTGGCAAAAGCAATGAAAGCGAAATGGGCTCTATGGATCATAGCGAGTGTGGGAGCTAGTCGAACCATAATGGGAGGTCAAACCCATTGGTTGCGAAGTGGGTATACAAGAAAGGGGACGGACGGAAGGTGGAAACCTTCAAAGGCAAGGCTTGTGGCGAAAAGGTTATACTCGAAAAAAGAAGGATGTTATGAGAGAAACCTTTTCACGTAGCAATGCTTAAGTCCATCAGGATTCTCTTTGTCGATAAATAGCAGCGTCTCGATTTTGAAATCGGCAAATGGATGTCAGGCAGTTTTCATACGGAAGTCTTGATGAAGAAATCTATATGCAACAACCCCAGGCTTCATTGAAAAGGGCCGGGAACACCTGGTTTGTAAGCTCATGAAGTCCATTTACGGACTCAAAGCAGGCGTCGAGCTTGGAACCAATGTTTTGATCATGTTATAAAGTCTTATGGGTTTGATCAAAAGCGAGTTTGAAAGTTATTATTGTACAAAAAGTGTGTCGGAGCGCATTGGTATTCTTAGTACTATCGTGAGCGACATACGATCGCCGGGAGCGATGTGAAGGTGTTATCGAGCGTAAAGGGAATGACTTTCAAAAGCGGTTTGATATGAAGGACTTAGGGAAGCGGGCACATCCTTGGGATCAAGATCCTTTCGAGAGATAATGAAAATGATGATAGGCTTATCTCAAAACTTCATACATAGACCTTTGTCTTAAAGCGATTGACATACGAGATTCGAAAGGCCGTACCTTTCGGGGCATGAAATCCATCTATCGAGAAATGTGTCGTAAGGCACAAGGAGATAGATGACATGAAGGCATTCTTATGCTTGATTTGTCGAAAAGACTTATGTATGCAATCTTTGTGCACGAGACCAGGATATCCGCTGCGTTGGCATGGTGGCAAATATCAAAAGTAACCCAGGAAGGAACATTGGGCGATTAAAAACGATTACGAAATATCGAAAAGAACTTCGAGATAGGATGTTGGTTTATCGGTCGGATAATCGATCCCCATCGGCCGCGGACTCGGATTTCCAATCGGACTTAGATTCGGAAAATCTACCTCGGTTAGTGTGTTTTACATGGGAGGAGCCATGATTTGGAGAAGCGTTAAGCGAAATGCATCGTAGATTCTACCATGGAATCGAATATGTAGGTAACTGCGGCGACGAAAAAAGCGGTTTGGCTCAAGAACTTCCTAGTGGACTTGGATGTAGTTAAATTTGCCGGGTAAATCAACATTTAAATTTTATTGTGGCAATCTTGGGCGATTGCAAATTCAAGGGAACGAGCCCAAAGGGCCCGACAAACACATTGAAAAATACCCATCTTATCAGATAGAATCGTTAAGAGAGGAGATATAAATTGGCAAGATGGCATTAGTGGGAAGACAACCTGTAAGTGTGATCCGTTCAAAGTGCGCCTTGGGAATACATTTGAGAGACATGTGGAAGGAATGAGTGTCGGACTTATTCTTGAAATAAATTATTTGCCCGATACGCTTTAGTATAATTTGGGAGGCATTATTAGGTTAGGTGTAAGTGACATTAGATGTCACGTGAAAGGTTAGGAACCTGGTTTGTGACATGTTGTGGTATACCCTTGGGGAGGAAAAGCGGACTTTGAGTATAAATCTTGGGAAATTGTTGGGATTATCTTTGGAAAGTATGCTTTTACTTTGTATAATCGGTAATTTAAGATTTACTTATTCTTGAAATAAATTATTTATCGAATCTTGCGATGGAACTAGTTTTTTTGGAAATAATCATGAATGTTACATATATTTTCTTTAATCTTAAGCGGGAAATAATAGCAGATTCAATAAGCATAATATGGGTTAAGATGGAGAATGATATTAATTATGTAGTGGGATTAATTAATATTTATGAGCTTGAATAATATTGTGGCTCAATATTGATAATTCAAGATTTTGGAAAATCAAATCTTGAAATTTTTGATAAGCGAAAAAAGATGTTTAAAATAAAATAAATTTTGTTGCTTATTTTTTCCTCGTTTTTTTTAAAATTATGAATAAAAGAGGAGAAAAGATTTTCTGGCACTGGGATTTTGTTATGGAATGAAGATATGTATTGGGAGGAAATTATCTCGTTAAATTCAAAAATACGCTTGATTTGTTGTATCAATTTTTCAAAAATTTTTGAAATAAAAGGGAAAAAAATTTTCTTGATTTTTCTTGAAAAGATAAAGATATTTTCTTGAAAAGTATATTATGGAAGATATGTGAATATTTCTTGGAAAATTGTCTGTTTAGGATATTTCGTAATATTTTGTGGAGAAAAAAAATCTTGGAATCTTGATTCCTTGTTTTTAAAGTATTATTTCATAACGAAATAGACCAACACCTACATAAATAGGAGTTATTTTGTGGATAAATATTTTAATTATGGAGAAAAGAATATAGATATATAAATTTCTTGGTGATCAAGAAAAATAAGTTCCGTATTATTTTAATGAAATTCATCCAACACCAATAAATTAAGGGATGAGTGTTTTACGTAATTGTTAGAATTAAAATTTAAATATTCATGTATTTTATTAGGGATGAGATTACCTATTTTAAAATTGATGTTGCATTTCATATTCCATAATATTGCTAGCTGATACGTGGAATAATAAAAAATATTCAATGAACGTACCATATTTTGGATTCATGTGTTAAAAATCTAGTAGAATGGAACACAAATGAAATGTGAAGGGTGAAATATGAGAATCAAACCGATTTTATCATGTTCATGTGTTTCTAAAGAAGTTTTTGTGTGCATGTAATTAGTTATTTATTTACATAATATGAGTCTGAAAGTCATAGCAAACATGTACCTTTGACTAGATGATTAGGCTGAGATTTTACTAATATCTTTGAATCATTTGAAGAAAACAAGTAAAAGAACTCTGATACATTACCTAATACTTCAAACTAATAAATGAGAATTACATGAAACTCTATATAAAAAAGACAATTTGCAGAAAATCAAATTACAAAAATCCAAAGAACAATAAACACCAATAAAAATACTTACTCTATTTTAGATTCAACATTGGCGAAATCTTTGACATTTTCATCAGATGTTAAAAGAATTGAAAAAAGCTTAAAACAATTACACAACGTTCAAAGATTTAACTTTACAAAAAATGTCCAAGATTAACACAATTACATAAAATCTCAAAAGTTTCATAAAAGAACAAGAAATCCAATTCTTATAAATAAACCTTAATCTTCTCCTCTCTTATACTTTCACCATATCTCCAACCATTTGCCTCTGCAGTTCTCCTTTCTCCTTTGCTGTTTCTTTTTAATTTATATTTTTATTTCCTCTTCATTTTTTTTCTCCTTAATTTCCTATATATAAGTATTTTTTGGTAATATAAACATATAATATTATATTATCTACACTTTCCACATGCAAACACAGATGGTATGTGTATATTAATAGAAAAATAGATTGAAAATTTTGTATCTTTGAAAGGAAATTTTTGGTTTTTTTTTTATATCTTTGAAAGGAAAATTTTGTATTTTTGATTCAGAACATGAAGGTGATAGTTATTTGAGTCTTAAATGATTTTTAAATTTATTTTTTGATATTTCGTAAATTTTAAATCCTTTTTTTTTTTTTTTTTGAAACAAGTAAATTTTAAATCCTAAAAAAGAGTAAAGCGTGTGTTTATTTTTTATTTATGAATAATATGACATTAGATTTATAGTATGTTTGATAATTTTTTAAATCGATTTTCAAAATTTCTAACTAGAATCGATTTAAATTTCAAAATATACCTCCTGATTTTTAAAACAATCATCAAATTTCTCACAAGGATTTCCTAATTTAACTAAAAGAAAAAAGAGAATGCCGTATAAGACTAAGCCAAGACCTGTTTCAGTAAAAAGGGTCGACCTATTAAAAAAAATGAGATATTGACATTAATGAAAATGAGAATCCACAATAAAAAATTGACAAGTTCAAAGTGAGTGCACGAATTTAGAATCTGTGCACCAAGTGCATATAAAATTTTGCCAAAGAAAAATGCACTAACTTTTTTAGATACAATTTCCTACAAAAAAGAATAAAATAATAGGGGGTAGGTTTTGATTTATTATGCATTTAATTTAATCATTTATAAAATACAAAAGTAATTATATTTTATTACATTTTGCCGCAAATTCCACCCGCTATATTTCCCGGGAGAATTAAACCTCTCCACAACCCTCCACCGATTCCCGCCACCGCCGCCGGAAACCACCGCATGTCGGAGAACTGAATCTGAAAAATTCCAGGTAAACAATGGATCAGACCAGCACAAGCGCCACCGGCGTGCCCAAAACTCCGGCGGCGAAGCTTTTCAGCTCGTCGTACCGCCGCCCTTCGTACTCGCGCACAATATACAGCGACCGGTTTATCCCCAGCCGTTCTTCTTCCAATTTTGCCCTTTTCGGTCTCCCTAATTCCACTCCCCCAACTTCTGCCTATACTACCCTTTTGAAATCCGCCCTGTTTGGGCCCGAATGTGTCGCCGGTTTTGAGGGGTTTCAGCCATTGACGCCTGAGAAATTTGATTCGAATGGAAAACTTGGGAAGAGGAATCGCGATGCTAGTTTTTTGCAGATTAGTCCTCCGAATTGTAATATATTCAAGTATAAGATTGAGACGATGAAATCGCTGCATTCTCTTTCTCCGATTGAGTTCGAGGATGAGCTCACCGGTGGATCTTATTGCCCTGTCAAGACTCCCAGAAAAATCCCTAGGTCCCCTTTCAAGGTTGGATTTCTGAGTTTTTTTTAGGTTTGAGTTTTCTTGAATTTGGGGATTTCTTGATAGGGGTTTCTAATTTGGTGAATTTCTTGTTTTCTTTTCTGGTTTAAGTTATGGTCTCTTGATTTAAGTGATCTTAGGTTCTTGTAATCTCTGAATTTTTCAATTTTTCAATTTTTCCATACTTTGGGTGTTCCTTTTCTACTGATTCAGTAATTCTTTATGTTTTTCTTGATTTAAAGTCTTGTATGCACTTTGCAACTCAAGTGCACTTTTAAATGGTATTATTTGTTTTTATTTAACAGTATTAGTTGTTTAATTGTACAGTATTAGTTGTGTACCAGATACTGTATCTGCTTAATGAAAACAACTAATACTGTTCAGTAAAAACAACTAATACCGTTTAAAGGAGACTTGCTCTATTATTTGTTCTTCTTACTCTATATCTTCTTATTACCTTAAAATCTAGTGAATTTCAAAGTACTGCTGATGGTTTTTTTATTTGTAGAATGCTATTTTTTCCCTTTTTTTAAATCTGGGAGAACTCATATGCAATGTGATACATTTCAACTTGCGGTTTTTATGGCATTTTCTTATAGATATTGGATGCACCTGCACTACAAGATGACTTTTATCTGAACCTTGTAGACTGGTCCTCACACAATGTACTGGCTGTGGGATTGGGAAACTGTGTTTATCTATGGAATGCTTCTAACAGCAAGGTGAGATTTCATTTGTTTGATTCTCGATTATTCCAACGATATAAGCTAATGTTTCTCATTTTGTAGATAGTGAAGCTATGTGACTTGGGAAATGATGAAAGTGTGTGTTCTGTTTGTTGGACGCACTGTGGTAAAAATCTTGCCATCGGAACTAGCAGTGGCAAACTTCAAGTATGTTATGAATCTTTTCTCTGGCCTCTTTGTTATTTCATGATCAAAGGTCATACATTAGCCTTAAGCCTCGGGTTTAATTATAGGTCCTAAATCATGTATTGTTTTGTATATTATAATCGTGTAATTGGGTATAATTTCATTGTTTAGTTACTGCTAACAGTTCACTTAATCATGTCTTAAAGAACATTTACAACTAAATGTAGAGGTGTTTGCTACTGATTTTGCTTGTGAAGAACTGATTTAAATTGATTTTTTTTAGGTAAAAACAACCAGGGCAGAGCTTGAAACTAAAGTGCTTTTGGTCAAAATTTGAGAAATCGGAAGTTTTTTTTTTCTAATTTATCACCTTTTTTAGATTTTTTTTGCAAAATGCCACCTTAAAATTGGATTAACACAAAAAATATAAGGGTAGAATTGCATGAAAAGTTGCAACCAAGAATAAGTTTTAACTTTTAAGCAGTGTTAGGTTGCTCATATGTTACTTCTCAAAACCAGCTTAAAAATTATTCATTTAATCACTTTATAGAAATCACAAACACCCCAAAATTGGTTTTTGTATTTAAAGAAAAGCAATTATAATCACTTAAGAGTCCCCTTATATTTGTGTCCAATTGTTGGGAGTCATAATGATAGACCATCTATTTCTCCGTGATATTGTCTTTGTGGAGTTTTCTCTAGAAACAAGAGTGTCGTATAAACGTAAATCATGAATGTTTTTTTTCTTATTTCTTGTCACTGACTTTATAACTCAAAAACAAATAGAACAGAAAAATTTGATGCTCAATGCGCGCGAAATAAGAACTTTGTGGACCTCCTTTCTTGAAGGTAAGTAGTAAAACTTCGCGGGTGCTTGGTCCAAATTTTTCAATGGGAATAGTAATGAGAATCTATTTTCCCTCTATGTCCCCCGTATTGAAAGGTATATGTTGGACTTTTCAAAAAAATAAAAAAGGAAGGTATATGTTGGAGGAAGGTTTGTCTCAACGGTGGTTACATTGTTACTGTTGTGCTCTAATTTTGAATAGAGAGGACAAAAAATAATGGCTGGTTGAGAACTAATGGAATGATTGAAGAGAGATGATTATAGGAGGGGAGGTAGTTAATCAAAATGGAGTAATAATTAACTCGAATTCGAGTCTCGTTACCCCCTACAAAGTATGATGAAGATAAATTTGAGTCTCATTACCTCATTAGCCATTGAGAAATTTTGAACCAGTCGACCCCTTAATTGCTTAGCTTCTTGAAAACCTATAACTTAGAGAGGAGTTTCTAATTCAATATATTGGCACATGCAAGAGTTGTTTCATGGGAGTTTATCTTTGGACCAAATCAGATTGTAATCTCAAAGTTCCAGAACCAATACTTTGTAGCACTCTCTGGGAAGAATCCTTTAATTTCATCTCCTTTTAAAAATACCCTTCATTCTCCATCACTCCTTCCCCAAAATACATTAACCTTATGACAGGTCTTTAACCTTATGTCATACAGTTATGGGATGCACATCATTGCAAGAGAATAAGAAGTATGGATGGTCATCGATTACGAGTTGGTGCCATTGCCTGGAATTCAACTCTGTTATCTTCTGGAAGCCGAGACAAGTGTATTCTTCAACGAGACATAAGAGCTCAGGAGGACTATGTAAGCAAGTTAAGTGGACATAAATCAGAGGTCAGGCCCACTAAGCTTTTTATTTATTTAAAGTATGATAATGATTTTAAATCCTACATAAGGTCTTTTATGGTCTGGATCTGAAATATCAGCGTTTTAGGTTTGTGGATTGAAATGGTCTTGTGACAACCGTGAATTAGCATCTGGTGGAAATGACAATCAAGTAAGTTGTTAATTACCCGTTGTTCCAAGACTTATATTTCTAATTTTTACTAGACACTGATTTGTTAATGGCCTTGTTGTTCGGTAGCTTTTAATCTGGAACCAGAATACGACTCAGCCTGTGCTAAAATACTGCGAACATAATGCTGCTGTTAAAGCTATTGCATGGTCACCTCATCTTTATGGATTACTTGCTTCTGGTGGTGGCACTGCTGATCGTTGCATTCGATTCTGGAATACTAATACCGGTTCTCATCTCAGTTGTACGGATACTGGGAGCCAGGTAGCTTGACTTTTGTTTATTTATGTCCACTCTTATTTTTCTTGGGGAAAATACTTCTATGCACCAGTTGCGCCGTGCAACTAAAGTGCATTTTTAAATGGTATTAGTTGTTTTACTAAAAGGTATTAGTTGTTTTCAGTGAAAAGTATTAGTTTCTTTCATTAAACATTATTACTAGTTGTGCCCAACTGATACTCTTTTCTTGGAATTTCTCCCAGACGCATCTTTTCTTCGTAGGTGAATGTTGTTAAGCGACGTCTGACTTAAAATATAACTATTGTAGGTCTGCAATTTGGTGTGGTCCAAGAATGTCAATGAACTTGTGAGCACTCATGGCTATTCTCAAACCCAAATCACAGTTTGGAGGTATCCTACAATGTCCAAGGTACTACTACATTTCCAAAAAGAATACAAATTCATGAAATTGATAGTTTTCGTTTGAATATCGGCTGATTGATTTTTCTCCGCCTATGCAGTTGGAAACACTCACAGGCCACACCTACAGGGTACTTTACCTTGCCATTTCACCTGATGGACAGGTACCTAATAAAACCGATTAATTATAGTAGCGGAATAAGTTTGATATAAATTTCATGTTATGCTACTTTTCTCTTAACATGTGCTATTTGTTCTTGAAGACGATTGTCACAGGAGCAGGAGACGAAACCCTTAGGTTTTGGAATGTTTTTCCTTCTGCCAAGTCTAGAGTAAGTCTCCAGTTTGTCCTAAAACTGCTACTTTAACTCTTTACGCTTCTTCCGTTTCTAAAAAACGCAAAACCTCCTATTTAGCAGAATACCGAGAGCGAGATTGGGGCGTCATCTTTTGGAAGATCGCTGATTCGTTGATCCCGTTGAGGCCAGATTTTCTCACCATAATTATGTTGTATATATTCTATACTTAGAAAAGTCTTGGCCACAGCAATTGAAGTAGCAAGGGTAGCTATGGAATCAATCTGATCATAAAGTACCTATCCGAGAATCTGCAGATAAATGCTGTCAGATTAACACTTGTCACGAAATGAGATATATCGCGAAGAGAGGGAATGCTACATCTGCCCGTTGTCCAATCAAAAAATCGTAAAAAGTTAAAAAAAATCGAAGAGCGAGGCACTGGAAACAGTAATATTCATTCTTCATTTAGTGATTTAAGGGTGGGTAGATTACTGTAATTTAGACTATATATGCTTCCAAAGATGCTAGTGATTCTCATGAATGGTTTCATATTGGAACAGGAGAGGTTTTTAATGCACAATAACCTCTCTCCTGCCGGGCTCCTTATTTGTAATATAAATGGTACCAGTTATTATTGCTTTTTCTTTGTAGTTGTAAAATCCTTATTATTTTATCAACAGATTTTTACCTTCAAAACAGCTATATATTATGTTCAAGTGTACCCTTCAGATGGAATTGGAAATGGTGCCAAGTGTTTTTGACAAAAACTTGTAGAGTAATGTTTGGGTGCACCAGTTGCACCGCTCAATGGTGCCAAGTGTTTCTTCGTTTTTTGATAAAAATTTGTAGAGTAATGTTTGGGTGCACCAGTTGTGCCGCTCAATGGTGTCAAGTGTTTCTTCGCTTTTTGACAAAAACTTGTAGGGTAACATTTTGGTGCACCAGTTGCATCGCTCAACTGTTGCATAACTAATGTTGTTCAATTAAAAAAACTAATATTGTTCAGTGAAAATTAATCAACTAGTATCTTTTATTAAAATAACTAATACAATTAAAAAGTACTTGAGTTGAACGGTGCAACTGATAGATAGAAATATTTGTCAAACTTGTTCAAGACATTACACATGTGCTATGTTTTATGACTCATGAATTTATGGGGGTTTCAACCCAAACATGTTTTAAAAAAAAAAATGACATCCCTTATATACTAAAGACGAATCACCCTAAATTTATATGATGTCTTTATTTCAAATATTTAAATTTATGTGAGAAGTTATTTATAGTATTAATATTAGTTTTTAATTTTTTTTAATCTCAATAATTCATTATTTAATTTTGATATCTACCCTCCATGTATCTCTTATCTATTAATTATAAATCACTCTCTATTCATGTGGTTGTTATATTTCAAATCCTTTGAATTTTTATGAGAAATTATTTATGGTATTATTAATAATATATTTTTTAATCCTTAATATTAATTTTTCTAATTTAATATATAGTTTTTTATAATATTATTATTAGTTTTTTAATTTTTTAATCTTAATAATTCATTATTTAATTTTGATCCCTACCTTCCATTTATCTTTTATCTATTAATTATGAATCACCCCCTATTCATGTGGTTGTTATATTTCAAACCTTTGGATTTTTATGCTGATTTTATTAATAATATAGTTTTTAATCCTTAATATTAATTTTTTTAATTTAATACATGTCATTCAATCTTTTGTAGAAGAGAGCTAATATAAATATTTTAATTCTTATCTTTTACCAAATTTAATTCACCTTATCTTTTTCTGAAGACATTATTGGAAAATTCATAGAGGCTTCTAAGGCAGTTCATTTTTAAATATCACTTCATAATTTATTAATTTATAATCCCTCTTATTCTTTTTAGATATCACTAGCATGTAACACAACATATTACGCGAGATTGAAAATAGTTTTTATATCATTAATTTGAAATTAAGGGAGGTGCTAAATGGGTAAAATTTTGTCCCGGGCAGAATCATTAAAAAGTATTTGCCTTTCAATCAAGCCCACCCAAGAATCTGCCATCAATCAAGTCCACCAAGTTTAAAATAGTATTTTATGTCAGGGCAGAATCTGTCCACCAAAAATTACCCTTAAATTAAATATTTCAAATATTTAATTAGTTTGATTAATTTAATTATAGACATCATTTTTTTTTTTTAATATTGTATAGAAATATTTTTCATTCATTTTTTATTCTAAATTACTCTCTCTCATTATTTCTCATTCTTTCTAATGTCTTTTTACTCTATTAGAATATTTATATAATAAATATCGTTGTGATATTTTCTCCTTCATTGTATCATATATACCTTTGTTTTAAAAATCGGGTCCGACCGGCCGGTCCGACTGGTCGAACCGGTGAACCGCCTCCAAGCGGCCAATAGAGGTGTAGAGAACCGTTATTGGGCCCGCCCCCTCAAAACCGGAAAACCATTCAAAAACCGGTGAAAACTGAGAACTAGTTAACCGCCGGTTTTCACCAATTTTACTAAAAAAAAAAAAAAATTTGACTAAAAATTAAAGCTGACGGGCTAATTTTAAAAAGAACTCAGAGGCCCTAATCTGCGAATACCTGCTTCAGCTTTCTTTCCTTCTTCAATGACGATTTTCAACAGCAGCTGCTAATCTGACGCCGCTCGCTCGTCGCCGCCGGTCGCCCGCGCTCGCCGCCAATCGCCCGTGAGTCCTTTATTTTTTGTTTTAATTTTCTGATGTTGTTATTTTTTAAGTGGGTTTCAAGTTTCAACAGGTTGAGAAATAGAGATATATACGTGTATATATATATATATATATATATATTTAAGGGGAGAAGATAACATGATAGGGAGAAAGGGGAAAGAAAGTATGGATTCTTGTTTCTGGGTTCTTTACTTTTTTTTTTTTTGTGCACCAATATAGAGTGTATATATATATATATATATATATATATATATTTTTAAGTTGTTGAAAGGAATTTGGAGTGGACGATTTGGTTGTTGAATGTGATTAAGAGTGTTTGACTGAGTGAATTTTGATAGCGTACTGGGTACGCATATATTAAATATTAATAATATTAATTATTTTATTAATATTCTATCAATCAATTTAATATTTTATTATTTAGTACTTAATATAGCATTTAATATTAATATTCGGCACTTATATTTTGATTTTTTTTTAAATTATGCATATTATATATATACCGATCCAACCGATTCGACTTTGGTCCAGCCTTTTTTATGGGTCGTCCGGCTCAATTTCCAGTTCCGATTTTTAAAACATAGATATATACCCATAATAATTAATTTTCATGGTCATTTAAATTTTCTTATGTTAACATTAACTTTATTTTTTTATAATTAAATATTTATAACAATAATTACTATTGACTGGGAAAATTATTCACATAACATATTTATAAAAATTATAAAAAAAATTAATAACCATGAAAAATAATCATGAGGGGTATATATAAGATAATGGGGGTGAAAATGTCAAAACGACATGTATTATGTAAATAATATATAAGACTGGAATGAATATGATATCTAATTTTAATGGGAGGAAGTAATTTAGAATAAAAAATGAATGAAAATAGGCACAAATGATATTAGAATATAAGAAGTATGTTGTTATTAAATTAATCAAATTAATTAAATATTTATAATTAATAATAAAAATATTATTTTAAATCTCTCGTAGGACGCGGGGTTACGTACTAGTAAATACTAAAGTGGAGACGTCTCATATAATTAATAAAATGAGATGATATGATAATATTAAAATGAAAGAAAGAAGCATAATGGCAACACCATTTCATATCACTGTAGACCGGAACTGCAACCACCATAAGAGGGGAACCGCCCGAAACTACAACTCGAAATCACAACCGCACAAGAACCTAATTGATACCCGCGATAAAGGAAACATTGAGATATTCCTCAACCACATAAAGGGAAACACCAAACTACAACTCGAAACCAAGAATCAAAATCGACACCTCACAAGAGGGAGACTACAAGAGGCAACCACCATAAGAGGGGGACCACCAAAAACTGCAACGAGAAATCACAACCGCACCGCAATCGGAACTGATACCCCACAAGAGGGGGACCACGAATAAATATTCCCTCAACAACCATAAGAGAGGGACCACCCGAAACTGCAACTCGAAACCACAATCGCACTGCAATCAGAATTAATACCCCACAAGAGGAGGACCACCACAAGAGAAAATAAATATTCTCTCTCTTTGTCTCGAACTAAAAACCTCAAGGTCTCAACTATCAACTAATGAAGCTCTAACCACTCGAACTATTCACGCTTGACTTTATAGTGATACCGATTGTTGTCTTGCACAATGATGGTCCCGGTGGAAAACCCATTTTGAGCGTGCGGAAGCAAAACATTTCAAAAGCGATGCATATAATACAGGGGTGAGGGCAGAGTGTTTCCAATTTTTGCGTTTTTAAGCTCATGTGTTGTATTTTGCTTATAATCAAATGCATATGACAATATAAGAACATAAAGCAGTAAACAACACAACGAAGTATAGTGGTTCGGAGGCTCAAGCTCCTACATCCACTCTCCCTGTTCCTAGGGAAATTCCTTCCAACTGGACTTATCATCCTCCACGGGATTGCCTACAGATGTTTACCGAGTTCACACTCCAACGGGACTTATCACCCTCACTCGGGATTGCCTACCCTCCCTTTCGGGATTGCTAGATGTTTACCGAGTTCACACTCACCTACAAACTTAACCGACTGATTTGGGTAAGGTTTGTTTGGTTTCCAACTAGGTTGAGATTTTCCCTTACATTCGTTTAGCCTCAATGCTAAGGATGGGAAAATCTCTCTAAGCTTAGGATACATCGTGGGTTGCTTAGATTGGGTTATAGAACACTCTTGAACATATGCGTGTATTTCTTTCTCTATGTTCTATGGTGGGAATGCTAGATGATTTGGCTTGATGGATGTTTCACGCATTTTTCCACACCTGATAATGAGGGAAGAACTTGTATTTATAGTGTGGATTTGAATGTTACCGTTGGATGGAGTCACATTCAAATCCATCTATTAAATAAACTTTTTTTGACTTTTCGGTTTGGTTGTCTTCCTCTCATTGGTCCGTCGAAATTTGATTCTAACGGCTATATTCCTCGATTCCTCGCCTTGGAATCATTCAGTTCTCTCGAGTCTCAGTGTCTTCGGTTCCATTCCGCGCCTATCTGAGCCTTCAGTCTATCGAGCGCCGGTGACTTCTCTTCGGCCGGACCTTATACGATCGGTATATCGACACTCAGGTGGTGAGTTGATTCTTCGACTTTGAGACATCGACCCTCGGTCACTCCTTTTCGAGCTAAGCGATCATCAAGATGGCGTTCGATTCTCAGTGAATATGACTTCGGATGACTTTTCTTGATGACTTCTTTCCGATCTGGTATCTGATTTACGGTTCTCGATGTCGATTTCTTCTCGCGATCGATCGGCTCACATGATCGGATCATTATAGCATCAGTCAAGATATCGGTTTATATGCATCAGTTAGTACATCGAGGTTAGCATATTAGGTTAGCATATCGATCTCAATCACGTCGATCTTGATCATTGATCATCTTCATATCCGATCTCGATCCACGTCGATCTCGTCTCGATCTCATCTGCTCCTCTTCGACCGCAACCTTTCTTCGATCTTACGGTCGGGTTTCTTTTCGATCGAATTTACCATTCTTCGATCACCGGATCAAGCTGGTTACATTCTTCCGATCATCCGATCAGTCCGTTCGATCATCGATCAGGTCATCCGTCATCTAATCTTCGATCGGTGGCTTAGCTTTTCTTCTCTTCTGATTTGCTCAGCTCATCAGTTAACTCGGAACTCATCTTACTCATCCGATCTCGATCGGTCTACCGTCTGACCTAAATCGATCTCGATCATCTACGCCCGATTTCGTGAGTTCCCCTCAATTTGTTCTCTCGTTCCCCCTCAACTTGTTATCTGTAGATTAGCTTCAAAAACACAAGTTGATAATGTTTTGGCATAATTCATCAAAACTAAAATATCTCAACACACAATATTTGCCTTCGTCAATATAGTTATCATGTATATAATCATACGGAATCAAAAATGGCGCAAACATAGAGTGCTATTTTCTGAGATTTCTGGCCAGTAAGATGGAAATACAAATCTGGTGCAATCCAAATCTTAGTTCAAATATAAGACCAATTAATTTCAGACAAAAATGTGTGTGAACCCGAGTTCACCGTGAACTCAGATTTTTTATTATCATTGTTATGTATAAAAACTATCACTATTATGCATGAAAGTTTAGATTGTTATGTACAAAAAACTATCATTGTTAAAAAATGCGTTATATTTTTAAACAATGAAATTTTTTTGTGCATAACAGTAATAATTTTTACACATAACAGTGATAAAATTCATGTATAGACATGCTTCACGGGGGTGTTATTCTTAATTTCATATGTACCAAATAAAACTAGGGTCCGTTAATTAGAGGTACAAACTTTTTGTAGGTCTTACTCACAATTATAAGAATTTTGACATATTATTTTAACTACAAAACGAGGTCAAAAATCCAATTATGCCCTTACTTTATGGAATCACTTTCTTTTGTCTCCACCCAAATCACTCAGGTATGATACACAAGTCTATCCACACACACAAAAGGTTAGAATTTTATTTTGAAATTCAATTTCAATTTTCTCTATCTTTTATATGGAACTAGTTTAGTGTTGAAGTGTTACGCGGTTCTTTAATTAAAAATGTAATATTCTTAATAAATTATATATTTAAGAATTAAAAATATAAATATATGTATAAATGCAGAATTAATAATTATTTAAGGAGTATATTAATAAATTTACTTAAACCTTGAAATAAATTTATTGCGTCAAATATTATTATCCCTTTTAATATGAAATTGAAACCTGTAAATCAAACTAAAATAAATTGATTAAGAAAAAAAATTAAAAGGGGTAAAATGAAACAACTTTTAAAAAAGATTAATATATTAATATGCAATAATAAAAATAATTAAAAGTGAATGAATTATAATATCAAATAACTTTATTACATAAAATATACTAAGATACACATAAGAGAAATTATAAGTTAAAAGTAATTATTAAAAAATTAAAAATTAAATATAACTCACATCAATATAAAATACATTTAGATTGAATATTTTACTTATATGAAATTGAGTCAAATAAAAATTAACTAAAGAAAGATAAATGAATAGTATTATAAAGTTAAATAAATAAAATATAAAGTAATAAATATTAATTACACATTTTATAACTCAAGCGGTTAGAACACCACTACTATGCTGTGAGGTCGTGGGTTCAAGTCACTATTTGTCTGATAAAAAAAAATCCTTATTTTATAACATTCACACATACTTTAAATAACTAAATAATTAGAAATTAATTATATTATGACATGTCATCATTATCTATAAACCAGAATCATTATTTACTTTTCACATAATTCTCACTTCTTAATTAGTCGACGCATCTAAATGCACAATAATGTGATACGTAAGAAGTGGAAATTCCATGTTAGTGGAATTGAGGGATGTTTAAAAAAAACGATATATAATAAAATGTTAAATATAAAATAAAGAGTAGTAAAATGAAGCTAGTGTTCAATAAAAATAACATTCAAGATACATAAAAAAAATTATAGATTGAATCAGTTGGTAAGTAGCATAAATATTATCTAAGAGGTGCAAGGTTCAAATCATAGTTATTGATTTTTTTTTTATTAAACAACATATTAAAATGTCACATGCACTACTACACATTTAAGCTTGGACATCTTCACTTGGACAACCCTTTTAAAAAGAACTCTCCAAAACCGAGCTTGGAGAGCGGTTTATAATTAAAAATAATAATTAAAATGCGATTCGAAACCGCTCTCCAAGAGAGAGCGATTTCGAACCGCCTTTCAAAAAAGATTTTTCAATGCGGTTCGTAATCAAGCTTTCTCAAGGGAAGCGGTTTTGAACCGCTCTCCAAGGGCCGAAATGCATATACTATTGGCTATCTCTATTCGCGCAGAGCCCCCATTCGTGTTTCTATAGCTTCTCCAAAATTTTCCTCACAAATGCATATACTCTCTTGTTCCTTATTCTCACGGTGATTTTTTCAAGTTTGTCAAATATATGATTGTCAAGTTTGGAAAATATTTTATACAATTTGAATTGGTGTACAAATATCTGATTTATATATATATATATACATATTTTTAAGAAATTTGAATTGATCTACAATATTTAATTTATATAATTTTCTAAATATTGGAATATATTTTATGGAATTTGAATCCGTCTATAATATACTTAATTTATGAGTAGGTCTCCTGTGAAACTTGTTTAAAGAAAAGTATTACTTGTTTAGATGAAAAAGTATTACTTGTTTAAAGAAAAACATTACTTATATATAGAAAAGTATTAATTGTTTAGAAGGAAAAGTATTACAAGTTTAAAAGAAAGATACGTAGTGTAAAGAACTCCAAGCAAATATTCCACGTTCCATTCTCTGAGTCGAAAACCTCCATCTGATATGTTTGCAAGTCAAGCTCCCAACCAGCCCGAATGCAAACAATCTTGTAATGAATGAATACAGAAGGATCAAACACTAAATGAATCCGCACAACTTGTTGGAATATAGAGGCACGTAAAAACGTAATATATGCATAGCGAAATTAAATAGTTCATCAACAACGAACATATAATTGCATAATTAAATACGGATAATCATAAACAGATTCCTTGCAATAAATTGTACACAGATTCCTCCACTATGGTATCCACGTAATCCCTGTTAGCATATCCGCACAGATTTGCCAGTGTTGAATCCCCGAGACGAATTTGCTAGGAAAATTATGACTAGAGATTTTATGGAGAAATTAAATTTTCTTGTGTGTCTAATGAATCTCTAGGATCTCATATATATAGCTTGGGCGGGAGTTTGAACTATGTTGTTCTCATTCAGCCCACTTGGAGTTTGTTGCGAATGTATCAACTCCAATTACACTCCCACTAGCTGAAAGAGGATCATCAAGTGATAAACTTCCACCATGAAAGCTATTGAATGCTCCCACTGATTCCTTGTAACGTTTCTTTGAAAAGTTATCAGTCTCTTAGTTATCATGTGGTTCTTGAATTTCTTCAAGTTCTATCACTTATGACCTTGTTCCTTAATGACATAGTCTTCTTCGAGGAACTGGTCTGCTTAGAAACAATCACTGTTTGTTTCTCAGGTAGATAAAAGTAATATCCTTTAGTTCCCTTAGGATATCCCACAAAGTAACCCTTTTCACCTTTGGATTCCAACTTATCAGTAAGCATCTTTTTCACAATCACGGGGCAACCCCATGTTTTGATATGTGTAAAAGTTGGCTTCTTGCCACACCATAGTTCATATGGTGTATGCTCAACCGATTTAGATGAAATCCTATTCAGAATGTAGATTAAGGTTTGTAACGCGTATCCCCATAAGAATGTCCGAAGAGAGGAAAAGCTCATCATGGACCTCACCATGTCCAAAAAGGTTCGGTTTCTCCTCTTGGATACACCGTTCATTTGCGGTCTTCCGGGAGGAGTCCACTGTGATTGGATTCCATGTAACTTCAAGTAAACAGTGAATTCATGGCTAAGGTATTCACCTCCGATCGAAGAGTCTTGATACTCTTACCAAGTTGCTTCTCTACTTCAGCTTTATACTCTTTGAATTTCTCAAAAGTTTTGAATTTGTGTTTCATGAGATACACGTATCCGTATCTCGAGAAATCATCGGTAAAAGTGATGAAGTAGCCGAAGTGACCCCTAGCCAGAGTGGGCAATGGTCCATAAACATAACTGCGGATCAACTCTATAACTTCTTTGGCACGGACCCCTTTCCCAGATTAGGGTTTGTTGGTCATTTTGCCCTTGAGACAAGATTCACAGTTTCCATAAGACTCAAAGTCGAATGGGGTTAAGTAGTCTAAGTTTCTTAACCTTGCAATTCTTTTCTCATTTGCATGACCAAGTCTACATGCCACAAGTAAGTCGAGTTTTCATGATTACTAAGTTTGAGTCTTTTATTTTGTATATTAAGAATGTTATATCCACAGTTCAACAAATATAAACCACTCACCAAAGGGGCATTTCCATAAACCTCACCATTTAGCGTGAAATAACAATTATTATCATTGAAATGGAAGGAAAGCCCTCAATGTCTAAAATAGGAATGGAAATAAAGTTGCGAGTAATAGAAGGAACCAAATAACAATTATTTAGTTCTAATCTAAAACTAGAGGGTAAGTCTAAAACATAAGTCCCCACACGTTCAGCAGCAATTCTTTCTCCATTTTCCACGTGTAAGGCGACTTTACCCAGCCTAACTGCCCTAAGACACATGAGGATCTTCACATTCGTACAAATGTGTGAGCCACATCAGTTATCTAATATCCAACAGTTAAAGTTATTAGTGGACATGTTTATCCTAATAACAAACATACATATTCTAGAGTGCCTTCCTTTTAGCAACCAGAACCTTACAGTCCTTCTTCCAGTGTCCTTTAATGCTTACAGTAGAGGTACACATCCTTATTTACCCGCTCTTTTCCTTTTAGAACACCATCTTAGTGATAGTGAACTCAAAATTCTTGAGCACGTTGTGAAGTTCTGGCATGGTCGCATCCGTCTTATTCATATTGTAGTTCACAATGAAGCTGAAATATGAATCCGGGAGCGACTGGAGGATAGCATAAATGAAAATGTTGGTCCTTTAGCTCAATGCCTAAATTATCAAGTTTCTCAATTAGGCATACCATCATTAGCACATGAGGTGAAATCTTTCCTTCTTTAGCTAACCGACATCTGAACAGATCTCTCATGAAAGAGATTCAGAATCAAAGAGATCCTTCAGATGCTTGAGCATCTAGAAGGGACCCATTTTCTCATGTTGCCTATGCAATTCGGGAGTCATGCCGAGCAACATAACACACTGAGTTTGGGAAGCATCATTTTGATGCTTCTTCTGAGCTGCTATGCCAAAAGTGGCTGCCTCAGGGAACTAGCTGCAAGGGTAACCGGAATTGTCGTATCCAACACGTACTCAATCTTTTCTTGCCTTAGCACCAAATACATGTTTCGGTGTCAGTCCAGAAAATTTGGCCTACCCAGTTTTGTTTGTTTCCAAAACACATCTCAATAGTCGCAGTTATACATTTCAACCAACCAAGAGAAATAAAATAAAACGGGAATTAAACACATAATTCCTATGATCAATATTCAGCAATCAAAATAAACATGGTCTTTTAAATTTATTTTGTCTCCATTATTTTCACATATTCAACGACCTCATCGGAAGAATACAAATTTATATCCAATATAAATCATAATGGACTAGGATCCACATTCTTATTATTACAATATCTGCTTGGGCTGATTACTGCAATAATAGAATTGGTAGGTTCCAAACCAATTGCAAAAACTACAATTCCTAGTTGATTGAACCTAGTTTAATCGGATGCCCCTTGACTTCTGTTTCCCTGCTTTGGCTGGTGAAACAAAATCAAGCTGATTTACAACAATTAAGCTGCGACACTTCGTGTCCCTATAGAAGTCCCGTTAGATGTAGATCCGAGCAAAAGACTTGGGCCTTAAATACTCATTGGAACAAAATATCCAGTTTACTTTAACTTTAATGGAAGACATCGTTCAATTTAACAAAAAATCATATTTTATTGAGGAACGTTTCAAAGACGGGGTATTAATTGGTTAATCGAGATCCAACATGCTAATCTACATTACATTTGAGCAATTATTGGGCGCCGCCTACCCAAATATGATTTCATAGGGACTAACATTTATATGGGCGCCGTCTACCCAAACAATTAATACAGTCCGACAATTATTGGGCGCCGCTTACCCAAACAGTTATGAAGCGGTCTATAAAATGTGTTAAAGAATTTTAAAATAAGTTAACCAAGTGGGATTTCAATAATAATTAAAACGTTTAAACGAAATTCAAAATCCAATTTTAATTTCATTTAAGAAATTTTTTTAATCTTTTATTAAAAATAATTAATCAAATTAATCATAATTTAAAAGTCCAACTTTTAATCTTAATTTTAAGAATAATCTTATTATTTTAGAAAATTATTTTAATTATTCGCCAGGGGCTTAAGTGCAAATTCCAAAATTGCACGGAGGGCCTGTCTCAAATCAAATTTGCAAGACAGCCCTCACACGTCACCGCCCAAATCCGACAACATCCAATCTATAATTTGGGACATCCAATTTCACAAAATCCAAATCCGAATCAACATTCAATCATCAACAATTTGACATAGAAATAACACCGAACGTTTTCGAAGATTAAGGGATAATTTTGAAATCGAACAGCAGTGCAAGCATCAGGGGTTAATCGAACAAAACGAGACCAGAAGGAACAGTCTTGTTCAAAACTGAAGAGATCTAGTGAGCCATCGCCGTCGTGACCGCTAGGTGCGTGCGGGCGACTTGCCGCTGCCGTTCGAAATGCACGGGCATCGTGCCGATAAGCCTTGAAATGAATCAATTCGACCTCGATACCGAAGTTGTAAACGGATTCTCCGATGCAACAAAGAAATTGACCCAAAATGAAAAAAAAATCAATCAAATCAGACTCGAAGCAGAAGAACGAAGCTGGAAAATAGAGCACCGTCAATTTGTAAACGTGAGCGCGCGTCGTCGCCGCATTTGACCGATCGATGGAAACGTCGTGAGGTGAGGACGAGGGCGTCGCCAACCGCATAGCCACCATGGTGACTCGCAGCCGTCACGAGATGTAGTGTGAGCTGCCGTCTTGAGCGACGCGCCGCGGTCTCCGCCGTTGGCGGCGACGCAAAAAGTCGAAGGGTTCGAAAACCCTAATTGGTGATGGAGACCCGAGGAAGACGAAACAGGACGAAAAAGGGGGAAAGGGGTGCGTCTTATCTAATAAGTGTGTCCCCAAAATAAATAATTCACATATTGTGCTGTCAATTCACACGACAATCAATTAAAGAGTCTGCTGCTCTTATACCACTGTTGGGATATACTAGCACGTAAACACGTAATACATGCGCAGCAAAAATATACAGTTCACCAACAACGTGTTGGAATTGAGAGGCACGTAAATAAGTAATACATGCGCAGCGAAAATTAACAGTTCACCAACAACGAACACGTAATTGCATAATTGAATACGTATAAACATAAAGAGAAACCTTACAGTAAATCGTACGCATATTTCTCTACTATGGTATTCACGTAATCCCCATTCACGGACTTGCACAGATTTGCCAGTGTTGAATCTGAGACCGAATTTGCTAGGAAAATTCCTATTCTAGATTTTATGGAGAAAATATGAATCCTTGTTTTATGAATTCTCAAGAGCTCTCATATATAGGGGAGACCCAACTTAAATTTTAAGCTAGTCTGATTAGGAAATAAAATCCCTAATCTTATAAAATAAATCTCTCAGATTTATTTCCCATATATAAAATCTCTATGGATTTAATTCCAATGTATATCAAATCTCTACGGATTTGATTCCATATATATTAAATCCTATAATAATATTTCATATATTATTATTGGGAATCCTATTTAATTAAATAAAATTTAATTAAACATTAATAATAATTAATTTCAAATTAATTTATTATTAATTAATTCTCCATAAATTAAATATTAAATCCAATTTAACATTCAATCAACCAACTATAATCCGTAAAAGGGAACTACTTGTTGTGTGACCCATAGGCCCTCATATATCGAGCGATTAGTCAAACTAACAGTCTTAATTGAACCCTAGACAATAAATCAGACATTCTCAATATTGAGGTACGTTGCAAGAAACGTGCAACTGCCTGTAACTTAAACATGGGTTATTACTATTTCCTCCTTTCATTCCCGAATAGTCGATTAAGTCTTGAACATGATGAAGTGTCAATTCAAATATCTTAATCATATTATCTCTAATCACTAATTGATCATGTATGTCACACTTAGCCACAAAGTCTAAGTTGACGTGCATCGGCTGATGACTTTAATCCAATTATGATGAGAAGATGAGTATTCTCTCTAAATCCACATTGAGGAATGAATCATATTCTTGGCTCAACTACCACGCACATGCACTTCGTGATGAACTCAATCCAAGCCATATCTACCCATGAAAGGGTGTAAGTGTCGGTCATGGTCAAAGTTCATCACTCCACACATGTCGTGCGTATTGACCTCAAGTCAAAGAATTATCACATCGCTCCCACTAACCGAGACACCAGTAGACACATATAGTGGAACTACATCAAACGGTTTCTCGGATGGGTATACCAATTGAAACGCCCCAATTTCAAATTATAGCACAAATGAGCCGAGGCATTCCCAAATTGGCATGATAACTTAATTAAAGAAAATATAATTAATTGAGATGAGATTATACAAGATAAATATTTGGAATTACAGCACAAGACTCGTATTTTAAAAACATCACTACATTCGTCATAAATTACTTGTACCCATCTCCTCACCATGCCTTGCCCAAGCTACTTCACCCTGTAAAATAAAATTGTGGGGGAATGAGTGTTTGAAATACACCCAGTGAGGGAAACATCGATGATCGCATTGTTAAAAGACATATGTAATCAGTATATATAACACTTAAGTGTAGATCATGAAAACATGCAACATCAGGGAGAGATACTGGCACTCACTGGTCACTCAGCGGCCCGTGTCGACCTCGACCCAATGTACGGTCCATTACTCGGCTTTCATACAGTACGGGCCATTACCCGGCTTGCATATTGTACGGGCCATTACCCGGCTTGCAAACACACGGGCCATTACCCGACTTGCATATAGATTTCACATTTATCACGTAATCATAGCATATATCATTCACATATCACATATTAACATAGCAATCATAACATGGAATATTTCACCCAGTGAAGAGTGGAGTTTGCCCTCACTTTAAAGGTAGAAGCTGCAATCAATGGTGCAATACAATATCCTTAAGTAATTCCTAATTTCAACACCAACAATTAATAGGAATCTATAATATTTATTACATATACTAAATCACTTACAGTTAAGTCAAGTAATTAGTTTCCTTAATTGATTAATTAATAAGCAGAATATTAATCGGCAATAATATTGGTTATTATAAGTCTGTGGGTTATATATATATATATATATATATATATATATATATATATATATATATATATATATATAATCTCTCAAGCAATGTACTTTTCTTATTTTTAATTTGTACTCTTAAAGCACTAAATATATCTTCTTTAAATGTAAATTTAATCTACATAAACTATAGATACCATAAACAATTACTCCTATACTAAATTTAATCAGGTGAAGATATATGCTTTCTATTTTATTTCAATATTCCTATATAATAGATTACTCACTTTAATTATTACAAGCAACTTAGTGAATTAAGAAGACTGAAACTTACCCCTACGGATCGGTTCACCTCTTTCATCCCTATTTTCCTTCTCCTTCTCCTCGTTGGATTTGCTCAACTACGAATACTAAGTTAGATCTGTTGGAAAATTTATAGTTTCGATGGAAGTTCCAAAACAGATAATGTAATAGGACCAGTCAGACCTGTTAGCTGACTGATGACATAGATAACCGATAAGATGACAAGCTGGAGTGTATAGACAGCTGAAGTAACAGATAAGTCACATTTTGAGGGGGAACTCAATATGTATAGGTTAAGTTTGGTGAAGATCAGCTAACTCGAAGATCAAATGATGAAGATCTTGTAATTGAAGCAGATAGTCCTGAAGATCAGATAAGTCATGAAGATCAGAGATACTGAAGAGCTGATCAATACGAAGCAGACAAGTCAGGACTGAAGACATCAAGACCAAACGACCTACATTCTAAGGCTTAAAGAAGAGGTCAGTAAGTTGTGCTAACACAACTTACAATCAGATGACCTAAATCAGGTAGGCAGATCAGGATTCTGACTGATCTGTGTCAACTCCGTCAGGTGACTACTTCAATGTTACCTAGTACGAGTCAAGTGCTCAGACAAGAAGAATGTCAACCTTATTGCTTATTCAAGTGCTGTGAATCGTACTTGATAGCCAATGAGAAGTCGACAACACACGTACGGAGTTCTGACAGTCTGTGGAAAGGTGGTTCAGCGTCAACGACTAGAAAGGACAAGCTTGCATGCTTTCGGCCATGTCGCCCCTGAAGCACGTCAAATCCGTCTGCAGACCTACCTAAAATAGACCGAAATTCGAATTGCTCTCCAACGGCTAGTTCGATTTTGTAACTATAAATATGGGATCAAACCTTCATAGTAAGGTTAAGGAAATTATCATCAAGCTCAAGCAAAAGCAATTTCCGCACAAAGAACACCAAATCGAATATTTATTCTTAAGTGTTCATCCCATAGTTCTTAGCAAGAATACTTATCCTATAGATATAGGCTACTTAGAAGATAGGATAGTATTCAGTTGGAACAAAACAAATCTTATACCCAAACACTGTTAGGTTAAGTTTGTTATAGCAGGATTTCTATCTAGGGTTTCTAGATTAGATTTCTGGGATTGGTTGAGTGAGAACTCGTTAAATATTTGTTGGTTGTAATGTGTTGGACTAACACATTAAACTAAGTCCAGTTGGTTAAGTTGGTGCCCCTGCTGATAGGGAAGAGTGAAAGTAGGACAAGTTGTCCGAACCACTATAAATCTGTGTGCCTTAAATCTGCTTTACACATACTTGCACACTACTCTTGTTATCTGCATGCATATTCTATACCAGGATCAGATTAGCATCAAGCTACTGATCTGATCAGCTTAACACTGTAGTTATCTGATTCAAACCAAATTGGTCAGAATCTTTGTTTGAGTAAAACTGGTTTTCACACGGGTTAATTAATCTTCCGCACCATCAGTTAAACTGATAGACGCTAAACCGATACGCTCGCGGATCAAGAAGTCGATATCGATCCAAACGGATCCACATCGCACTCTGATCAGACATACGTGCAAATCACATCTGATCCACGAAAAGTTTTGAAGTCTATTCACCCCTCCCCTCTAGACTTCAACCCTCACTGAAACCCGTTCGGGACCTACACGTAGTATCAGAGCGGTGGTTCTTCCGACCACTGGCTTTGAATATCATTGGTTCTTGAGGAAGAACCTTTGTGGTCACTTGAACTGATCTTTGAAAACCATTTTTTTTAAAAATTATTTTTTTTCAAAATCACCACAAGCATGGATAACACTTCAGGTATGCATCATAATCTACCCATGTTTTTTGTTGATGAGTATGCAGATTGGTCCATCGACATGAGAGATCATCTGGGAGTGATCGAGAATGTAATCGATGAGATTCTTGAGATAGGACCGATTATCATCTATCACTTTAACCCAGCTGAAGCAGGACGAGATCCTACTCAACCAGTTGGAGCAAGAATCAGGAAGAGTCCCTCTCTGATGGATGCAGATGAGAGGAAATTGTCCAATCTGGATACTGTTGCCAGACACCTCATCATGAAAACTATGGGTGCTACTACACGAGAGAAAGTGAAGTACCTGAAGACAGCTAAGGAAGTTTGGGATACGCTTGCTGAAATCTGCAGAGGAAATTAACAGATCAAGGACAACAGACTGCAAGCTGAGCTAGTTGTATTTGAAAAACTTAAGATGCTACCGAATGAAACAGTTGATCAATTTGATGGAAGGATCACACGAGGAGTCAACCGACTTCATGATCTTGGATGAGTAATGTCAAACAAGGATATCAACTACAAGATTCTCAGATCGCTGACTAAGAAATGGGATACCAAGGTGACAGTGATTAAGGATTGTCAAGATATTGCTACCATGAAACCAAATGATCTAATCTTCAGTTTGAAAGCCCATGAGTTCGACCTGATTGAGAGAGGACAAGGATCAAATGATGTCCCTGCTGAAGCTGCTGCAAACTCAACTAAATCTGTTGCATTCCAGGCAACTAGTAGAAGTTCACGAATCGTGGAACCAGTTGGAAACATCATCATCCAGGCCGAACAGATTGCACTCCTAACGAGAAAACTTGAACGAACAAATGTTCAGATGGGCAAGTACAGAAAGTTTTATGATGACTATCGACGAAGCAGAGGAAGAGATCGAAGATCTTCTGACATATCACAAGAGAGATATCGTTCTTCAGATGATAGGGACAACAGAAGAGATGACCGGAAAGATGATCACAGAGATGACCGGAAAGATGATAGGAGAGAGGATCGCAGAGAGAACAGACGAGATGAGAGATCAGATAAGAGAGGTTATGATTACAGACAGAATGGAAAGTCCCCTGACAGATCATACCGAAGAAATGATTCACCGAATAGAGGAAACTCTGGAGATTCAAGGGTTTGCTATAACTGTCAGAAACTAGGTCATTACAGTGCTGATTGTCCTGACCTGACTCCCAAGGAAAGAGAAGAGAAATGGAACAGAAGAGAACAAAGGTATCGAGACAGAAAAGCCATGGTTGCAGACACATCAGGAATTGATGATTCTTATCTGCCATCAGATGACTCTGGATATTCATCTGTTGAAGATTTCTGTCTGATTACCACAACTGACGATGTCGATGATTTGAACTTCTCATCTGATGACGACATCTGTCTGATGGCTAGAGAAACTGACCAGTCTGAGTTAATCTCTAAACCTTATGTGGTCTCTTATTCTACACCTGTTGTGCTTAGCACATCTGCTGGAGAGATTAACCTGCAGGTCTACAATGACCAATTGCTTGATGATCTCTCTAATGCAATAGATACTTATACACGAGTGGAAGTAGAGAACGATAACCTAAGGGCTGAGAATATTCGGCTTGTCAAGGATATTGAAGCTAGTAAAGCAGCTGAACTAAAATCAGCTTAAACTATTCAGAAGATGACTAAAGAACTGGAGGTTCTAAAAGTCAGTACTACTGATCAAGAAAAGTTGATTAAGGAACAGTTGGCTCTCAATGAACGACAAGTTGGAGAACTCAAAGTCCTTCGGGCTAAGTTTGATGAACTCTTCCGACTACATGAGAATCTGAAAATATCTGAGGACAATTTCCGTAAGAAAATAGAGGTTTTCACGAAATCTTCTAAGACTGTTAAAGATATGAACAACTATTTTCGTACGCCAATTGACAAGAAGGGAATTGGGTATGAGAACCCTTCTGGATCCTTAAAAGCCCCGTCTGGTTCTCATCAGAAAAGTGTAACCAAATGAGTTTCTGATCAAGATACACGAAAAGTCAAATCTGTATCTGATAAGGGAAAAGGATCAGCTGACCAGGCAAGGCAAGTGTCGGATCAGAAAGGGAACAAGAATGGACCCCAACTGATTAGACACCAGCCAAGGAATCAATAGAAGAATCTTGTTCTTCTGAAGAGACCTTAGCCAAATCAGTAGAGTAGGCCTCAATCTGGACCATCTCGTAAGGGACAGTATCAGCTGAAGTCAACTCAATCCAAGCTGCCTGACAAGCAAGCTAATGGTAAACTGCTAAGACCATCTATGACAAAAAGATATGAATCTTTTAATGGTAGCAGTCGTACCTACCCTTACAATCAGAAACCTAGGGCTGCTGCACCTGAGCCCCACTGGATTAAAAAAAGACAAATTTCAATGAAAAATCTCAAGTCTTCTGATTTGTCCAAAGCTCACACTAATAATCATACTGATCAGATTGCATATGAAGAAACGTATGATTATATAGATGTTTATGGGAGACAAATCAAGCCCTCTTTGTTCAACAAAGGTTCCAGATTTGTTTAGATCCCGAAAGGTACTTCTAACCCCCCAGGACCCAATTCTACTGGGGTACTTAAAATCTAATTTGCTCGCAGGCTAGAGTGGGACTGGCTAATAAAGGAGGTGTACAAGCAACTATATGGTACATAGATAGTGGATGTTCAAGGCACATGACTGGAAATCAACATCTCCTCAGCAACTACATTTTAGAAACCAGGCCCACGAGTTCTCTTTGAGGACCACAACTTTGGTTTTAGCAGAGGAGTTGGAACCTTAGTGAACGATGATGTACAGGTTACAGGTGTTTCATACGTTGATGGCTTAAGGCACAACCTGTTATCTCAGATCACTGATTCGCGACAACGGATTTAGTGTTGAGTTCTCATCGATCAATGCACAATCGTAAATCGAGTGACTCAACAGATTTTGCTAAGCGGCTCGTAAAAGGAACGATTTATCTGGCCAGATTGGGACAGTTGTCCAAGAAATGCACGCTTGATTGTTAAAAGTTCAAAGAGCTCCAGTTGGCTCTGGCACAAGAGAATAAGTCATCTGAACTTCAAAACTCTTAACAAGATAGCAAGGATGTCCTTGGTTGAAGTTCTCCCGAATGAATTATTTTCTAAGGATCAGACATGTGCCGCATGTCAGAAGGGAAAACAAGTAAAAGCTTCATTCAAAGGGATACCTTCTCCTCCATCAAATAGAGTATTACAACCGCCCATATGGATCTATTTGGACCCGATTCGCCTCTTAGTTTCAAAGTGGACCTTAAATACACTCTAGTGGTCGTAGATGATATTCTAAGTTCACTGGGTTGTATTCTTGTATAAGAAGAGTGAAACTACAACAAAAGCTACCCGAACTTCTCAAGAAGATTCCAGAATGAGAAGGCTCTCAAAGCATAGTGAAAATCAGATCAGATAAAGGTATAAAATTCTTGAACGGTTTATATATCGATTTTTGCTCGAGTTTGGTATCTGAGATGAGACATCACCGCCCCGAACACCACAACAAAATGGCGTAGAAAGAAAAAGAAAAAGCGGAACACTTAAAGAAGCCGCAGACGCACCATGTTAGCTGAGCATGCAACTCAAAGTCGTTTCTGGACAGAAGCTATCAATACAGCATGTCACACGCAGAATAGATGTTTCTCGACTAAGATTCACTTTAAGACACCTTATGAATTTGTGGAAAGGCGTAAAACCTCGTGTTTCTTACTTCCATGTTTTTGGGTGCGCAGTGTTTTCATACATAACAATGAGAAGAGTCAGTTAAGAACCTTCGATGCCAAGTCAGATGAGGGTATATTCTTAGGATATTCCTCAACTAGCAAAGCATTTAGGGTTTTCAACAAACGAACCCTAGTTGTGGAAGAAATACCTCATGTGGTCTTTGATGAGTCAACATCTGATCAAGAGAAATCTGCCGCAGAACAAGATGTACCAGACAAACCAGATTCACTGAAAATGGATCAGTTAAGGCTCAAAGGAAAGGATCCAAAATACGTTACTGTATATGTTCCTAACTTTGACCTTGATGATTCACCAAGTCAGTCAGACCCCAAGGTAAGTACAACTATCAGTGAAGAAGCTGATACAGCTGAGATAACAACAACTGAACCATCTGGTTCAGGGGGAACACCTGATGTTCTGACGGACAAACTTCAGCACATGATGAGTCCAACATTAGCTGAGATATGTCCATGCCAAGTGGATCCTACTCAAGTACATCTCCCAGTCTCTAGTGATGAATCTTTATCAGAAGAGGATGATGTTCTCCAAACAGATTACAATCAGGACAGAAGGACCTGGATAACCAGTCATCCAACTGATCTGATCATCGGAGACCCGTCTGACAGAGTCAAAACTAGACATCAGATTGGTGAAAATGCAATGTATTGTTGTTATCTGTCTTTGAAGGAACCACTCACTGTTGAAGAAGCTCTATCTGATGCAAGTTGGATTTTGGCTATGCAAGAAGAATTAGAGCAGTTTGAGAGGAATCAAGTTTGGGAACTTCTAGACAGACCAACTCACCAAGATGTGATTGGAACTAAGTGGGTATTCAAGAACAAGAAGGATGAGCACAATGTAATAACCAGAAATAAGGCAAGACTTGTTGCTAAGGGATATTCGCTCCAGTCGCTCGTCTGGAATCCATTCTGCTTTTTTTGGCCTATGCAGCTCGTAGGGGATTTACTGTGTATCAGATGGATGTAAAGAGTGCATTCTTAAATGGGGTACTAGCTGAGGATGTTTATGTTGAACAACCTTCTGGCTTTGAAATGAGCAACCAAGTGTACCGTTTAAGAAAAGCTCTTAACGGACTGAAACAGACTCCAAGAGCTTCGTATGATACACTATCCCAGTTCTTGATAGAGAATGGATTCACCAAGGCCTTGATTGATCGGACCTTGTTCAGAATAGAAGATGGAGAAGACATTCTCTTGGTTCAGATCTATGTGGACGACATTATATTTGGTTCTCCCAATTAGAAGCTATGTGAGAAATTCAGTAAGTTGATGCAAGGGAAATTTGAGATGTCCATGATGGGTCAGATGAGCTACTTTCTAGGTCTTCAAGTCAAGCAAGCTCACACTGGGATATTCATCTGTCAAGCAAAGTACACTAGGAATTTGTTGGCTAAGTATGGAGTTCAGAATTGTAAAGAAGCCAGAATTCCAATGTTGACTGCATTTAAGATGGACCCAGATGAAGGTAGTAAGAAAACCAATCAGAAAGAGTATAGGGCTTTGATTGGATCTTTATTATACCTGACTGCAAGCAGACCAGATATAACCTTCGCAGTAGGTGTATGTGCCAGATTTCAGGTTAACCCCAAACAAAGCCACCTGGAAACAGCTAAGCGGATTCTTAAGTATCTGAAGGGTACTGTAAACGTAGGTTTATGGTATCCCGCGGATGATAATCTAGAGCTTAGTGTGTACTCTGATTCTGATTATGGAGGATGTAGGATAAATAGGAAATCTACATCAGGTACTTGTCAGTTTTTGAGAAGCAAGCTGGTCTCTTGGTTTTCTAAGAAGCAAACATTTGTTGCCACATCTACTACTGAAGCAGAATATATGGTTGTTGGTAGCTGTTGCTCCCAACTGCTCTGGCTTTGTCAGCAGCTGAGGGATTACAACATAATTTCTACCAATGTGCCTATCTTCTGTGACAGTAATAGTGCGATTGCCATCACTCAGAACCCAGTTATGCACACAAGATGCAAGCATGTGGACATTAGACACCACTTTATCCGAGACCATGCAGAAAAGAAGAACATCATAATGGAAAATATCTATACTGATAAGCAAAGAGTTGATATCTTAACCAAGCCCCTAGCTGAAGTCAGATTCAGAGAATTATGTAATGATCTAGGACTACTGGACTTAGGAGATGAGGCCCTAGAGTATTTTGGTGGTCTGATCTCAAGTACCAGTTGGTTAAGAAACTGACATAAGGTAGAAGGTCAGATGAAGGGGGAACTTCACCTGATCAGAAAGGATCAGTTGGGTACTGATCAGTTACAAGGAACAGTTGAAGAAGGAACTTCAACTGATAAGGTTGATGCAGAAAGAGGGTCTATCTGACGAGGGTCTATCTGACAAAAACATTGTTGGGAAAATTTGCTAAGGTATAGGCTACACAGTAAGATCAACAAAACAGAAGAGTTGGATCAAATACGAGTGGTAACTAGTTGATTACAACATGGACCAGTCAGATACGTTCTTTGTTTACATTTATCTGATCTTATCCCTTTTCTGCAATAATTACTATTCAAGCCGCTTTATGACGCAAGCACTGCAAACATTAAATGCGGACTTGGGGTTTCTGTATTTAATATCATTTAATGCATATTTTTCACATCCAAATACATTTCGTATTTATTCCCAACCGCACGATTCTTTCACTTTACGGCCACTTAATCTAAGCCGCTACTTTTGAAAACCGAATACTCAAGTATTTGTGGAAACATGTTCAAAAAAAATTCCCTCCTACTATTTAAACCCTAACACTGTTCTCGACCTTTTTTTTTTTTCCTCGAAACTCTCTCAAATTCTCAAGAGCAAATTTACTTCAATCTTTTTAAAATCCTACGAATCGATTCACAAAAGACTTTCAAACTCTACAAATCAATTTCTGGTAAATTTAAAAGTGTTTGTTATTTTATCTATATATGTTTTCACTGTTCTAAGACTATGCCGAATATGTTTATATGCATTATGTTACACAATATGATTTTGAGATTTTTTTTTAAACACATTCATGTTGATTTCTGAAACTAAATGCTCATACATGAATAAGTGGTTTCTATAATACTGTGTGCAATAGTTCAAAATGATTGAGTTCTTGGATTGACTGATAGTATAATGTTCATAGTAAATATCCAAATTCATCTTCATGTTCATAATATGCAGAAAATGGCACAATTATTGGCAAAATCTGGACAGGGAAAGAAGATGTGCAATTTCTTATCAATGAAGAAAGATATCATTGACGAGATATATGTCATCTTCAATACAACAAATGATGTTGAATCCAAGGAGATACTGGAATGTCTCCGGGCTGTTGGTCTTGAACAGTTGTGCTATCGACATCTGGAGATAGTACACACTTACGAAGCCCTGGAGTTCTGTACAACCTTGAAAAAACTGATGAGGGTTTTCTAAAATCAATCGTCGGAGGTATTAACTTCACGATCACTGATGAAGATTTCTCAAGAATCATTGGTCTCCAATCTGGAAGCGTAGATCCAACCACTTTCTCAACGGGGATAGAAGAGAAAGCTTATTTGCGAGATGTCCTTTTGAGATCGGCGAACAATGATCAGCTATTCAATGTAAAAGCCCCTTATCTGAGTAGGAAAGTACAGGTTATTGTTCGAAATCGTGTCCAAAGTGATTCTCTGCATCACTCACAGCTTAGATACGTTAACCACTGCGAAGATGAACGTGATGGCTGCTATTATCAGCAAGGCTGGTAATCTGGTTAGGATTGATCAAGGGACGGATTGTCAAGGAGGCTAAGAAGTTCGGTCTGGATGACAGAACAATGTAGTGCTAACCTCCAAGTGCTCTTATATTCAAGCGATCTCAATTCTGATTGCGGACAAGCTTCCGTCGAACTTTGAATGGAAAGAGGAGGGAACGAAAATTTATCTGGCAAGACAGAAGGCCATCCTTCTGAAAGATGAAGCACTCCCAGGACAATCAGACGAGGATCCTGTTAGGTAAATCGGGGTGCCCGGATCTATTCGAGGTGATTATTTAAATACATATTTAAATTAAACAGTAAATTACTAACATGAATTAATCCTAAATCAATTCAACATAATAATAAACAACATGCGTACACATAATTCACGTAAATCCTAAACATGCGGAACTAGGAGTTACAGAATTACTAACCTCTTGAAGAATCAAAAGGATGAATCAACCCAAGAGCCTTCCCAAATATATCCCAAAAGTCCACGAACGCTATCCGGTGGGAAGATTTCAACAAACGATTTTAATGGGAGAGAAATTAAATATTTTGCTACCACCTTTGTGGATTTCTAATATTTCCAACACATAGAATTGCTCTTGGGAATGAAGAGTTCATCCCCTATAAATAGGGAGGAGGGGTTCGAAATTTTAGGTCAAGAAAATAAGGAAGAAAATATTTTCTTGATCTCCAAGAAATCTTGAATATATCTCCTATATTCTTTTCTCCTTAATTAAATTTTCCATAAAAATCTCTTTCCCCTCTTCTACCCATTATTTTCGAAAATTACACTATTATAGGAGTCAAGATTTGACTTCTTGAATTTATGAGATAATTATGTATTCCTACAATAATTATCTCTTTCCATAAAATATCTACAAGAAAATCAAGACAATCTTTTCTTCCTTTAATAGACAAAGTTTTCGAAAAATACATCATGGAAATATAGCAAGAATATTTTCTTCTCTCTCTCATTAATTGGACTTTACTTTGGGCTATTTGGGGGGCCTTTAGGAGAATTAAGATTGGACCTTCAATGGACTATGAAGCTATAATATTTTGGACCAAATATTATTTAATTCCATTAATATTAATTTACTCCACTATAAAATTAATATTGAACTATTCATCTTAACCCATATTACGATTTCACAAATAACATGGCTCTCGGTCATTATTTCCCGCGTTTAAGATTATCTTAGTCCATTAATTAATTAAGCCACTGAACAAGCTTTATATTAATTAATACCTTTGTCCTTGGAGTAAAGACAGCTCAACATTATTATCTATGCCGGAAATAAATTTCCACTTGCAAGATTTGGCATGATAAAGGATATGAGCCCACCAGGGGACAAATCAAGCAAGACGTACTTGCACGTGATTCTCCGTACTAAATGTCAGCAATCGTCATGTAATTAATAATATTGCCCAAAATATAAGGTATCGAATCGCATTGACTCTCTTCCCATCATAAGTCAAAGCAATAGTTATTAATTTCACACGATCCTATTTAAGGGACGGTGATTAAGAAACAACGCACCACTGAGGTCTAATTCTTGTATATTCAGTACCGAAGATTTGTCCTCCTGTAGGTCCTCATTCAGCGCACTTAAATGCGCTAGTGTGATCCCTTGGTCAAGACAGATCAATCTGGGTCTCACACTTCAACCGTTCATGATGGTTCGTTCATTTCCATCTGGGTTGTGAATTTGTACTTAATTACAAGGGCTGTTAATTTGATCTTCAGTGATAGGGTATCACCAAATTAACTACAACGTAATACGCACTGTCTTATTGAATGGGTTTGCAATAAACATATATAACACTCATTCATATTTAATGCAACAGTGATTAAATAATTTATTTCAGTAAATATATAAGAAACTTCAATTTGGTTATACAAAGTAAAAGCATACTTTTCAGTATAAACCCAACAGATCCTACTCCTTATGCCCCCAAACCAAGAGGAGAAGGCAAGACGACTAAGGTTGCCACATCTTTCGTACAGTCAGACACGGCTGCTACAAAGAAACGCAAGGTTCTGTCCAAGAAAATAAAAAAATCTGAGAAAAGGCAGAAGATGATAACTTCAATTTTGCCCAAGGCAACTGTGGAACCTTCTGTGCCGATGCTTGAGGAAGTTGTATCTGGTCGTTAGATTTTTGAAAAGACAGTGGAAGTGACTCATCTGGAATCAGAAGTGGAGGTCGCTCCCAGTTCAGAGAAGACTACAAGTGTGAGCAGAGAAGCTGTTCAGGAGGAGTTACTGGTTGAAGGAACTGAGAAGGTGGCATAGACCGTAGCTGAGTCATCTGGGTCAGAATCTCCATCTGATTTTGTACCACTCAGCTCGATATTCAGGAAAGAACGCTCACCTACACCCACCTCAAAATCACCCTCACCCCCACCTCAGCAAACGGAGCCCACTTCTGCCTTACCTCCCTCTCCACATCTAGAACAAATCCCTGCTTCTGAACCAGAACCAGTTGTTCCCACTATGGAGGAACCGACAGTACCAAAGGCTGAATTGATCGAAGAACAGCCGATTGTGGAGACTGAGCCCGCAGATGACAGATACATCTCTGTCTCCCACAATCCATTCAATACAAAGACTCAGCTGGGAACCCCTGAGGAGGAAGATCTCGTGGTTTACATTATGAAGCAGCAGGTCAAAGAGTATCTGCTTGAAATTTGTGCTGATCTTATAAACCATTCGGGTCCTCGGGAAAAGATTGAGGAGATTGTGTTCTAGAGGGATATAAGGTTGAAGACTGTGGAAGAATTCTTGATTCTGATGAAGTCCCTTCCAGAAGATTACTTCATTGATTTGGAGGCGAGATGCTTAGCACAGGCTGGTGTGGAGAGTGTGGTTGAATTGGCCTCTGATGATGATATCAGATGGCTAATTCATGATAGATTCAAGATCCCTCAGGTAGAAGATTGGGAAGAACAAGAATACCAATTTGTGCAAGCTGCCGATGAACCAGGCATGGGTGAAGCAGATGGGACCCAACCTGGCGAGGCTTCAACATCTGGGAAGGCGACTGTTCTTGATGACAGTTCACTCGAGCTGATAGCATCGAAAGTTCAGGAGGGAGTGAAGTCATCTATCGAAGAGAAGTTTACAAGCCTTTCAACTGATCTGATGGCTAAATTCAGAGAGGAACAATAGGCCCTTGTGGCTGCAGAGAGACAACTGACGGTGGAAAAGATCTTACATCTTCATGATTCAATCACCGAGTCAGTTTTGGCACGCAAAAATTTGGTAGCTGAGAAGACGAACTTGCAGGCGTCTATGCTCTCTAATATAGTGACACTATTGGAAAGTGTCTGGTCGTCTCTGGAGAAGACAGACACTTCTCTTGGCTTAGGGTGGAAGAGATTCGAGACCTCAATCAAGAGTGCCGGGAAGCTGATAGAAGAAGGACTGAACAAGATCCTTGTGCCCACTCCCTCCACAGTGCAGATCACCCCTCTCGAGGTTGAAGAAGTCAGGCAAGAGATGAGGCAGCATTTCAAGATTTGAACTCCAGACTGACGACCCTTTTCGATGCAACCAAAAAGAGGGAAGAGAAAGAGAGAGAAAAATAGCTGCAACTGATTCTTGTGTCCTCTGCTCAACCTACTGGTCCTGCTCCTTCTGTTGCCATGCCAGAACAAGTCTTACCAACTGTGAGTATTCCTGACACCGAATTGGTGGAACTCTTTCAGACAGTTGAACAGCATGGAGAAGCCTTATCAGCTCAAGACAAGATCCTTTCCGAGCAGAAAGTCACTCTATCTGATGTTGTGCAAAGAGTTAACAGGATAGAAGATTTCTCTTCGTCTGTTCAGAAAAGGCTTGAAGTTGAAGATCAGTGTAGGAGCTTTGAGTTGGTGAAGAAACTTGTTGAAGAAGAATCTGCCGAGGCTGAGGCACAGCTCAGAACAAGAAAGAAAGGAAAACAAGTTGTTGAAGCAGCTGAAAGAAAGAAGAAATTAGAAGAAAGCAAAGGCCTTCACACTCGATATATTCGAAGGCAGAAGAAGAAAGCTACGGTAGAGGCAGAGAAGGATGTTTCTTGGGAGGAGAAAGCTTTGCCTGCCTCGATTAAAGGCATTCTTTGTCGAAGGAAGGATTTATTGCCGGAATGGGATAGAGTCAGAGGTGAGTGGTTGATCGATGCTTATGTTCTGGAGAAGATCCCTATCTCATCTGATCAAGGGGAACTCAATGCTGAGTTCAGAAACTGGCTTGAGCTGAAGCATCCCCAGCTATACGACATTGCCTTGCTAGAAGGAGAGAAGATGAGACTGATCCCTGAGGCACCTCCATTCGAGACCATCATTCCTCCTCTTCGGGCAGACAAGTCATTTGATCCAGTGGGATTTAAGAAGCTATATTATGAGTTCGCCAAGATGGGCGAAATCATAGAGAAGGATCGACTTGCCGCTCTGATGGAAAGGACGTATAAGGTTTTCGGCATCCCTACAGACCTTCAGAAGTTCAAGCAGAGAGATTGAAGACAACCAGAAGACTGCTTTAGAATCAGATAAGTTTTTGTTTAAGAGATGATGTATCTTGTAATCACTACTCTATATATAAAAATCTTATCTTTTCTGATTCTAAGACAGCTTCTCATTGTCTTCTGAATTGTGTGTCGTTATTTGTTTATTTGTTTTGGTTATCTGTTTTTCTGATTAACTGTTTTGGTTCCATCGAAAAGGAAGAAATTGTTGGGAAATTTATAGTTTCGATGGAAGTTCCAAAACAGATAATGTAATAGGACCAGTCCGACCTGTTAGCTGACTGATGACATAGATAGCCAATAAGATGACCAGCTGAAGTGTATAGACAGCTGAAGTAACAGATAGGTCACATATTGAGGGGGAACTCAATATGTATAGGTTAAGTTTGGTGAAGATCAGCTAACTCGAAGATCAAATGATGAAGATCTTGTAATTGAAGCAGATAGTCCTGAAGATCAGAGATGCTGAAGAGTTGATCAATACGAAGCAGACAAGTCAGAACTGAAGACATCAAGACCAGACGACCTACATTCTAAGACTTAAAGAAGAGGTCAGTAAGTTGTGTTAAGACAACTTACAATCAGATGACCTAAGTCAGGGTGGCAGATCAGGATTCTGACTTATCTGTGTCAACTCCATCAGGTGACTACTTCAATGTTACCTAGTACGAGTCAAGTGCTCAGACAAGAAGAATGTCAACCTTATTGCTTATTCAAGTGTTGCGAATCGTACTTGATAGCCAATGAGAAGTCGAAAACACACGTACGGAGTTCTGACAGTTTGCGGAAAGGTGTTTCAGCGTCAACGGCTAGAAAGGACAAGCTTGCATGCTTTCGGCCATGCCGCCCCTGAAGCACATCAAATTCGTCTGCAGACCTACCTAAAATAGACCGAAATTTGAATTGCTCTCCAACGGCTAGTTCGATTTCGTGCCTATAAATATGGGATCAAACCTTCATAGTAAGGTTACGGAAATTATCATCAAGCTCAAGCACAAGCAATTTCCGCACAAAGAATAACAAATCGAAGATTTATTCTTAAGTGTTCATCCCATAGTTCTTAGCAAGAATACTTATCCTCTAGCTATAGGCTACTTAGAAGATAGGATAGTATTCCAGTTGGAACAAAACAAATCTTATACCCAAACACTGTTAGGTTAAGTTTGTTATAGCAGGATTTCTATCTAGGGTTTCTAGATTAGATTTCTGGGATTGGTTGAGTGAGAACTCGTTAAATATATGTTAGTTGTACTGTGTTGGACTAACACATTAAACTAAGTCCAGTTGGTTAAGTTGGTGCTCCTGCTGATAGGGAAGAGTGGACGTAGGACAAGTTGTCCGAACCACTATAAATCTGTGTGCCTTTAATCTGCTTTACACATACTTGCACACTACTCTTGTTATCTGCATGCATATTCTGTACCAGGATCAGATTAGCATCAGGCTACTGATCTGATCAGCTTAACACTTTAGTTATCTGATTCAAACCAGATTGGTCAGAATCTTTGTTTGAGTAAAACTGGTTTTCACACGGGTTAATTAATCTTCCGCACCATCAGTTAAACTGATAGAAGCCAAACTGATCTGTCTGCCAGATCAGTAAGTCGGATATCAGTCCAAACTGATACACATCGCACTCTGATCAGACATACGTGTAAATCACATCTGATCCACGAAAAGTTTTGAAGTTTATTCACCCCTCCCCTCTAGACTTCAACCCTCACTGAAACCCGTTCGGGACCTACGAGATCCTATCTACTTGTTTTCTTTCTAAAAGAGATAAGAGTGTAAATGGTCTTATCTTAATATTATAAGGCCACCGCCTCATTTGATTACTTCTTAGTGAAGTTTTTCTCTTTTTCTTTTTCTATTTTATTTAATCCTACAACTATTAGATATATATTAAGTAAAAGTATAGATATATGCATATATACACGCATAATCTACTACACACCATGGCACCTTAGCTTAATTAATATTATATTTATTATCAATAGTTCCCAATTGAAATCATATACACAGTGTGTTTATAAATACACTAGTAATTACTCATTTCTAATAATAATTTATTTCATTACTTTCCAATTAATTAATAATGTTCCTCACTAAGTTATTTATATTATTTTGATAACTAACATATAATTATTTTCTTATTCTATTAAATTTTTACTAATTATAATGGAGTTCTCTCATCATAAAGTCATATGAATCTTAATAATTAATATAGTGATTTTGGGGTGTTACACCAATACCCTCTAAGGTATATGTGCATCCATCATGAGATACCTAGTATCTCGTAGTAAGTGAGATCTTACTACACTCTCTAAGAGTATGATGCAGATCGCACACTAATCTCAATTGCATCACCAATATCCCATTCTTGATGATCCTTTATCGGGTCAATTTGAGAAGCATGCTTAAGTCATCTGAGTTCTCACAACCTCAATGACAACAATGACTCTTGGAAACACTTCCATGAATAAATGTAAACAATCAAACATAATACTCAAACAAGTGTATTGCCATACATTAATATTAAATGAACTATAATATAAAATCAAACTGAATATTATCGAGTATTACGTCCTTACAATAGATTGTCTCTAGGACACTAACACTAACAGTAACATATAGTACCGTATAAAAAATAATGACGCATATCATACACCTTATTTTAAAATTCATACTGATACCGTAACGAAATTTTCTGCATACCAAAATTTGGGATACCGAAAATTTTGGTAAATAAAAAATATTTACTTACCGTACCAAAAATTTTGGTATACGGAATTTTTGAACGGTATCAGTATATATCGGACCATATCAAAGTTTTGATATACTATTTCATACCGAAATATCAGTATACATAATTTTTTTAACGAAATACCAAATTTTTCGGTATATCGAATTATCAAAATTTCAGAATATACATACTACCATATCGTACCGCAGTTCGTGGTATATTAAAAATGTTGACATTTTTTGTATTTTTCGGTTCAATAGGTGCGGTTTACCAAAATATTTCATTAATTTTCCACCCCTAACCATGAATGTAAATAAGTGGATTTTACACAAAAACACAAAAAATTAGAATGACATAATTTTATTATTGTAATATTTTTTTATTATTATTATTATTTAGAGTTGAGAATGAAAGAAGTTAGAAGCAAATTGACAAAAAAAAATCTTGTTTTGTCTTAAAATTGCCCGAGTCATATTTGCGACAAATTGATAATATGGTACTTGCCCTGCAAAAACTAAAAGTTTAATCCTTAAAGTGCAATAAATGGCAAAGATAAGTTCTATTTTTGCAATTTGTCCTATATGTATATACATATAAAGTTCAAAAATTAAGAATATCGCTTCATACCAAAATTTCATTATACCAACATTTGTATGGGACATTGGAATGAATCTTCACCAAAAATACTAAAACATCAGTTTTTTATTTTCGATATTCCAGTGTATACCAAAATACAAAAAAAAAATGAATGTTGTTTATATTACTACTAGTACGTAACTCGCGTACACGCAATATTTAAAATATATTTTTTTATTAATTTTAACTGAAATATTTTAAATATTTAATTAATTTAATTACAGGTATAATTTTGTATTTTAATGTTATTTGTGCATTATTTCATTCATTTCCTATTCTAAATTACTTTCCCTTAACTAGGGGTTTTACCCTAAAGCAAGGTTTTTATTGGGGCTCCAGCCTCTGGCCCCACATGTGGGTTTATGGCTTTAGATTTTTTTTTATTTTTTTATTTAAGGCTTTAGTTATTGGTTATTATTCTAAATTACTTCATCCCATTAAAATTAGACGTCATACTCATTTCAATCGTATATATTATTTACATTATACATGTAACGCCCCGAATCCAGAATAAAGCATTTATCGCTTTAACACTCTAGATTCGAGTTGTCACTTAGTAACCAAAAACCCAAATAAAAAAAAAACTTTTTAAAGTAATGCATCGAGTAAAAGATATAAGTTTTCACAGTTAATAACGATTTATAAAACACGAAATAGTGTGGGCCCATGTATTTAAAATTAGATTACGATATTATAATAAAATAAGTCGTTTATAAGATAGCATACATCTTAATCATCGAGCAACTTTGAAAAGAGTTTTTTGCTCGGCATAAGAATAAATTCGCCAATTGTAAGAGCAAAGCATTTATATTAGAGTATTATATAAGCGTATAGATATATATGCATTAATATTATTAATATTTGGGAAACTTCCGTGTCAATCCTGCTACTGCTCTTGCCCCTTGAAGTCGAAACCTGAAATGGTATTAAAAAAGGGGGGGCGTGAGCTACTTCTCACGTATGGGCATCCTGTACGCTGCTATACAAATTGGCAGTACGCCGAAATATAATTATCTTGGTATTTTATTAAAGAATTGTTCCTACGCTTTTGATTAGATGATTGTGGAGGTTCGTACGGAGTCTTTGTGTAGACTCGTTCGTAACTTGGTATCTTATGGTAATCTTATTAGTAGCTTAATTTCATAACATCGATGATATTCATAGGATATCATCCATCATGATCATTTGATCATAAACATTTCATTTAGATCATTTGGATTCATTTTGGGACAATGGTTGCTCCTACCATATGCAATCCCCTTGTCGCTTCCAGCCTACATCGCATGATGATTATCATGTGGGACACTGGTAACAGCTACCACGTGCAATCCCCTTTTACATCTTCCCACCTCTTTCGTGAAATCGCATCTTATGTATCTCGTAAGATACATAGCATATCATTCATAAGCTTATCCATTTTATTATTATTTTCTTGTGTTCTTAATTATAGATTGGTATTTGTTTAGTTCAGTTCAAAATACACCAACTGTCCATATAACATTCAAGGCAATACAGTAATGACACCCACCTCGTTAACTTTAAGAAAAGTTATAAGACTTGAAACTGGTTTGAGAGTTTGAGTGTGGCGGTGATCGTCCGAGCTATGATTCGAGCAGCACTTCACCTAGCACAATATTTTCATGTTCTCGTCATTAATTACTCTTAATTTAAGTAAATTATTCGTAAGTTTATCGATGACGTTAAATCCCGTTCTTTAGATTTCCTTACTCGTGCGTTTTTGTCAAACTTTTACTTTAAACGGCTATTGAATTTTATTAATGAATGTCCTAAAATTATTTCTCGAAAATAGATCTTAAAGGACTTAAAGTTTGAGGCATAAAAGAAAATATAAAACACATAAGGTTCGTGAAAGAAAAATAATCCAAATAATTATAGTACTATCCATTAAGCCTTTTAAAAGTTTCTGTATTTAGTTGACATTTTTCGGAAAGTTAGTGTCCCAATATTTTGCGATTTTCTTTCATTTTTGCGTGTTGTTTCCCGTTGATTCTCTAATCCGATCGAGGTGAAACTTTAGGGCTTTTAAAAGTTGTAATCTGAAGTTTACTGGCATGAAAAATTGTTTGGAAATAACGAACGGAAGTTGGTTAAAAGTGTCATGAAAGTCAGATGTTTGAAACACATTCCTTGTTCAAAGAAAACGCCCAGTTTTTGTCTTACTTTTAGAACGTTCATAACTTTTTACACAATATACGAAATAACTCAGAATTTGATATTTAGAAACTACAATATGTAGAGAATATAATCCTTTTTGTTTCAGTTTAAAAGAAGTTTTTAACAGAAAGTTATAGACGGGTGAAGTTACCTCTTCCATACGAAGATTACAGGATTTATTCCAGCACGTTACACTTTTTTAATTAAATCATAACTCCGATTCTACCCAATGAAAAATTATGAGATTATATACGAATACAGTAGACTTGATGAATTTTAACTTGCCGCTAGTTTCATTTCAAAATGATTTCTAGAATTCGATATATGAATTTTTAAAGTTGTAGATAGAAATTTTGAGTAGCAGCTTTTTCCTGAAATTCCAGTTTTGAGCGACCATGTTTGAGCGTAACAACGAGTAGCGTAACGACACCAAAATTGAGTACCGAGACTACGATCACATATTACACATATAAGGGAGCACAAATATGTTTTAAAACACAAAATTCCGGTACCACAGGGTACTCGACGGCGTAGCCGAAAATCACTCGGAAACAGTTTTGACGTTTCAACTTGACATATTTGAGCGTAAATTTCGGCAACATAACGGTACAATTTTGAAAAACCAAAAATACGAGCGTGAAGTATACACTTCAAACAACAACTAATAAGTTTATTTCTACATATTTCACCAATATACACCCATAACAAAAATAGCAAAGAAATAAGAACACAACTAATACACAAAGGTCGAAATCACAACCTTTGTAGTTTCCGTCTAAATTTTGGATGGAAACTCGAACGATCGTTGGTTTCCGAAGGTTTGTTGAGTGATCGAGGTGTAGAGCATCTTCTGTCTTAAATTAATATGGTGTGATGTAGGTAGACGGGTTTGATTTCTTTGAAGAAAGAAGAGAACATGGAGTAGAACTCTCCTTTTTGTTCTTCGTGTGTTCGATTTGGAAGAAGGAATTGGAAGCAGGCGAATTGAGGGTGAAATTTGGGCAGAGGTTGGACGTGTTATTTTCTTTTTTAGAGTGATGGCTTGATGAAGGAATAGAGGTTCTATTTATAGGAGGGAAGAGGGAACCGATCAAAATGGAGGGGAAAGGAAGGACCATTGTGCAATTTTTAAAAACTTAATATCTAGATATTATTTACTTCAGTGTATTGTTATTACTCAGTATTATTATATCTTAGTACCTTCATATCTGTATTATAAAATTGTGGTTTCGCTAATTAAAATTCACGGATTCGTTAGAATTAATTGTTTAGAGCATTTAGCAACTAAATCGTCACGTTCCGAGACGAAAATTATTTATTTAATTATTTACTTTAAAAATTCGATTTTTCTTAAATATCTCAATAATTCTAATTTAGTTAGACGAAGTGGATTTCTCATCGCCGTTTTTATTATTCAGTAGATTTTTGAGTTTTATACCAAAAATCTTAATTTATTAAATATTTTTTCTCAGAATATCTTTATTAAATAATTTATGGTAAAGCTCAATTTAGATATTTCATTCTTGAATGCTAGGAGTGCTCTTGCTCGAAATACTCGTTCGATCCCTGAAAAATCAAAATTTTTGCAAACATATACGCTCTAAAATCATATTAAAAAACTTAAATCAAATATTTATTTTATTAAACTTATTTCTTCTATTATTCTTATTAAAACTGGGACGGGGTGTTACAATACATGTCATTTTGACATTTTCACCCATCATTATCTCATATATACCCCTAATGATTATTTTTCATGGTTATTAAAATTTTTAATTTTTCTACAAATATATTGTATAAATAATTTTTCCAGCCAATGGTATTTATTGCTATAAATATTTAATTATAAAAAATTAAAATTAATGTTGGTATAAGAAAATTTAAATGATCATGAAAATTAATTATTATGGATATATATGATATAATGAGGGGAGAAAATATTAGAACGACATTTACTATATAAATAAATATTTTAAAAGACTAAAAAGACATTAAGAAGAATGGGAGGGAGTAATTTAGAATAAGAAATGAATGAAAATATGCACATATAATATTAGAAAAAAAATTACGTCTATAATTGAATTAATCAAACTAATTAAATATTTAAAGTATTAATTTAAAAATAATGATACAAAAACTATTTTAAATCTAGTGTAGACGCAGTATGTCGGGTTATGTGCTAGTGAAATTTGAAAAGAATAAGAGGGAGTATAAATCTATAAATTATGGAATATGTATTTAATATAAATTAGTTTATTTGTTTTGAAGATGAAGTATTTTAAATAGAGAAACCACATGAATAGGGGTGATTTTAATTAATAGATAAGAGATAAATGGAAGGTAAATATCAAAATTAAATAATAAATTATTAAAATTAAAAAATTAATAATAATATTATAAATAACTTCTCACAAAAATTCAGATATTTGAAATAAAGTCACCATATGAATTATGGGTGATTCGCCTTTATTAGATAAAAGATATTGAAAATATTTGGCTTGATATCATAGCGTGATGAAAATATCGATATATCAATAAGATCGGTATTTTCAATTCGATAAGTATGATAATCAATATTTTCAGTATTTTTCTCAATCCTTAAATTAAACGAACTTTTTTTTTCCAAAAAATCAAAATAATTTTAAAAAATTACTTTTTCTCATTAGTTATAATACTTCTTTTGTTGTAAAACTAATGTAAATTTGTTGAAGTACTAATCGAAATATAGATTAGAAAGAGAGATGACAAAATAGAGAGAATTATTTTGTTTCATTTCTCTTTTTTCCATATGAATACAGCATATCACCTATTTATAGAAAATTCGATAGCTTCTTAATGAAGAGTCACATGCCCTCTAGGCAAAGTAACATGTGTTCATGAGAATGTCTCATGTGTCTCCCAAGTCTTCTAAGTTGAGGAATGGACATCCACATAAGATATACTCTCTCATTCCCTAACTCAATTGAACATTTGTTATAAATGGTAATAAAATATTTTTTTCTCTTTTATCTATACTCTTAAAGCACCTCAATATTACACACAACGTCATTACTTTTTTAACAATAAAGTTCACTTTATCTCATTTAATTTACACAAATGCCACTACCTTTACTATTTAACTCCGAACAAAAAATAACTTTACCCCTTTTAATAATAATAAACAACTATTTTTTTTAAACATGTGTGTGTAGTAAATGTTCAATCTAGTTAGGGACGGGGGGAGTATTTCATAATACTCCCCCTTGATTGCCATTTATAAAATAAATATGTCTTGTTAAAAATCTTACAAGGGAAAAAATCATGTGGAATAAAAACACTAGCGAAGGGAAAAGGAGTAAATATCTTAGTGTATTAAACCTCCCCATGATTCATAAAACATTTGGAATCTTTTAACTTTCACATTACAATATGTTTTACTAATTTCTCAAATGTTGCAGTTGGTAATGATTTGGTAAATAAATCGGATAAGTTATTGCTTGATTTGATTTGTTGCACATCAATTTCATTATTTTTTATAACTCATGAGTAAAGATGAATTTTATTGAAATATATTTGTTCTATCTCTTTTAATATATCCTCCTTTCAGTTGATCTATACAAGCCACATTATCTTCATATAGTACAATTGAAGGATTTCCTTTATAATGTGATAACCCAAAATTATTTCTAATATAATTGGTCATTGATCTTAGTCACACATTCTCAACTAGCCTTATGGAATGCTATAATTTCAGCATGATTTGAAGAAGTGGAGACAAGTGGTTGTTTTTTATATCTCCATGAAATAACATTACCACCATATATAGATGCATATCCAGTTTGAGACATTAGTTCTATCCTGGGTAGCAACATTATTTTTAAGTAGGTTTCAGGTTTAAAATTTCTTAGGTGTGATAAACTCTTGAGATAAGATAACCCATAAAGAGTTTTGCTCTTGCTTGAAGTGGAGCCCCTACTAGTGGATGGTGGGTTATGATCCCTTGGATTAGTCGGTCTTTTGGTCGGATACCGAGTTATCAAAAAAATATCCAGTTTGAGATATGTGGATCGGATAAATACTCAGCACTGGCATAACCAAGCAATTATGGCTGAGAGTTGTTTGAATAAAATAGGCCAAGATATTTTATTCCTTGGAGAAAGCAAAAAATGTATGTTATCTTATTCCCGTGTTGTTGGGTTGGAGATTAACTAACACTTGCTAATAATTTACTACAAATTTTAAATATGGTCTTGTGCAATTAGCGAGATTCATTAGTACACCAATTGCACTGAGATATGGTAGTTTAGGACCAAGTATTTCTTCATCCTCATTTCATGATTTAAAAGGATCCTTATCAGGATCAAGCAACTAGACGACCATTGGGGTACTTAACGGATGTGTCTTGTCCATGTAAAACAACTTTAATACATTTTGAGTATAAGTCTAGATGTTCAATCTAAAAATCAAGGAAATGTTTAGTCCTTCTAAAATTTTTGATCTCAAATTCTTTTTTTAAATATACTCTTCAGGAATCCCAATTAGATTAAGATCATCAACATATACGGCTATTATCACAAAATTTTGACCCATTTTTCTTTATGAAAAATATGGATGTATCGAGTCATTGACATAGTCTTCTTTAACTAGGCATTCAATAAGACGATTATACCATATACTCAAAATTATTTTTGTCCATACAAGGACTTTTGTAATTTGATAGAATAAACTTCTTTTAAATTTGATTTACATGCTTCGGGCATGCTAAATCCTTCAAGGAATTCATATAGGTATTATTGTCATGATTATTGTATAAATATGCAGTGACTACATCCATTAGACGCATTTGAAGTTTTTCAAGTACATAAAACTTACTAAATATCTAAATGTGATTGTATCACTACAAGAGAATACATTTCATCATATTCAAGTCCGGGTCTCACAATTTCATGTTCCTCATTTCCATTTCCACATGAATTCCCATTTATATCCCACTGGCCTTACACCTTCTGGTGTTTGGACTACAGGTCCATATACTTTTCGTTTGTCAGTGAATCCAACTCGATTTGGATTGCATCTCTTGATTTTGGCTAATAATTTCTATGCCGACATCAATCAATCTATTTGGGTTCATAATCCTCGTTTCTTCCATAATATCAAGTCCTACAGTATATTCAAAAATATTATAAGTGATTGTTTCTATTAGGTTCCAACGTTTTCCCGTAGTGACATTTTTTAAAAAATCTCGATTTCATTTTCTTCAGAAAATAGCTCTCCACGAGCAACATCTTTAGGGATATTTAGTTCTCCAACTGTGTGTTTTATTTTTTATTTTGACTCATCACCTTTATTTAGTCATCTTTTCTTTAGAGGATTTTTTCGGTTGGAACCAAGTGGTCTCCAACGCTTCAAGTGTGTTTTGGATTCATTAGTACTTATTATTTGACCTTTAGGGATATCAATCTTAACCGGAATATTTTCTACATGAATATGAGATTTAATAACTCTTCTGGAGTCATTAAATGCACATGATCATTGTTTTGTAATTTTTTGCAAATGTATAATCCTTTGAATTTCTAGTTCAAATTCTTTTATTCGAGGATCAAGAAAATCCAAAGTTTTTTTCCAGTTAGTTTTCTTTTTCAGTTGATCTTTCCCTTCGCCTAATGTCGGGAAATTTTATTCATTAAAATGACAATATGCAAATCTTGTAGTAAATAAATCATATGGTAGTGGTTCAATATGTTTAATTATAGAAGGTCATTCATACTCGGCATGTATTCTCAATCTCCATTGGGGGCCCAATTTAGTGTAGTGAGGTGGTGTAATTGGAACATAAACAGCATACCCGAGAATTCTTAAGTGAGAAATATTGGGCTCATAACAAAATGTCAATTGTAGGGGAGAATAAGCATGATAATTTGTCGGCTGAATTCAAACAAGTGTTGTTGCATGTAATACAAATAGTCCCCAATCAGATAAATAAAGTTTTTATTTAATTAATAATGGTCTAGCAAGTAATTATAATAATTTGATGAATGATTCAGCTAGACCATTTTGTGTTTGAACACGAGCTATAAGATATTCAACAGTTATTCCAATGGACATGCAATAATCATAAAAAATATATGATGAATATTCCACCAACATTGTCTAAACAATTTTTTAAGCGGATACTCCAAAAATTGTCCTCTTAATTTATTTATTTGAGTAAGTAATCTCGCAAATGCCGTGAGAGGATAATAAACATTCACGCGGTCATCTTATTGATGTATTATTCAACACCATAAAATATCGAAATGGTCCTCATGGTGGATCTACAGGCCCATATATATTACCATGAATTTGTTCTAGAAATGTAGGGGATTCAATCCCCACTTTAGCTGGTAAAAGTCCAACAAATAATTTTCCTTGTGAGCAAGCAACAAATGAAATTTCATTAGATTTTAATACCTTTTGATTTTTCAATGAATGGTCATGTTAATTTTCAATTATTCGCTTCATCATTATAGAACCAGGATGCCCAAGACGATCATGTGCCAAACTATAAAATTATTGGGATCGGCAGACTTCTGATCTACTATGTTATGAGTTTTAACTGTATTTATTTTCGTATAATATAACCCAGAAGATAGTGAATACAACCTTTCTAATATACACATTCTTTCCAAAATTGATTTTTGTAATCAACAAGCATTCAATATTTTTCTTATTTAAAATCTCGATATGATACTCATTTCTGCAGATATCTTTAACAAATAAGCGATTTAAGTAAAAGAAAAAGGGGTGGGCCCAAAAGTGACCCAAACAAAAGAGAGAAACAATGTCTATGGCCCTAAAGTAACCAATAAATCAAAGCATAAAAGAAATCAGACAGTCCTAATAACGGTCAGCCCAAGACTCAAGCAAATGCATTTTACGCAGGGGTTCATCATCAATGTCGAATGCAGCATGTGAATGGGCTTTAGTTATGGTCACCGCTTCTGAAACAGAAGGAATAGTAGCTGCTCGAGCACGAGTATTGTGTATGGGGACAAGACCAATAGACTTTTGTATTGTTCTACCACGAGGTCTCCCGGGCTTTTTTTTCGTCTTTTGCACTGGTGACTTCTCCTCCGGTGGGCCCAGAGGATCATTCGGATAACCCTCCACCTCTGTATCTGATTTTGAAGTTGTATTATCATCCCCCACAGGTGGTACTATGAAAAAGTTAGAGATAGCCGGTGGAGGTGATGCATGTAGACGTGTTGGCGAGTCTGCCTTCTTTTTCTTAACCGTCTCCCAATCTTCTGAAACCTGGGTATGATCCTGTTCTTTCTCCCCGTGAATCTCCTTGTCCAATCTTTGTTCAATCTCCGATGGGACCACTGTAACCCCTTCAGTGCCATGCTCATCCAAGTCCTTCTCAACCGTAACACCCAATTCCCCAGTAGAGGGAAGGGTCTCGTCCTCTCCAGCCTCCTGCTTCTCAATATCAATCATCTTACCTGCCACAGTTCAGAAGTTCCCGTGTCTCGATTGTCCCTAGATTGGGCAATAGTGTTGTTATTCTTTTCCGTGGACGCCTTTTGAACCCATGTCTTTTGCATATGTCCTTTGCCCGGACCAAGAGGTTTGAATTTCTCGTCTGGCTTCCCCTCTGGCTGATTTCCTCCATAAGCATGACAATTGTCGACCGAGTGACCAATTGTATGACAGTGAGAGCAAAATTCTGGGTGTTGCTCATAGCCTACTGAAGCAATCGAACAATGTCTTGATCTTTCATACATAATGTTATACTTTTTGCCTTTCCGAAGATCAAGTCCAATTAGGACGCGGGCATAGTGACACATGGTTTTGTTTCAGGTATGTTCATCAATGCTCACAACAGGACCAAGGGCGGAAGCAATTTTCTCGATAATGGGCTCGTAGAAATATTCCATTGGCAACTCAAAAAAATGGACCCATACATTCACAATCGGAGAGCTCACCTTATAGGGATTAAATTCCGGCACCCATTTTTGAAGTCTGATCGTCCCAATTTCTAAAGGCCAAGAGCGCTTCAAGAAAATCTTGTCACGTTCTTTCAAGTCTGCCATCCAGATGTTAAAGTAGCCTCTACCCAAGGTCAAAAGTTTCCAACTCCCTTTAATATTCCAACTTTTGTCCAATAAAGTTTTAAGCTCCGTAGTCGGAATCAGTCGAGCACCAAACCTCAGCAGAATACGTCCAATTATCGAATTTTGCAAGTCGCGTACTCCTTGTTTATTTATCAGGTCATCAATGTTGACCGACAGAGACTCACCCTTTCGAACGGGTGCAGCCGTGGAAGGGTTGAGAGCCTGGACAAAGGACTTGTCCTGTGGTGGAGTCGCTAAATCCGAACGCAACCTAGCATCCTCCCCATCATCCTGAACTATAAGAGTTTTTTGGATAGCTTGTTGAGGAACAGCAGCAGGTTGCTTAGCAAAATTACCAGCAAAGTCCAAATTTGGAGGAAAACCAATCCTAGAAACAGACCCAAGCACTGCAGCAGTAGGAAATATTACGTTATCAGCAGAATTTTGCAATCTAGCAGTATCAATCCGTTCACCAGACCCAAAATTCGAACCCCAAGGACCAGATTTCTCGGGCAAATTCTCATAATTAAGCATATAACCAGAACCAGAAATAGAATTACCCTCAACACCAGGAAAATCTCCAGAAATCTCAACAACACCAGCCGAAGGAGAGGGGTATAGCGTGATACCTGTAGCAGCAGACATAATTCGAGCAGGGAGAGGGTTCACATTCAATAACGTGGGAAAATCCGCATCGGCGCTGTTTGCGCCCTCTGCGGCGCGGCCTGAGAGCCAGGAATCGATACGCGAGCCTTCGACGACAAGCTCGACATCTCCGGGCTAGGGCTCAGGTGGGATGATATCGCTAAAATCGTCGATTTATCAGGGGGGACCAGCCGGCTGGAGAGTGAGAATCGTAGATAAGTTTGCTGGGTTCGCTAGAATCGCGATTAGGTTGGAGAAAGTGTGGGCTAATTCTTCGGCCATGATGGCAGGGGTCCTTCCTGGTTGCGCCGCCGTCGGCGGCGGGAGATTTGGGGCGGTCGGATTGATGGTAGGGAAGGGTCGCGAATTTCACATAGTGAAGGTGAAATCGCACCTAGTATCAGGGTCTGTATTTCAGATGCTCCTCTGCAGATATCTTTAAAACTAAATAAATTAATTTGGGATTGGGTGACTATTACATTATTTCTAATGAGTATAGTGGCTCTTTCGGAGCCATTAATTAAGTTTATACTACCACTTATAGTGTTAGCGTTTGTGTCCTCACCTCCCAAATGAGAGAAATATTTTCTATATTTAAGTATGGTGCGTATAGCAACATTATCAATTAGACAAATATTACATCATTATTTAACCTCAACTGTTTGGCATTCATTGCTTCTTCAGGAATAATCGCAATATCAGTTAGAAATATCAAATAGGATATTTATTACATAATCATATGAAATACATACTAGTGTGTTTATTACATAAATATTTAGCATCTTCAAAGAAATCAATTATACCAAGATGAGTCATATCAATTCATCATCATTATAAGCATCATTAACAAGATTTGTCTCAATACTTTTATCCTTCTGGTTCAAGGACGCTTGATAAAGTTTAACATGATCATCTGATGTTTGATAAATATGAGACCAATGACCTTTCATGTCATACCGGTAACATGTGGCCTCATGCTCTTTCTTTTCTCCATGTACGTCCCTTTTCTGGGAGATAACCAATTTCTTGTTACGATCATGATGGTTGTTATTATATGGAATATATCTACCACGACTGTGTCCATAGTAATGGTCACGTCCTCGATGGGATTTAAACCAAATTCGTCCCATAATTTTCCACCTTTGTTGAAATGCTCCTATAATTATCAACTTTTCAATTTAATCACATGTATTCAATTTGTTCTAATTTGGTCTCAGACCATCAAAGATCGACCAAAAACACTGAAAATTACATTGTTTTAGACGCGTGTCCATCACGCGCCCTAAAATGACGTTGTTTTGGGTGTTTCTGATCGATCTCCGATGGTTTGGGACCAAATTGGAACAAATTCTATACAAGTGAGACTAAATTAAAAATGTTAATAATTACGAGACCATTTCAATAAAGGTGAAAAATTATGAGACAAATTTATTTTAAATCCCTATATAAAATGAAAATGAGAAAATATCAACGCCAATCCTTTGACCATTAAAAATTCCAAATTAGAAATAAGAATAAAATTAAATCTAAAAAACTATGGAGATTATATATATAGAAAAAAAGAATTATATTGATGTAATACCATTCCACCCCTGACACTAGCTATATTTAAGAAGGATTATATATCATTTCGTGGTGAATTATATTCTTGAAAATTTACTTTGTGTGAAGGATCTACTATTGCGGAAATAGTTGATATCATTAAGAGATATTTTCTCTAGTAATAAATACTCGAAATCTTTAGTAAATTAAATCGAATAGAAAAATCTAGCCGATGAAGATTCCTTTTTTCAGATATTTTTGTGATTCTTAAGATTTTTATTATTTTCTATTTATAGAGAATTATATCTTGGATGAAAATTAAAAAAAAATGAAATCATATAAATCACATTTTTTTATTAAAATAGAGAAAAAAATCAGGAGGGCCACATCCCAGCCCAAAGAAAACCAAGAGCAAATGCGACAAAAGCAAAGGACAACAACAAAACCAAGCCACAAAATCCATCCCAAAACAAAATGAAAGTTGGCTAAAAACAACCACAACCAAGACCCAAAAGAGAAAGTCCAAGAGCAAATTCCCCCACGGGGCGGTCAAAAGATGGTTTTCACATGAATAAATTTCGTAAGGATGAATGTGAATTATTATTAGTGGCGATGATGACCCTCCCCACGAGGCTCGTTCAAAACAAAATAATAATTCTGTATTTAATCATGGTTATTACTTAGGTATAAAATTGATATGCATATACTTCTCCCCGAATTCCCTATCAATTTTATATTGGTCAAGTGAGAGTCAACTATTAATTTAGACATTAAAGGTTTGTGACTGTTTTCTTGTTTGTAACCTGCTTGAATGTGTTCAAATAATGACCCACCCAACGTGGCTTATTTAAACTGTTTTGAGATGTTGACTAATGCATGTTCATATTTTTTGGTGATTTTAATATGATTCATGTGATCGAATTATGTGATAATTTTGTGTTTATACAATCGTTATTTATTTTGATTCAAAGATCTTGCGGTGAAAAAACCTTTTAATCCATTTGAAATATACACTCAAAGAACACCAACTTACTGGTGAAAACTATGTCCTTTGGAAACGTAATATGAAATTTGTCCTCACTGCACAAGAACACAATTGGGTTCTTGCCGTCCCCAAGCCTGACAAACCTACTGAAGGATCAACCAATGTGGAGAGATCTTTGTATAATGACTGGGAGCATCTCAACGAGCATATGAGATGTATAATCTTGACTTTCTTGTCTGAAGATTTGAGATACATTCATGAAGGTGTTGAGTCTGCTGTGGAAATCATGTAGAGTCTTGAAAAAATGTTTTTAACAGAAAACCGCATGATCAATCAGTTTAGGGATGATGGCGTGGTAAGACTAAGAATGACGGAGGGAACACCCATAAGGGACCACGTTCTCAAAGTCAAGCGCCATTTTGTTAAACTTGCTTATCTTGGTACTAAGTATTGTAGTGGGTCTCAGATCGAATTCTTGTTCCTAACTCTTCCAAAATATTTCGATGAGTTTTACTGCAGTTTTGTGATGAGCGATCACATGTTCACTATGGACACTCTGCAAGAAGCTTTGGAAATAATAGAGAAACATTTGGGAAAAGAGGATGAAGCATTGGTGACTAAAATTCTACTCTCAAAACCTAGGCCAATGGCAGGCAAGATTAATGAGAAGATGAACAGTCAGGACCAAAGCGACCCCACTACAAAGAAAAGTAAAAGAAAGACGGTCAAATGATTGGGTGTCAAGAGGAATCCAAATGGGAAGTGCTTCAACTGCAGTGAAAAGGGACACTGGAGGTATGTCTGTTCCAAACCCAAGCGGAATTGAAAGAAATGTAATTCTCATGCACTAGTTGTTGAAACTTGTTTAGCGGCGTATGCTTCCCATTTATGGTTAGTGGATACAGGATCTACTGATTATGTTTGTTTCACTTTACAGGGGTTCAAGCGGACTAGACAACTTAGTGGGAGTGAGATCCTCATCACATTGGGCGATGCTACAAGAGTGGCAGCTGAAGCAGTGGGATAAGTGCAATTGTCTTTTGAAGACAAAGTTTTAATTTTAAGAGATATTCTTTACATTCCTAGTTTTAGAAATAATTTAATTTCGATTTCTAAACTTTTTCTTGATGGATATTCGGTTACTTTTAATAAAGTTGTTACCATTGCTCTAAATAATGAGTTTATCTGTCATGGAATATTGTCGAATAATCTCTATACAATTAACTGTGCACACCACTCACAAAATGCATCCTATAACACATCGACTGTTTCAAGTAATAAAAGAAAACGTTCAGTAGATGTGAACGAAACACTTCTATAGCATCTAAGACCCGGTCATATTAATCGAAAAATGATGCAAAGGTTGGTCCAAGATGTTTCAATGGAGTCTCTCCGGGTTGAACCATTTCCAACCTGTGAATCGTGTTTGGAGGGTAAGATGACCAGGAGGGCATTCGGAGCCAAAGGGAATAGAGCCAAAGAAGTGTTAGAAATTGTTCACACTGACGTATGTGGTCCAATGTCAATCAAAGCAAGAGGAGGTTATGACTATTTCGTTACTTTTATCGATGATTACTCAAGATATGGATACATTTACCTTATGAAGCATAAATCTGAGACCTTTGATAAATTCAAGGAATTTAAGGCTTAAGCAAAGAATCATAGGGAAAAACGTATCAAGTCTCTACGATCTGATTCGTGGAGGCGAATTCCTCAGCGATGATTTTTTGAATTACTTGTCAAATGAAGGGATTGTATCCCAGTTGACTACGCCCGGAACCCCTCAACAAAACGGGGTTGTAGAACGAAGAAACATAACTCTTTTAGAAATGGTCAGATCAATGATGAGTTATGCGGATCTACCCAAATCGTTTTGGGGTCATGCCTTGGAAACATCGGCTTACATTCTAAAACTGGAGCCATCCAAATCGGTCCCAAAACCCCTAAAGAGTTGTGGACCGGGCGCAAGCCCAGTTTAAGACACATGAAAATTTGGGGGTGTCCGGCATACATGTTGGACAAGAAAGCCTTATTATTAAGTTGGATCCACGATCTTAATTAAGGTTGTTTATAGGGTATCCCGAAGGAAAGACGAAGTGCATGTTCTATGGTCCCAAGATTAAAAAGGTGGTAATCGACGCACTTTAGATTTTTTGGAGGGCAATGATATGAAGCGAAATAGAATGAAAGTTTAGTGAGGTTACCTTAGATGAGCTAAGAGGGCTTACCTCAATGTATTTTGTACAAGTTGAAGTACCAAACGACACACTTACAACCCTCGAACCTCGTCGTAGTGGGAGGGTTGTTAGACAGCCAAAGAGATTCATGGGAATAGGAGAGTCATCGGACTTGGTCCCCGATGAAGATGAATCGGACCCATGGACATACAATGAGGCTATCCAAGACAAGAATGTGGATTCTTGGTAAACAGCAATGGAAGCCAATGGATTCTATGGATCACAACTAAGTGTGGGAGCTAGTCGAACCACTTAATGAGGTCAAACCCATTGGATTCAAGTGGGTATACAAGAGGAAAAGAGGACCGGGCGGGAAGGTAGAGACCTTCAAGGCTAGACTTGTGGCAAAAGGTTACACTCAGAAAGAATGGATCGATTATGAGGAAACTTTTTCGCGTGTAGCCATGCTTAAGTCCATCTGTATTCTCTTGTCGATAGCTGCACATCTCGATTTTTAGATCTGACAAATGGATGTGAAGACAATTTTTCTTAACTGATGCAGCGGGGCGTATAGATTAACGAAAATACCTTCTAAGATACGTTGATTTAACAATTGAATACCGTAAAATAGGTAAACAGGGAAAACCCATTTTTTAATTCATCATTCAACTCAATAAAATGCTTACAACTGAGCTCTTTAAATAAGAGCGGAAACTTAATTAAGGATAAATACTAATCTATGGAAATAAATCAAAACAAATAAAATAAAGATACTAATATTAATTTTCCTAAAAATCTTGATTCTGCAAATCTGCTCATAATTATCCGAGATTGCTATAGCGATCTCGTCTCCATCATTCTCACCCTCTTTGAAATGATTTGTCCTCGAATCGAAATCGACCTCGTCTCCATAGGAATAAAGTATAGAAAAAAATTAACTGAGTTCATAATTATCTGCAGTACGAGTGTGGCTCAAAACCTTCAAGCGATATGACGGAGGTTTCAGTGCACTACAAACAAAATAACTATCATTAATTATAAAAAAATTATATTTATCTTGTGAGATATAACCTTCATCATCATCGAGGCAGACTTCGTTTGACGTCGTATCGAGACCCCAAAAATTGGCATTGTAATCATATTTCGTATCAAAAATTTTGTACGGATCATCTTCAGGCTCGACATCAAATATGGGATGCACATAATGATGGAGACGAGATCGCGATAGCAATCTCGGATAATTATGAGCAAATTTGCAGAATCAAGATTTTTAGATAATTATGAGCAGATTGGCAGAATCAAGATTTTTAGGAAAATTAATATTAGTATTTTTATTTTTATTTATTTTAACTTATTTCCATAAATTAGTATTTATACTTAATTAATTTTCCGCTCTTATTTAAAGAGCGGAGTTGTAAGCATTTTATTGAGCTTTTGATGAATTTATAAAAATGAGATTATTCTCTCGTAAGTTTTAACTCGCTTCAGATGTCACGTCCCTCAGATCACGTCTTCCGTCTTTATAAAAGTTTCTTGATCGCAAATCGATTAGTGAATCAGTCATAACGATTCTGTGGAAATATCAATGATGACTCTCATAACGATTTTGTGGGAATATCACTAGACTACAATATGGAGGAAGAGTATGATTTCCTCTGATCTCAATTGACTGTTGCGATCGACAGAATGTTCGATTGCTACTGTCAATGGGATGAACCTAGACTGGATTTACCGGCGTCATTGCCGCCACCATCTCCAGTTTTGGCAGCCTTGATTGCAGCCGCAACATCGCCGCCAACGGATCTCGATCCGACCACCCCCATCAACTTCCCAGCAGCTGTTGCCACCGCCATTCCTCCACCATATTCTACACCAGCACACCCCATCATCAGTCGGAGCTGCGCGCCTTCGACCGTCAACCGCTGTCTCCGCGACGAAGGCACCCTCCACCGCTCGAACGCGGCCAGTCGTCTGCCTTCTAGCGCTGTACGACCACCCATCGATTGGAGATGTTCCCTTCGTGACCCCAAGTTTGCCACCTCCACCAGCCTACGACCACTCGCCACCGCCGCGAAGACACAGACGCGCGCCGTGCTGCAATATTTTGCCACTGTTGAAGACGATGACGGCAATGTTGAAACTGATGCCCTAATCAGCGGACATGGACTTTTCGCACAGCATGGGCCTTTTTTAGGTGCAGATGCGATCAGTGAGCCAGCCCACGTTAGAAATGTTGGACCTGCACATATTATTGGGTCATCTAATTTTAATAGTGTAAATGGGTCATTTCCTGCTGATGAAGAGGAGTTCGTGCCTACTTTTTCAACCTAAAGAGAGTGGGCTGAATGATGACAAGATTTGGGCCTGCACATTTATTTCAAGACTTTGGGTTTTTAATTCATTTGAAGCAATTTGGGCTTCTTAATGGACCTGATATTAATTTGGGGGATAATCATGTTGGGCCAGCTTATTTTGATGGGGACGAATTTAATTTCTGGCCGAAATTTAATAACTATTTTTTTTCATTAATAATGATAGTTATTTTGTCACTTCTCTGAGACCTCCACCTGTTTATCGACTCAAGACCTTGGGCCACTTACGTACTGCAGATGTTTTTGAAGTCAAAGATCGTGAGGAGTTAATTAATTTCGCTTTTCTTGGAGATGAGCGCGTTGTAGACTCTATTATACAACTGGAGATAAGATTCATGCAGATTCGAGGACGAAGTCTTTTCAAAGAGGGAGAGAATGATAGAGATAAGTTCTTCATATATATTCTTTATTATACGCTCTCGTTGTCTACATCAGTTGGTAATCAGAGACCAGTTACGATTCTCGATGATGGTTCCGAGATTTCATTCAGTTATATGATACTCCCTCCGTCCCAATCATAATGGTAAAGTACCCCATGTTTTCGTCCCAATCATAATGGTAAAGTTACTTACACACTTTATTACTTTATCACTTTATCACATAAAATATTAATAATGATACTCCCTCCGTCCCAATCATAATGGTAAAGTACCCCATGTTTTCGTCCTCAATCATAATGGTAAAGTTACTTACACACTTTATTACTTTATCACTTTATCACATAAAATATTAATAAACAACACTTTCTACCCCCAATTACTCATCACTTTATCACTTTATCATATAAAATACTAATAAACAACTCTTCCTACCCCACCACTTTATCACTTTATCACTATTCCACTAAATCCTTATGAACAGTAAAAATGTCATTATGATTGGGACGGAGGGAGTACTTTACATGATGAACAGTTAACGTATGGAGATGATAATACGCAGATCCGCCAAAATACCGATTTATTGAGTTATGGTCATATATTCCATCGCTGTCAGGCTTCCTTCCTCCTTATTGGAATAAGCTCTCCACGCTGCTAGCAAGTGAAACCGCTAAACCAAATTCCGCTTTGTGTGAATATGATGGACCACCAATTTTCGATGTATATCCTGATGAAGATTGTGGTTATGATGAACCATCAATTTTTAACAATTATGTTGACCCTTTAGTTGATTTTAGTGATGATGGCTATAATGACCCACCATTTTTTTACGAAGAAGATGAAGATAGTTTTGGGGGTGGGAATAATCCACGTGAAAATGATGAAGATTACATAGATGGAGATATTTTTGTGGCTAGGGATTTTCATCAAGTTTTCTTTTATTCATCGGATTCAGTGAATAACGATCAACGTTTTGTGCTTGTTATTAATGATGTTATGGTGACAGAATTTTCTGATATAAGTTTTTGGCTACGTGAATTCAAGGACGTTTCCGCTCGTCTCCGCACCTTTACGATGAACACCAACAGGATTCGAGGGCGAGTCCTCTCCAAGAAGAGAAGAATGATGAAGATATGGATTAAGATTATATTAGATTTTTATGTTATATTAGATTAATTAGATTTATATGTTTATGTTATAATTAGATTTGATTTTATTTCCTTATATCTAGGATTTATTTATATTTCTTGTTCATTAAGTTAGTTCCTATTATAAATAGGTGTTCTTATTATTGTAAAATGAAGTTGAATTGATTAATGAAAAATGAGAGTTTTATCTCAGTATCTCTTTTACGGTATTCTTGTGAGAATCAACGTAATTTGAGTTTGCCCGCTTTTCCCGGTATTCTTAGAATCAACAGAATTAGTGTGTTTTGTGTTCTCGTATTTATCTTCTTTATTATACGCTCTCGTTGTCTACATCATTAACGGAAGTCTTGAAGAAGAGATCTATATGCAACAACCCGAAGGCTTCGTTGAAAAAGGCCAAGAACATCTAGTTTACAAGCTCAAGAAGTCCATTTACGGACTAAAGCAAGCATCCCGTGCTTGGAACCAATGTTTTGATCAAGTTATAAAGTCTTACGGGTTCTATCAAATGAGTACGAGAGTTGTGTGTATAAAAAGCGTGTCAGAACTGCATTGGTATTCTTAGTACTATACGTGGACGACATTCTGCTCATCAGAGACGATGTAAAGGTGTTGTCGAACGTAAGGGCATGGCTGTCAGAAAAGTTTGATATGAAAGACTTAGGGGAAGCCGGTCACATCCTTGGGATCAAAGAACACTCGAGATCGTAAGAAAATGATGATAGGCTTATCGCAAGCTTCATACATAGATACTGTCTTGAAGCGATTCAACATGCAAGATTCCAAGAAAGGTTATGTACCCTTCAGACATGGAATCCATCTATCCAAGGAAATGTGTCCTAAGACACAAAAGTAGATAGATGACATGAAAGGTGTTCCTTATGCTTCGGCTGTCGAAAGCCTCATGTATGCAATGTTGTGCATGAGGCTAGATATCTGCTTTGCCATTGGCATGGTAGCAAGATATCAGAGTAATCCGTGGAAATAACATTGGACTGCAGTTAAAAACATTCTGAAGTATTTGAAGAGAACTCGGGATAGAATGTTGGTTTATCAGTCAGACAGTCTGATTCCCATCGGTTACATGGTCTCAGACTTCTAATTAGACTTAGATTTCAGAAAATCTACCTCGGGTAGTGTGTTTTGCATGGGGGGAGGAGCCATGACATGGAGAAGCGTTAAGCAGAAATGCATCGCAGATTCTACCATGGAAGCCGAATATGTAGCAGTTTGTGAAGCAGCGAAGGAAGCGGTTTGGCTCAAGAACTTCCTTGTGGACTTGGACATAGTTCTGGATTTGCCCAGCACTATCACGGTCTATTGTGATAATGCCGGAGCAGTTGCAAATTCAAGGGAACCAAGAGCCCACAAGGCCAACAAACACATTGAAAGGAAATACCATCTTATACAAGAAATTGTTAAGAGAGGAGATATAGAGGTGACAAAGATCGCGTCAGAGGATGACCTAGCAGATCCATTCACAGAGGGTCTGCATTATAATACATTCGAGAGACATGTGGAAGGAATGACTGTCAAGAGCGTTGTCAATCTGCTTTGAGTATAAGTGGGAGAGATATTATTAGGTTCGTGTAGGTGACATTAGATGTCACGTAGAACAACACGAGACATGTTGTAGTACACTTAAAAGCAGACTTTGAGTATAAGTGGGAGATTGTTGGGGTTATACTGGAAAGTATGCTTTTACTTAGTATAACCAAACTGAATTTCTGTCTTATTTGTTGAAATAAAATATTTATCACTGTTGCTTTAAATATAATTGAATGTTACATATATTTACTGCATAACTGTTCAATAAATAGTACGTGTTACATTGTAGTTAATTTATTGATATCAGACCACAGAAGATTAAATTAACAGTTCCTTGTAACCAAAGTACAGAATTCACAACCCGGATGGAAATGAACAATCCATCGTGAAAGGTTGAAGTGTAAGGCTCAGATTGACTTGTCTTGACTAAGAGATTGCACTAGTGCATTATGATACACTGAATAGGACCTACAAGAGGATAAATTCTTCAGTGCTGAATATAGAAGAATTAGACCTCAGTGGTTTGTTATTTCTTAATCCACGTCCCTTAAATAAGATCGTGTAGAATTAATAATTATTGCTTTGACTTATGATGGGTAGAGAATCAATGTGATCCAATACTTTATATCTTGGGCAATATTAAGTTACATGACGATTGCTAAGATTTAATATGCAGAATCGTGTGCAAGTACGTCTTGCTTTATTTGTCCCCTTGGTGGGCTCAGAAGTTTTATCATACCAAATCTTGCAAGGGGAATTTGTTTCCGGTATAGATAATAATGTTGAGCTGATCTTACTCCAAGGAAAAAAATATTAATTAATATGAAGCTATTCAGTGACTTAAATTAATTAAAGGACTGGATAATCTTAAACACGGGAAATAATAACTGGAAGTCATATTAACAGTAATATGAGTTAAGATGCATAGTGTAATATTAATTATGTAGTGGGATTAATTTATATTTATGGGCTTGAATAATATTGTGGCTCAATATTGATAATTCAAGGTCCATTGGAAGGTTCAATCTTAATTCTCCTAAAGGCCCCTCAAGTAGCCCAAAGATAAAGTCCAATAACTGAAAAAAGTGTTTAAAATAAAATAAATTATTGTTGCCTAATTTTCTTATTAATTTAGAAAATAATAAATAAAAGAGGGAGAAATATTTTCTTTGAATTTTGTTATGGAATGAAGATAAGTATTCTTGGAATAAAAGGTTATCTCATTAAATTCAAAAAATCTCCAACTTGGTTATTTATTAAGCAATTTTCGAAAATTTTGATAAAATAAGGAAATGAAAGATTTTCTTGATTTTCTTGAAAGGATATTATGGAAGATATGTATTCTTGGAATACAAGAATATCTGATAAATTCAAGAAGATCCAAATCTTGGATTCCTACTCCTTTATTTTCGAAAATTCCATAATATAAGGAGGTGGAATTTTGTGGAATATTTAATTATGGAGAAAAGAATATATGGGATACATTCAAGATTTCTTGGAGATCAAGAAAAGATTTTTTCATCTTTATTCCTCATCAAAAAAATCGGCCACCACCCTTTATTATAAATAGGGGATGAATTTTTCATCCCTAGTGTAATTCCATGTGTTGAAAAAATTAGAAATCCACAAAGGTGGTGCAACATAATTTTATTTTTCCTTTTGTTAATTGTTCGCGAGGATCTTTCCACCAAATTATTGAACAAGAACGAGGGAATACTTGAGAAGACTCTTTGGGTTTGTTCGTGTGAACGGGATATCCATCTCCTCAACGGTTGTTACTCCAAGAGGTTAGTTCACGTAAACTCTTAGCAATTCCGCATGCGTAGGGTTTATGTGGCTTGTTTATATGCATGATTTGTTGTTGAATTATTATTTGAATTAATATAGGATTAATTCATGCTAGTAATAATTGTTAGAATTAAATTTGTATTTAAATATTCACCCCAAATAGATCCGGGCAATTAATTCTCCAACAAAAGGCTATACCTCCTCCCCTTCCTCACATCTTAATACTACACTCCATACTCTTCCAACCCAAATCAGACGTCCCCTCCCTATCTTTATATACCAACACTCCACCCTTTTGCCACTTAGTCTTGCTAAGGTTAATGAGAGAAAGGAGAAGAGAGAAGAGAAAAGACAAAAGAGAGAAGAGTAAGAGAAAGGCTTTTCCCACCAAATTTCCTTTACCATTTTCGTTTTCCATTACCACCAATACAAGGAGGAGTTTCTCCTCCATCCATTTAAGCTAAATACAAGAACTTTACAAGTGCCAAACAAGAAACATTCAAGTAATAAAGCTAAAACCCTAAACTTTCTTCTGAATAATGTATGAATGCTTGAGTTAGCTTTGATTGTGGTAGAAATGACAAGAATAAGTAGTTTTTCCCATATCTCCGTAAGTTGTTATGTTTACTTGTTGATAAACTTGATAGTTTTTGTGATTTGAAGCATGATTGTGGTGTGTTTTAAGAGTTTTAGAACTTGAAGGTTCAATTTTCTGCAGCATCTTGACCTTGAAATGACATTTTTGACCATTTTAGTTCATCAATAAATCGTGAAAATATTTATGAATATAGTATAAGATGTGTAAAACATCATAATAAAATTTCAAAGTCATCGAACCATCCGTTTAAGAGAATAAAATCTAGAAAGGTGATATATTTGAAATCGGGTCGAAACGGGAGGAGTCGATTTCACCACCTTTTTACCCAAATTTTAAAAGTTAAAAAAATATGATAAATATATGCGATGTTCTATTCGAGGTTTAGAGTAACATATCAGAATTTGATGATTTATGGAGTTATGGTTTAGGAGATAAAAATCATACAAGTTAACATGTCAAACTGTGTTATGTTTTGGAAATATTAAGGAGGCGGAATCTTGTGCTTGTATATTTATATGGAACTTGGCATAAAATTGTTCTAGGCTTGATGAGGATCATATCTGAAGAATATGGTGTTTTATTTAAATGTTTTAAGTATTTATTTCATTTTTATAAGTGATAGTGATGAAATTGTATGCTTTTGTTACTGTTCTGGAAATATGATCACAGTTATCATATTTTAATCAAGAGTCTGGACTAAAACTTTATAGTTGCATATTGTTGTAACCACGCTACAACCGACCTGCCATGTGGCAAGAGAAGTCGAAAGGTCGTCGCCCAAATGGAGCTCGGGGCAGAACAGATTGACCGGACAGCGATCTATGATACATGTCATAAGTCGTGAATTGGAGTAACATGAATAAACCTGACTCACGGAGAAGTCATAAGGCTGACAAGTCATCGGTCAACAACTAGGTCGCTGCTAGCGACCATGAAGAGCGACTTGGAACAAGAACTCCGCAGGCCGGAGGCCGTGAAGTCGTGAATCTTACCAATACGGAGCAAACACCTGACAAGCCTCAATATCCGCCCTTGAAGCTTAGTCCGCAACTGGCGCCCACTAACTAAGGCAACATTAAGTAATATTCCTTGTATAATTGTCCGCCCACGTGCAGAAATTCTAGGATAAATAAGCCTCAATGGCCATACTTGAGCGAGGTTGGCATTTTAGTGTTCTTAGGCCGAAAATAATAAAACATTCCTGGCTTGGTTCGCCCCCAAACGTAGTCTAATTTATAGACGAGTTGGGTCACCAAATTCCGATCCCATTATTGCATTTATGTTCATTTCAATAGTTAACTCACCGTAGACAATTACTTGTTGGCCGGAATATTAACCGGAGCACAACAATTGGTGCCGTCTGTGGGAAAAGTCTACTGATTGTTCAAACATTCTTTAGAAAACCCACAATCTGTTCATCTGTAATGGCGATCAACCAGAATGATGCTACAAGATGTGAGACCGGTTCTCCTGATGGGGTACAAGCCTCCCTGAGCTCCCATCATTCTCGCCACATGGCGGCTACTGCCATTCCAGACTGGGGGAGTCTCATTCGGACCCCTGAAGGTGAAAAGGCCGTCATGGTTGTCCTCAACAAGAGGCGGCCCACTTTCGATGGCTCTTTGGAGGAACAACTCTCAATCAAGAGGACTGACAATGGCGCGGGTACCTTTAAAGGTAAGGGCCCCGTAATCTGCGAAGGCCAGTTGGCGAGAAACATTAACACCCGGGACTACCGGTGCCCCCGGACTGAAAGACCAGCGGTTTTGAACAGCGTGTTCAACCGCCTCAGAAACCGGGGGGCAGAAGGCTCCAATGAATGTCGAGGATGAGGCCCATTCTCATCCTCAAAATGAAGAACAAGTAGAACGCGACCTTGTGTATGCACTGACTGTGCATCACAACGAGGTGTCGAAGGGCTCCACCTACAATAACAGCGATGGGCAAGGCACTTTCTCGACCTCAGATCCTCACGATGCTCAAGTCGTTACATTGGCCCGTACGATCCAGGCATTGCTGGAACGGGTGGAGAATCAGAATGGGCAGACAAGAACAGATACTAAACCGTCGTCCCAAGTTCTCCACTAGGTACGATGGTCACCCCGACGCCCACCCAACAAAAAATATACACAACAGCTATAGACCGCTCTTGGGAAATTCATATAACGTGAATTCATATTTCTCCATAAAATCTCTAAGTTAGAATTTTTCTAGCAAATTCATCTCGGGGATTCAACGCTGGCAGATCTGTGCAGATTAGTAAATGATTGTTACGTGGATACCATAGTTGAGGAATCTGTGTATGAATTGCTGTAAGAATTCTGTTTACGTTTACTCGTATTTAATTATGCAATTAACTGTTCGTTGTTGGTGAACTTTAATTTCCATTGCGCATGTATTAAGTGTTTACGTGCCTCTATATTCGAACAGATAACAGGTTGTGCCTTAAGCCATCAACGTACAAAACACCTGTAACCTGTACATCATCGTTCACTAAGGTTCCAACTCCTCTGGTAAAACCAAAGTTGTCATCCCCAAAGAGAACTCGTGGGCCTGGCTTCTCAATGTAATCGCTTAAGAGATGTTGACTTCCAGTCATGTGCCTTGAGCAACCACTATCTATGTACCAGATAGTTGCTTGTACACCTCCTTTATTGACCAATTCCACGCGAACCTGCGAGCAAATCAGACTTTAGGTACCCCAGTAGAATTGGGTCCTTGGGGTTAGCTGCACCTTTCGGGATCTAGACAAACAAGACATTTCTATTGTAATCATCAAGATCATAAGGTCTTATTTGTCTCCCATATGCATCTACATAATTATACATCTCTTCATGTGCATTCTGGTCAGTATGATTAAGAGTGTGAGCTTTGGTAGGATCAGAAGACTTGAGATTTTTCTTGTGAACTTGTCTTCTCTTGATCCAGTGAGGCTCAGGTGCAGCAGTCCTTGGTTTCTGATTATAAGGGTAGGTACGACTGCTACCATCAAAAGATTCATATCTTTTCTGCACAAATGGCTTTACCATTTTACCCTTAGCATGCCGGTTAGGCAGCTTGGACTGAGTTGACTTCAAGTAAGACTATCTCTTGCGAGATGGTCCTAGCTGAGGCCTACTTATCTGGTTGGGTTGAGGTCTCTTCAGAAGAATAGGATTCTTCTGTTGATTCCTCGACTGTTGCCTGATCAGTTGGGGTCCATTTCTGTACCATTTCTGATCTGGCACTAGTCTTGCCTGACCAGTTAGTCCTTTTCCCTTATCTGATACATATTTGGCATTTCGTGTATTTTGATCAGAAGCTCGTTTGGTTACACTTCTCTGATGTGAACCAGACGGGACTTTTGAGGATCCAGAAGGCATACCCAATTCCCTTCTTGTCAGTTAGCGTACGAAAATAGTTGTTCAGATCTTGAACAGTCTTAGATGATTTCGTAAAAACCTTTATTTTCTTACGCAAACTGTCCTCAATAGCTTTCAGATTCTCATGCATTCGGAAGAGTTCATCAAACTTATCCTGAAGGACTTTGAGTTCTCCAGCTTGTTGTTGATTGAGAGCCAACTGTTCCTTAATTAGTTTTTCCTGATCAGTAGTACTGACTTTCAGAAACTCCAGTTATGTAGTCATCTTCTGAATAGTTTCAGCTGCTTTACTTGCCTCATTTTCCTTGACAAGCCGGATGTTCTCACCCCTTAGGTTATCGTTCTCAACTTCCACTCGTGTATAAGTATCTATTGCATTGGAAAGATCATTAAGCAATTGGTCATTATAGACCTGCAGGTTGATCTCTCCAGCAGATGTGCTCAGCACATTCAGTGTAAAAGAGGAAGCCACAGAAGGTTTAGAGATTACTTCAGTTTGGTCAGCTTCTCTGGCCATCGGACTGATGTCATCATCAGATGAGAAGTTCATATCATTGACATCATCAGTTGTGGTAATTAGACAGAAATCTTCAACAGGTGAGTAGCCAGAGTCATCTTATGGCAGATAAGAATCATCGATGCCAGATGTGTCGGCAACCATTATTTTTCTGTCTCGGAACCTTTGTTCTCTTCTGTTCCGCTTCTCTTCTCTCTCCTTGGGAGTCAGGTCTGGGCGGTCAGCACTGTAGTGACCTAGTTTCTAACAGTTGTAGCAAACCCTTGAATCTCCAGAACTTCCTCTGTTGGGAGAATCATTTCTTCTGTAAGATCTGTCAGGAGACTTTCCACCTTATCTGTAATTAGAACCTCTCTTATTTGATCTCTCATCACGTCTGTTCTCTTTGCGATCCTCTCTACGATCATCTTTCCTTTCATCTCTGTGATCGTCTTTTCGTTCATCTATTCTGTTATCCCTATTATCTGAAGAACGATACCTCTCTTGTGATTTGTCTGAAGATCTTCGATCTCTTCCTCTGCTTCGCCGATAGTCATCGTAAAAATTTTTGTATTTACCCATCTGAACATTCGTTCATTCAAACTTTCTCGTTAGTAGTGCAATCTGTTCGGCCTGACTGATGATGTTTCCAACTGGTTCAACAATTCGTGAACTGCTACTAGTTGCCTGGAATGCAACAGACTTAGTAAAACTTGCAGTAACTTCAGCAGGGACATCATCTGATCCTTGTCCTCTCTCAATTAGGTCGAACTCATGGGCTTTCAGACTGAAGATTAAGTCATTCGGCTTCATGGTAGCAATATCTTGACGGTCCTTGATCACAATGACTTTAGTATCCCATTTCTTGGTCAGCGATCTTAGAATCTTGTAGTTGATATCTTTGTTCGACATTACACGTCCTTGATCACGAAGTCGGTTGTCTCCACGAGTGATCCTTCCATCAAATTGATCAACTGTTTCTTTTGGTAGCATCTTAAGTTTCTCAAAGATCACCAAGCTCAACTTGCAATCTACTGTCCTTAATTTGTTCATTTCCTTTGCAGATTTCAGCAAGAGTATCCCATACTTCCTTAGCAGTCTTCAGGTACTTCACTTTTTCACGCGTAGTAGTATACATAGTCTTCATGATGAGATGTCTGGAAACAGTATCCAGATTGGACAATTTTCTCTCATCTGCGTCCATCATAGAGAGACTCTTTCTGATCCTTGCTCCAACTGGTTGAGTAGGATCTCCTGCTTCAGCTGGATTATAGTGATAGATGATGATGTTGGGGAATAAGTTGCACAGATCTATTGGGGTGAATATTTAAATACAAATTTAATTCTTTAATTATTTCTAGCATGAATTAATCCTATATTAATTCAAATAATAATTGCAACAACATATCATGCATATAAAAAGCCACGTAAAACCCCACGACACGGAATCTACGGGTTTACGTGAACGCATTCTCGGGATGGCAGTGACTTGATCGGACGGACTAACCAAAAGGACTTCCCAAGTATTCCCTTAACCCTTGCTCAACTATCCGATTGGAAGGACACTTGTTTAACAATTAACAAAAGGAAAAAATAAACTTTGTTGCACCACCTTTGTGGATTTGCTAATTTTTCCAGCACATGGAATTGTACTTGGGAATGAACTAATCATCCCCTATTTATAGGAGAGGGGGTGGTCGAAATTCTTGTAGAAAATCAATGTGGGAAAAGACTTTTCTTGGTCACCAAGAAATCTTGAATATATCTCCTATATTCTTTTTCCCATAATTAAAATATTCCACAAAAATCTCACCTCCTCAATTATGGATAATTTTCGAAAATTATGTGTACAAGATTCCAAGATTTGGATCTTCTTGAATTTATGAGATATTCTTGTATTTCAAGAAATACATATCTTCAAGAAAATCAAGAAAATCTTTCTTGCCCACTATATTTCCAAAAATTTCGAAATTCCTTAATGAATAGCCAAGTGGGAGATTTCTTGAATTTAATGAGATAATCTTGTATTCCAAGAATACATATCTTCATTCCATAACAAAATTCAAAGAAAATCTTTCTCCCTCTTTTATCCATAAATTTTGAAATAATTAGGAAAAATTAAGCAACAATATTTATTTTATTTTAATCACCTTTTCAGTTAATGGACTATTTGTTGGGCTACTCAGGGGGCCTTTAGGAGAATTAAGATTAGACTTTCTAATGGACCTTGAATATCTAATATTGAGCCACAATATAATTCAAGCCCATAAATATAAATTAATCCCACTACATAATTAATATTAAGACTATCCATCTTAACCCATATTACAGTCAATATGGTTCCGGTCATTATTTCCGTGTTTAAGATTATCTAGCCCATTAATTAATTCAAGCCCTTTGAAATAACTTTCCATTAATTAACATCTTTTGTCCTTGGTCGAGGAACGGTTCAACATTATTATCCCATAGGAAACTAATTCCACTTGCAAGATTTGGTATGATAAAGCTTATGAACCTCGATGGGGGAAAAATCAAACAAAGCGTACTTGCACACGATTCTTCGTATTAAATCTTAGCAATCACATGTGACCAATAATATTGCCCAAGATAAAAAGTATTGAATCTCTCGATTCGCTACCCATGATAAGTCAAAGCAATAGTTACCAATCCCACGTGATCTATTTAAGGGACGAAGGTTAAGAAACAACGAACCACCGAGGTCTAATTCTTCCTTGTTGATTCAAGAATTTATCCTCATGTAGGTCCTATTCAACAAGATCGGTCATGCAAGAGTGTAATCTCTTGGTCAAGACAAACCAATCGAGCCTTACACCTCAACCTTTTCGTGATGGGTTGTTCATTTCCATCTAGGTCGTGAATGGCGTACTTTTTTAGTTACAAGGATTATTAATTTAATCTTACGTGATCCGGTATCACTAAATTAACTACAATGTAACATGTCTTTAATTATTGAACAGTTATGCAATAAATATATGTAACATTCAATCAAATTTAAAGCATCGGTGATAAACAATTTATTTCAATAAATAAATGCGGAAATTCGATTTTCGATTATACAAAGTAAAAGCATACTTTCCAGTATAATCCCAACAATCTCCCACTTATACTCAAAGTCCTTTTAAGTATACTACAACATGTCTCGCGTAGTCCGTGACATCTAATGTCACCTACACGAACCTAATAATTTCTCCCACTTATACTCAAAGCAGATTAGCGGCGGTCTTGACACCCATTCCACTCACATGTCTCTCGAATGTATTCAGAGGTAGACGCTTTGTGAATGGATCTTTAGTTTGTCCTCGGATATTTATCTTTGCCACATATATATCTCTCTCTTAACGATTTCTCGTATAAGATGTATTTCATTTAGTGTGCTTGTTTGACTCGTGGACTCTTGGTTATCTTGAATTTGCAACTGCCCTTAGCAGATATTGCTAGACAAATTCAGAACACCATCCAAGTCCACTAAGAAGGTCTAGAGCCCAATGGGTTCTTTTCACTACTTCAAGCGACTACTTACCCGAGTTCCATGGTTGAGTCAGTGATACATTTCTGCTTCACACTCATCCATTTGATGGCTACACTTCCTAAATAGAAACACACTAACTGAGGCGGATAGTTCTTTGGAATCTAAATCGATTGGAAATCCGAGTCCGGTGTGGCCGATGGGATTGAGATGTACTCGATCGATAAATCAACATTCTATCCCGAGTTCTTTTCGGACACTTGAATGTTTTTAAGCGTCATCCAATGCGCTTTCGGGTTACTTTGATATCTTGCTACCATGCCTACGGAAAAGCGGATACCGATCTCGTACTGCGACATTGCATACATAAGGTTTAGGCGCCCGGTAGAAGCACAAGGAATGCCTTTCATGTCATCTATCTCTCTTTGCGTCTTAGGGGACATTTTCTTGGATAGATGGATTCCAAGCCTGAAAGGTACGAATCCTTTCTTGGAATCTTGCATGCTGAAGTGTTTCAAGACAGTGTCTATGTATGAAACTTGCGATAACCCGATCATCATTTTCTTGCGATCTCGAGTGATCTTGATCCCAAGGACATGTTAGCTTTCCTAAGTCTTTCATATCAAAGCTTTTTGAAAACCATGCCCTTACGTCGATCACACCTTCACATCGTTCGATGATCCCAATGTTATCTCACGTCTGATTACTAAGAATACCAATGCAATTCCGACACGCTTTTATACACACAACTTTCAAACTCGTTTTGATCAAACCCATAAGACTTTATTACATGATCAAAACATTGGTTCCAAGCTCTGGATGCCTGTTTGAGTCCGTAAATGGACCTCTTGAGCTTACAAACTTGGTGTTCTTGGCCTGTTTCAATGAAATCTTGGGGTTGTTGCATATAAATCTCTTTATCAAGACTTAGTTAAGGAAATGCATCTTGACATCTATTTGCCTGATTTTTAAAGTCGAAATCTTGCAAAGAATCGATAAGAGAATACGGATGGACTTAAGCATGGCTACGGGCAAAAAAGTTTCCCCCTTATTCGATCCTTCTTTCTGAGTATAACCTTTCGCCACTAGTCTTGCTTTAAAGGTTTCAACCTTCCCGTCCGGTCCTCTTTTCCTCTTATATACCCACTTGCATCTAATGGGTTTGACCCCATTAAGTGGTTCGACTAGCTCCCACACTCCATTATGAAACATAGAACCCATTTCGGCTTTCATTGCTGTTTGCCAAGAAACTGCATCCTTATCTTGGAATGCCTCGTCATATATCCATGGGTCTAATTCGTCTTGTCCGGGAATCAAGTCCGAGGACTCTCCTATTCCCTTGAATCTCTCGGGCTGTCTAACAACCCTCCCACTATGTCGAGGCTCCGGTTGTGAAAGCGTATCGTTTGGTATATCATCTAGTACAGTTGGCACTGAGGTTTGCCCTCTAAGCTCATTTAAGGTAATCTCACTTCTGGGCTTTCTTTGGTTCATATAGTCTTCTTCCAAAAAATCTAAAGTGGGTGCTGATGACCACCTTTTGATCTTCAGGACTATAAAACATACACCCTTTTGTTCCCTAGGGGTATCCTACAAAACAGCCTTAATTCTGATCGAGGATCCAATTTACCGGCTTCCTTGTCCAACACGTAGGCCGGACACCCCCCAAAATTCTCATGTGTCTCATACTAGGCTTGCGCCCGGTCCACAATTCTTTGGGAGTTTTGGGAACCGATTTGAATAGCACCAAGTTCAGAATGTAAGTCGTTGTTTCCAAGGTATGACCCCAGAACGACTCGGGAAGATCCACATAACTCATCATTGATCTAACCATTTCCAAAAGAATTATGTTACTTCGCTCTGCAACCCCGTTTTGTTGAGGGGTTCCGGGTGCAGTGAGCTGGGATACAATCCCTTCATCAGATAAGTAGTTCAAAAACACATTGCTGAGGTATTCGCCTCCACGATCAGATCGTAGAGACTTGATACGTTTTTCCCTATGATTCTCTGTTTGAGCCTTAAATTCTTAGAATTTCTCAAAGGTCTCATATTCATGCTTCATAAGGAAAATGTACCTTGAGTAATCATCAATAAAATTACTCATAACCTCCTCTTGCTTTGGTTGACATTGGACTACATACATCTGTGTGAACGATCTCTAACACTTCTTTGGCCCTATTCTCCTTGGCTCCAAATGCCCTCTTGGTCATTCTACCCTCCAAACATGATTCGCAGGTTGGAATTTGTTCAACTTGGAGACACTCCAGTGAATCATCTTTTACCAACCTTTGGATCCTCTTTGGATTTATATGACCTAATCTTAGATGCCAAAGAAGTGTTTCGTTCACGATTTCTTTTGTCGGAAATAGTTGATGTGTTATAGGATGCATTTCGTGAGTGGTGTGCACAGTTAATTGTATAGAGATTTTCCATCAATGTCCCGTAACAGATACACTCATCATTTCAAAAATGATGTAATTCTTATTAGAAGAACCTTAGTGTCCTTTAATCGAATTTTAGAAACTGAAAGTGAATTCTTTCTAAAACTGGGAACATAAAGATAATCTCAAAAAAAACTTTATCTTCAAAAGATAGGTGCACTTCTCCCCCCGCTTTTAATCGCTACTCATATAGCATTGCAATATACGCTACTTGCGTAGTATTGCAATAATCGTTACTATCGTAGCATTGCAATATCGCCACTTACATTAGCATTGCAATGTCTTCTACTTTAAATAACGTTGCCCGGTGTGATGAGGATCTCACTCCCCACTAAGTTGCGGATCATTTAGAACCCATAAAGCCAACATGATTAGTGGATCTCGTATCAACCACCCACGAATGAGAAGTATATCGCCGCTAAACAAGTTTCAACAACTAGTGCGTGAGAATTACCTTTTCTTTCCGTCCCTTTTGGGGTTGGAGCAGCAAAACCTCCATTGTCCTCTCTCACCGCAGCTTAAGCACTTCCTCTTTGGATTTTCCTTGACACAACAAGCATTCCTCATCTTACCATTGCCCTTGGCAACGATTGAGTTTTTTTATTGCTTATGGCCTTTGTCCTCTTCTTTATCTTGCCTACCCTTGGCCTAGAAAATGAAGGCGGACCACTTGCTAAAATCAAAGCTTGAGTTTGGTGCCTCTTCATCATTTTTCGCCGAGACCAAAAGCTTGCAACAAATTAGCTAGCGAGGCCAAAATGCTCAAAAACTTTTGGGTAGAGAGTGAAGTACCAAATTCATCCGAGTCTCCGGATCATAATCTGCTTTTCGAGAATCTCAAGTTTGTTCGGATGGGCCATCTATTTTGAGGGCGTAATCCCTTACGGGTTTTCCCTCCACCATTTTCAAATGACAACATCTCTCATAAAGGTGATCGATGAGTCCCGCATGTTTTGACTCGTCGGTTGGCTCATCGATTTTTGTGTGTCAAAATCCACTTGTGCTTTTTTGTGCGATTAGGACAATTATAATTTTCCAATCAATATAGTTTCCATACATATTGTATTGACTTTAAAATATAATAACAATGGATTAAAAAAGTAACGACATCTTTGAATCGAAATAAACAACTATATGCCATAGCACAAGTATATCACAAGGTTCGATCACATGCATCATATTAAAATCTCAAAAAAAATATGAACATGCATCGCCCAACATCTCAAAAGCAGTTTAAATAAGCCACGCGTTGGGTGGGTCATTATTTAAACACATTCAAGCAGAGTTACAAACAAAACGATTACAAACCTTTAATATCAGATTAATAGTTGGCTCCACTTGACCAATATAAAATTGACGGGGACTTGGAGAATATATGCATATCAATTTTATACCTAAGTAATAACCATGATTAAATCTGAGGATTACTATTTCGCTTTTGATCGAGCCTCGTTGGGAGGTCATCGCCGCCACTAGTAATAACACACAATCATCCGTTTGGAATTCATTCATGTGAAACCTATCTTTTGACCATCCTGGTTGGGGAATTTTCCAAAAGAATTCACAAATAAATAAATCATGGAGGTCAAAATTAATTCAATTTTATTATCAGGAATAAAATTGTCAATTAATTATTTAAACATACTTAGTAATTTTGAAGGTGAGATTTTTCCATTTGGCAAACCCTCATGCAAACACATTTAAACAAATTAAATAAAGCATAAGATAACCACAAATAAATCAAGCAAAAGCAGAAAAATAAACATATTGGGCACAAATTATCCAATGTCATGGTTTGATTTTTCTTGACTTGATCTTGAAGAAACACGTCTCGAATTTCTCCCACTCGTTTGTCTCGAAAAAATGCCTCGAATCTCGAAAAGCCCGCATTTGCTGGCTCGGGATGATGGCTTGCATCCGTAGGCCCCTTGGCCTTAGGAGACCTCGGCGGCTCGGCCGGCGCCTTAGCGTCGGCCTTGCCGGCGTGCGTCGGCGAGCGTGTCGGCAAGCGTCGCGGCATTGTCCGTCTTGCCTCCTTCGCCCAGCCTCCCCTCGCCCGCGACCTCGGCGGCGCCAGCGTATCGGGCGCCCAGCCATCCATCCGCCGCGTCGTCGCTTCGCCCGGCTTCGGCGCGCGGTACAGCGTCGTGCGCTAGCGCCTTCCCCGTCGCGCCATTATTCTCTTGCGCTTCGGCCGGCCGGCCGCCTGCGCCCGTGCGCGTGCCGGCTTCTTCACGCCCTTACGCCCGCTGTTCTCGGATTTTCGTCCTTTAATTTCGCCGTCTCTTCGTTCCGATCCGGTTATAATTTATTTACAAAAAATAAATAAACCTAGATCTAGACTAGTCTATTACATTAATCAAATCAAACAAATCTAGTCTGCACTCGTGGATTTTCTCACGAGGCAAAACAAATCGAGCGAATCGAATTAAAAAAAACGGTTTATATGCATGCATAAACACATTAAAATCCATGACAATTGGATACCGCAAAAGCAGATCTAACAGTTCTACTATCGATTTCAAATTTAATGTCCACGAATTAAATTACAATTTAAAAATTCAGAGTCCTAAAGTGGCTCGATGCGGCTTGTTGGGGAATGATTTGCACAGATCTATTGGGGTGAATATTCAAATATAAATTTAATTCATTAATTATTACTAGCATGAATTAATCTATATTAATTCAAATAATAATTGCAACAACATATCATGCATATAAAAAGTCACGTAAAACCACATGCGGCGAGAATCTACGGGTTTACGTGAGAATTACCTCTCGGGATGGCATTGACTTGATTCGGACGGACTAACCAAAAGGACTTCCCAAGTATTCCCTTAGCCCTTGCTCAACTATCCGGTGGAAGGACAACATCGAAAATTAACAAAAAGGAAAAAATAAACTTTGTTGCACCACCTTTGTGGATTTGCTAATTTTTCCAGCACATGGAATTGTACTTGGGAATGAACTAATCATCCCCTATTTATAGGAGAGGGGGTGGTCGAAATTCTTGTAGAAAATCAATGTGGGAAAAGACTTTTCTTGGTCACCAAGAAATCTTGAATATATCTCCTATATTCTTTTTCCCATAATTAAAATATTCCACAAAAATCCCACCTCCTCAATTATGGATAATTTTCGAAAATTATGTGTGCAAGATTCCAAGATTTGGATCTTCTTGAATTTATGAGATATTCTTGTATTTCAAGAAATACATATCTTCCATAATATCTTTTCAAGAAAATCAAGAAACTCTTTCTTGCTAATTATATTTTCAAAAATTTGAAATTTTCTATATAGATAACCAAGTGGGAGATTTCTTGAATTTAATAAGATAATCTTGTATTCCAAGAATACATATCTTCATTCCATAACAAAATTCAAAGAAAATCTTTCTCCCTCTTTTATCCATAAATTTCGAAAAATAGAGGAAAAATTAAGCAACAATATTTATTTTATTTTAATCACCTTTTTCAGTTATTGGACTATTTGTTTGGGCTACTCGGGGGCCTTTAGGAGAATTAAGATTGGACCTTCTAATGGATCTTGAATATCTAATATTGAGCCACAATATAATTCAAGCCCATAAATATTAATTAATCCCACTACATAATTAATATTGCACTATCCATCTTAACCCATATTACGGTCAATATGGCTCGGTCATTATTTCCGTGTTTAAGATTATCTAGCCCATTAATTAATTCAAGCCAGCTGAAATAGCTTTCCATTAATTAACATCTTTTTGTCCTTGGTCGAGGAAAAGTTCAACATTATTATCCATCTAGGAAACTAATTCCACTTGCAAGATTTGGTATGATAAAGCTTATGAACCTCCCGAGGGGGCAAATCAAGCTAAGCATACTTTGCATTACGATTCTTCAGTATTAAATCTTAGCAATCACATGTGACCAATAATATTGCCCAAGATAAAAAGTATTGAATCTCTACGATTTCTTTACCCATGATAAGTCAAAGCAATAGTTACCAATCCCACGTGATCCTATTTAAGGGGACGAAGGTTAAGAAAACGAACCATTCGAGGTCTAATTCTTCCTTGTTGAGTTATGAAGAATTTATCCTCCTGTAGGTCCTATTCAGCGCATCAGTCATGCACTAGTGTAATCTCTTGGTCAAGACAAGCCAATCTGAGCCTTACACCTCAACCTTTCGTGATGGGTTGTTCATTTCCATCTAGGTCGTGAATGGCGTACTTTTAGTTACAAGAGACTGTTAATTTAATCTTCTGTGATCTGGTATCACTAAATTAACTACAATGTAACACGTCTTAATTCTTGAACAGTTATCAAATAAATATATGTAACATTCAATCATATTTAAAGCATTAGTGATAAACAATTTATTTCAGTAAATAAGTCTGAAAATTCAGTTTCGATTATACAAAGTAAAAAGCATACTTTTTAGTATAATCCCAACAGTTATGAGTATTTTGTCACTTTTATTGATGATTACTCAAGGTACGGTTATATTTTCCTTATGAAGCATAAATCTGAGACCTTTGAGAAATTCAAAGAATTTAAGGCTCAAGCAGAGAATCATAGGGAAAAACGTATCAAGTCTCTACGATCCGATCGTGGAGGCGAATACCTCGAGGATGAGTTTTTGAACTACTTATCGATGAAGGGATTGCATCGACTCACCGCACCCGGAACCCCTCAACAAAACGGGTTGCAGAGCGAAGAAACGGAACTCTTTTGGAAATGGTTAGATCTATGATGAGTTATGCGGATCTTCCCAAGTCGTTCTGGGGTCATGCCTTAGAAACAGCAGCTTACATTCTGAACTTGGTGCCATCCAAATCGGTTCCCAAAACTCCCAAAGAATTGTGGACCGGGCGCAAGCCTAGTATGAGACACATGAGAATTTAGGGGTGTCCGGTCTACGTGTTGGACAAGGAAGCCGGAAAATTGGATCCTCGATCAGAATTAAGGTAGTTTGTAGGATACCCCGAGGGAACAAAAATGTGTATGTTCTATGGTCCCGAAGATCAAAAGGTGGTCATAAGCACCCACTTTAGATTTTTGGAAGAAGACTATATGAACGAAAGAAGACCCAGAAGTGAGATTACCTTAAATGAGCTAAGAGGGCTAACCTCAATGCCAATTGTACAAGATGACATACCAAACGACACACTTACATAACCAGAGCCTCGTCGTAGTGGGAGGGTTGTGAAACAGCCCGAGAGATTCATGGGAATAGGAGAGTCCTCGAACTTGATTCCCGGACAAGACGAATCAAACCCATGGACATATGACGAGGCAATCCAAGACAAGGATGCAGATTCTTGGCAAACAGCAATGAAAGCCGAAATGGGTTCTATGTTTCATAACAAAGTGTGGGAGCTAGTCGAACCACTTAATGGGGTCAAACCCATTGGTTGCAAGTGGGTGTACAAGAGAAAAAGAGGACCGGACGGGAAGTTGGAAACCTTCAAAGCAAGACTAGTGGCGAAAGGTTATACTCAGAAAGAAGGGATCGATTATGAGGAAACCTTTTCGCCCGTAGCCATGCTTAAGTCCATCCGTATTCTCTTATCGATTGCTGCGCATCTCGACTTTGAAATCTGGCAAATGGATGTCAAGAAAGCTTTCCTTAACGGAAGTCTTGATGAAGAGATTTATATGCAACAACCCCAAGGCTTCATTGAAAAAGGCCAAGAACACCTAGTTTGTAAGCTCATGAAGTCCATTTACGGACTCAAACAGGCATCCAGAGCTTGAAACCAATGTTTTGATCATGTTATAAAGTCTTATGGGTTCGATCAAAATGAGTTCGAAAGTTGTGTGTACAAAAAGCGTGTCGGAACTGCATTGGTATTCTTAGTACTATACGTAGACGACATTCTGATCATCGGGAACGATGTGAAGGTGTTATCAGACGTAAGGGCATTACTTTCAAAAAAGTTTGATATGAAGGACTTAGGGGAAGCCGGACACATCCTTAGGATCAAGATCACTCGAGATCGCAAGAAAATGATGATAGGCTTGTCGCAAGCTTCATATATAGACACTGTCTTGAAACGATTCAGCATGCAAGATTCCAAGAAAAGCTTCGTACCTTTCAGACATGGAATCCATCTATCAAGAAAATGTGCCCTAAGGGCCAAAAAGGAGATAGATGACATGAAAGGCATTCCTTATGCCGGTGTCGGAAGCCTTATGTATGCAATCTTTGTGTACGAGACGGGGATATCTGCTTTGCCATTGGCATGGTGGCAAGATATCAAAGTAACGGGAAAAAGAACATTGAATGGCGATTAAAAACATACGAAGTATCTGAAAAGAACTCGGGATAGAATGTTGGTTTATCGATCGAGATAGTCCAATCCCCATCAATTTACCTGATTTCGGATTTCCAATCGGACATAGACTCGAGAAAATCTACCTCCGGTAGTGTGTTTTACATGGGGAGGAGCCATGACATGGAGAAGCGTCAGCGAAATCGTCGCAGATTCTACCATGGAAGCAAATATGTAGGCTAACTGCGAGGCAAATGAAAAAAGCGGTTTGGCTCAAGAACTTCCTAGTGGAATTGGATGTGGTTCGAATTTGCCCAATGAGAATCACTTTTTATTGTGACAATCTTGGGAGCGATTTGCAAATTCAAGGGAACCACGAGCCCACAAAGCCGACAAACACATTGAAAGGAAATACCATCTTATACGAGATATCGTTAAGAGAGGAGATGTAGATGTGGCAAAGAATAGCGTCGAGGACAACCCTAGCGAGATCCGTTCACAAAAAGGTCGCCTCTGAATACATTCGAGAGACATGTGAAAGAAATGGGTGTCAAGACAGATTTGTCAATCTGCTTTGAGTATAAGTGGGAGAAATTATTAGGTTCGTGTAGGTGACATTAGATGTCACGGACTACCGAGACATGTTGTAGTATACTTAAAAGCGGACTTTGAGTATAAGTGGGAGATTGTTGGGATTATCTTCGAAAGTATGCTTTTACTTTGTATAATCAAAAACCGAATTTGGACATATTTACTTAAATAAATTGTTTATCATCGATGCTTTAAATATCATTGAATGTTACATATATTTCTTTGCATAAGCTGTTCAATAAATAAATATGTGTTACATTGTAGTTAATTTAGTGATACCAGATCACAGAAGATTAAATTAACAGTCCTTTGTAACTAAAAGTACGCCATTCACGACCTAGATGGAAATGAACAATCCATCGTGAAAGGTTGAAGTTTAAGGCTCAGATTGGCTTGTCTTGACCAAGAGATTACACTAGTGCATGGTGATGCCTTTGAATAGGACCTCTGAGGAGGATAAATTCTTTAAGCGGACAAGGAAGAATTAGACCTCAGTGGTTCGTTATTTCTTAATCTTCGTTCCTTAAATAGGAGCACGTGAGATTGGTAACTATTGTTTTGACTTATCATGGGTAGAGAATCAACGAGATTCAATAATTTTTATCTTGGGCAATATTATTGCTCACATGTGATTGCTAAGATTTAATACGGAGAATCGTGTGCAAGTACGCTTGTTCGATTTGCCCCCTTGGGAGGTTCATAAGCTTTATCATACCAAATCTTGCAAGTGGAATTAGTTTCCGGTATGGATAATAATGTTGAACCGTTCCTTGACCAAGGACAAAATATATTAATTAACGGAAAGCTATTTCAGTGGCTTGAATTAATTAATGGGCTAGATAATCTTAAACACGGGAAATAATAACCGGGAGCCATATTGATTGTAATATGGGTTAAGATTGATAGTGCAATATTAATTATGTAGTGAGATTAATTAATATTTATGGGCTTGAATAATATTGTGGCTCAATATTGTTAATTCAAGGTCCATTGGAAGGTCCAATCTTAATTCTCCTAAAGGAGTAGCCCAACATATAGTCCAATAACTGAAAAGGTGTTTAAAATAAAATAAATATTGTTGCTTATTTTTCCTCATTTATTTCGAAATTTATGGATAAAAGAGGAGAAAAATTTTCTTTGAATTTTGTTATGGAATGAAGATATGTATTCTTGGAATACAAGATTATCTCATTAAATTCAAGAAATCTCCCACTTGGTTATCTATATAGATGTTTCAAAAATTTTGAAATTAAAGGGGAAAGAAAAATTTTCTTGATTTTCTTGAAAAGATATTATGGAAGATATGTATTTCTTGAAATACAAGAATATCTCATAAATTCAAGAATATCCAAATCTTGGAATCTTTTCCTAAAATTTCAAAAATCACCATAACTTGGTGAGGTGGGATTTTTTGTGGAATATTATAATTATGGGAAAAGAAATATAAGAGATATATTCAAGATTTCTTGGAGATCAAGAAAAGTTTTTTCCCACATTGTTTTTCTACCAAAAAAATCGCCCATCATCTAGCTATAAATAGGGGATGACTCTTTCATTCCCAAGTACAATTCCATGTGCTGGAAAAATTAGTAAATCCACAAAGGTGGTGCAATATAATTTATTCTCCTTTTGTTAATTGTTCACAAGTGTCCTACCACCGGATAGTCGAACAAGGATTAAGGGAATACTTGGGAAGTTCTTTTGGTTAGTCTAATCAGCCAGATCACTGTCATCCCAAGAGGTACGTTCACGTAAACTCGTAGAATTCCGCATGTGTAGGTTTTACGTGAATTAATTATATTCATGATATGTTGTTGGATTATTATTTGAATTAATATATGATTAATTCATGCTAGTAATAATTATAAGAATTAAATTTGTATTTAAATATTCATCCCGAATAGATTTGTGCAACTTATTCCCCAACAAGCAGAACAAATTGGAGAGTTGTATGAGGTATAATTCCTCAAGCTTGAATATCCATATTCCTTTTCCATTCTATTATCCAAATTATTCACAATTCTACTCTTGATATGCAGAACACTACCCATTCATGGCCATATTGATTATTCTTGAGAGTTTTCTAAATATGAGCGATCATGTTACGGATTCGGGTTCAACTACGTGGAATTCATCTTTTGAGATATTTACTCTTTCTTGTTAGACTCTGTTTTTTCTTCTGAATATTGTTGAAGTGCTGCGTATTAGTTTTTTGGTGATATTTGTTGTTTTTATGTTAAATTGGTTATCTGGGACATTACAAGCCCCAACCATTTTTTAATCACATTATCAATCTTACTAAAGTAACCTCCATTGATTAAAATAAATTAAAATAAACACTAAATTAAATAATACAATATAAGAATTCATGATCAGTTTTTCTTTGAATGCTTTTAGTTGCCTTCTATGCCTACATTTAAGATATCTTTTTTTAATTGAATTTAAATACTAAATATGAATTAAATTAATTAATAATATATTTTTTATTGACAAATAATTAATCTAGATTATTTTCTAAAAATTTGCTATTAGATCAAATATTCAATAGTCTTAGTTGACCAAATCTAGATTACTATAAAAAATAAAATATGCAACAACAAAATATATATGCATAAGTAATGCGGTCATTAAAAAAATATGCATAAGTAATATAAGTATCAATAATATGATTCATCTTTTCTCAATGTAAAAATACATATATATATACATATATATGATAATTATAATCAAATTGATTGGTTTCATATATAGTCAATTAGTTTATACATTCATTATAGTATTGATTCTTAAACTGAAAGACCGATCTCATAGCAAATTAATTTATATTAATTATTATCAGAATTGATTCTTAAATTAAAGAATATTAATTTACATGTATATGGTAATTATAACTTTATTGATTAATTTCATACGCAATTAATTTATATTATAATTAACTTTGGCTGATGTTAAATCCAAATATTGATTTATATGTATTTGGTAATTATAACAAATGTTTTACTATCATCACTAAATATAGAATGAAATAAATTTAAGTCTAATTTGTCATAGTAATTGCTAACTGCATTGATATAATTTGACTTAAAATTTCGGTGATTGATATATTAAAATTTGATTATTAAGTTGTTACTCTTTAACTTTTAACTTTTAATGAGATTGATAGTTCAATCATTATGGATTGATTTTTTTTAAACATAATAATAATTTCCATATTTTAATATAATCTCTAAAATCAAGTAAATACAATTATGTAAACATAATAATCACCTAAATTTCATAGATACTATTGGTATAATCACATAATTGATCTAAAATATTTTGGTAAAATGTTTATATAATATAATTGAATACATTAGCATATTATAATTAATTGAGCAAATATATATTAAAATTTATAAGAATTAACTCATTGTAAAACTTCATAAAAATAGAAAATGTGGAATATTTAGAGTATGATTATTCGTGATTGTCATATTAATTAGTTAATTGGTTATTCAATCCCATTAATTTGATTGTCCAAGATTGTCACATTAACTACTTATTTGATAAGTCAACTCAATCCCATTAATTTGGGGTCAATTTGATATTATTTGATAAACATTGTATATAAACATGATTTCATTAATTACACATTATATTTAGTTAATGAAAGAATATATACAAAAAGGAATTACAAATACTTTATTGAATTATCTATATATATATATATATATATATATATATATATAAACAGAAACTGCCCCAAATTTAGAAATCATTGGATTTTCCCGCCAAAAAATATTGCTAAATTGGGAGGCGAATCTTTGAAAAAAATATTAACAAATCTTTGTGATAATTTCAAATATTGGATTTGAGAAATTTCTTTTGGAATGGAAAAAAATAATCTTATCTTTAGAATAAATATTAACAAATTATAACGGATTTGAAAAAATATTTGGAAAAACTATCTTATGTAAATCCTTTTCTCATCTTTTTTCTACTTATTTACATATTAATTAAAGCATGATATTTTTGTATAAATCTCTCTACATATATATTTTTTCGTAAAAAATTATTGTCAAATTGAGAAATAAATTTATGAAAAAAATAATCTTATCTTTAGAATAAATATTAATAAATTATAATGAATTGAAAATATATATATATATATATATATATATATTTTACGGAAAGAAAATTAGGTGTAAGAGGTGCACCTATCGAGTTGGCTCACCACAGAGATCGGCGGCTCAACCCAACAATGGGGACTGTTAAAATCACGACAAGTCCTAGCTAGATTATGAGCCAAAATATTGGCACTTCGACAAACCCAAGAAATAGAAATAAGCTGATGAGTCACAAGAAGAGCGCGTCCACCCTCAATGTGGAAAAACTATCTTATGTAAATCCTTTTCTACTCTATTTTCTACTAATTTATGTATTAATTAAAGCATGATATTTATGTATAAATCTCTATATATATATATATGAAAGCCGTTTGAGATTATTAAGATCATTACCTATAAATCTATTTAGGGTTTATACCGCTGCATGTGGCCCAGATTGACGTGTGCAGAGCCAAATCCATTCTTCTCTTTTATTGAGTATCTCTTTTGAAATTATTATTTATGCATAGGATTTTCAATGTGGAGACGGCGACAATAAGGTACTTAGGGGATGCGAGATTTTCAGGAGGGTGGTGTAAATTAATTTATGGGAGCGTGAGTGTGTCGTCAGTTTGCGTATATTATAAGCATGTAATTGATTAATTTGCTTTATTCTTTTAATAGATGAATTTGTTAATCTAATTTAGTTTTGTATATTGTAAGGAGTATTGAGGTAAATAATTTGAGTTTTGAATTGATTATAAATGTTTATTAAAATTGTGTAATTAAATGAATGATTTTGTTTTGTATATCGCAGTGAGTATTGGGGTAAGTAGTCTGAGTTCTGATTTGGTTATAAATATTTATTGTAATTGTGTAATTAAATGAAATATTTAATTTAGAGTTTCTTCTTTTCTGTTCATTGCAATCACTCCCGTCCTTTTGTTTTGTGTTTTGTATATTGTAGGGAATATTGACGTATGTAATTTGAGTTCTAAATTCATTGTGAATTTATATGAAAATTGTTTGTATGTTCATCACTATCAGTTTGTGAATAGTAATATAATTTCATTGATTTGCAATGAAATATTCTTCTTTCAACTATGCAGTTTTTGGTAATCAACAATATCTTCATCGCAAATTTATACTGTTTTATTTCTTTGGAAAAAGATATGTAATATATTTTCATAAACTCTAATGTTAAATTGGGAAATAAATTTTGGAATAAATTATAATGAATTGGAAAAAATCTTTGGAATAAATATGTATGAAATCACTATTGTATTCTTCCAATAATACGTCATTTTGTTCTTCGAACTATGAGCATCAGATCAGAACACGAGTGAGTTTATTATCATAAATTTTTCCAAAATATGGTTTCAATAAAAAGAACAATAATATTATATCTTCAAAATGAAAAAAAACACCTTAATACAAATATTTATAAAAGTTTAATATTATTAATTGTGAAAATATAACCGTGCATTGCACGGATTCAATTACTAGTATAAAAAAAAATACAATGGTTGAAGGACCATTACTAGTATAAAAAAAAATACAATGGTTGAAGGACCATGATCACTTATATTAGAATAATCAACAATCTAAACATTAGGCGGAAATCTAGGATTTTTTTTTATGATGATCTTCTCATTTGACCAATACACATATAATTTTGTCCCGTCTTCATAATAGAAAACATTTAATCTTCGTGCATTCACTTTCATGCATAATCCTCCTTATCCAAATGCAATCTTCTCCACGATAATCTCTAAATCTGTAAATAAAAAATGATAATCAAGAAATCTGTAAATAAAAAAATATGAACAATAATCAAATTTAAATAAAAAATCGACAAATAACAATGATCTCAGGAAAAAAATGATTTTAATAACAAAATATCAGATTAACAATGAACAGTTAAATAAGAAATCCGACGATCTCAGAAAAAAGTATGTAAATAAATAAAGGAAAATAAGAATTGAAATAAGAATAACGATAATCTCCGAGTTACCGTCAACAAACATGTTTTGTTGAAGAATGATGATCTCAGGATTTTTTTATGAGAAATGGAGAAATGGAATGGAAGAAAATTAATGAGAGATGTGGTAATTTATAGAAAATAGAAAACAAAATCAACGATTGAGATCAAAACAACACTCAAAATGAATGAGATTAGAGAGATTTGAAATAGAAGAATGTTCATTGTCACATCCTTTTATTAATTGACACATCATCTTATAGAGGTTTTGTATTATAGAGATTATAGATTATAAATAGATATAGATATGACAATTAATATGTGAAAGATTAATTATAATCTAAAATTAAAAGTGATATTGAAAATAAACAAAATTAAATTAATAAAATATAGCAACATGAATGACTTTCGTGCAACGCACGAGTTGACAAAAAACTAGTATATCATAAGTGATACTTCATTCATCTCATTTTATTTACCGTTTAAAGGTATTTCACACTGATTAAAAATTATATTAAATAACAATAAACATAAAATTTTTACTTTTTTATTTACCAACATGATCATTTAATATGTATTACAACAAAAATAAATATTAGAATAAAATTAAGATATAGTAATAATTATTTTTTCTTGATTAATTTAAAATAATAATTATTTTAGACATTACACACGAAATTGCCATAAACTTGACTTTAATAGTATTTTATTTTTGTCTTTATTTTATTGCCGTCGGAACAGTTTCGGGCCTTTCGGCCCCCACCCTCTTCCTTCTGTACGATTTAATTTAATTTTTTATATTTATTTTATCACACACTTTTTAACAACTCTCAAAAATCAATTTTCCTATTTCCCGTCTCTCAAACTACTATTGTCACTCCACCTCTCTCTCTGTATAACTCTGCTTGTAATTTTTTTCACTAATAACTGCTGGGGGAAAAAGCGATTGATCAATTTCAGAAATTGAAAACACCAAAAAATATGGATTCTTCAACGCCTGAGTCTGTTTCAACCACCGCCGTTTTGACTCCGCCGGCGGAGGCGGAGGCGGAGGCGAAGCGCAACGAACGAGAGAAGGAGATGTTACACAAGACAAAAGTCGTACAATTCTTAGGGCGAACCACACCTATCATTCTCCAAAACGACAATGGCCCTTGCCCACTCCTCGCTGTCTGTAAATTCACTTTTCTTTCTCTCTAGGGTTTTATAATCGCATCACTTTAGCGTATGCGTGTTTGTATCTATTGTAGGACGTTATATTCTGAGTTTAGGATTGTTTTGAATACGATTAACCAATAGAATGGAAACCTGCGTGAAATTGAGATTAAATTGTTCCTTGCTCTCATTCGCATTAGAGGATGGTGTATATTTTCTAAATATTTCTCGTAGGTAATATGGTAGTGAGAAAAACAAGAATTCCTCAAGAAGATACTTCCAATCAGAATCTGTAGAGTATTTTATTTTTTGGGATTAGTCTTGGATAGCTGCATCAGAGTTGAGTGATATATGCTGATCCGTGGACATATTTCGCATGACATAGTGACATCCATTTATGAAATATTCTTGACTTTTGGCCTGTGATTTTCTTCTCGAGTTTATATCTTTTATGTCATTTGATGCATAATTGGATGCCTTGAATTCTAGGTTCAGTTGAACAATCATATTTCTCCATTATTGTGTAAGTATTAGCATTAATGGTTTTTAATGAGTATTGTTGACACGTGGTTGTTACCAGATGGGTTGATGTTGACCGCCCTTTAAGTGACATGCTTTGTGTGTGTGTGTATGTGCGCGCGCGAACATGCGTTTAAGATTAGACATTTTGAGATAATGCCTTTTATGGCTTTGTGTCAAGAAGCTAGTCTTGCCAATTGGTGTGGTAAACGCTGTGTTGTCACAATTAATTAGAGTCACACCTATATGCGTGTGTATTCTCATCTGACTGACTTAATTTTATATATCATGATAGGTAATGTTCTTTCGCTAAAGAACAGTTTGAATCTGAGTCCTGATTTTCCAGAGGTTTCACAGGAGAAGTTGCTTTCACTTGTTGCTGAGCGGTTGATTGATTCAAACACTAACACCGATGTAATTACTTTTTTAGCAGTGTACTCATGTTTATTTAGTATTAATATGGTGTAAAATTGTACTAGCTGACCTGAACACTGGGAAGAAAATATCCCATTCATATCTTTTAATCAAACATAGCTGACCTTAACATTTCCTTTTTACAAATTAACTTTTTCTTGTTAATTGAATGACAGAACAAAGACACTGGCTTTGTTGAGAATCAGCTGCAGAATATTGCAGATGCAATTGACTTACTTCCTAGACTTGCTACTGGCATTGATGTGAATATAAAATTTAGAAAGTAAGTCTTCTTTGTTTCCTTATAGTTTTGAATTTTCAGCCGCCAAATGTTATCATATATACTATAAATATAATGATACACATTGCAGTATGATTTAAATGAATGAGAATCTTCTACCACCAATTGTAACTTTGACGGACATATATCTGAAATTTCCAGAATCGATGATTTTGAGTTCACTCCAGAATGTGCAATATTTGATTTATTGGATATTCCACTCTATCATGGATGGATTGTTGACCCACAGGTATGAATTTGTTTACTCCACTTCTCAAAATATGGATATTTGACTTTTGAACTTTGTAATGCCTTATTTATTGCACTGTTTAAGATGAGCTTTGTGATTTTGTTATGCTATTTTAACATTACGCCTGTAAAATTAAATAGTGGGATACACTACAATTACTGACCTTTATCAGATAATTAAGTGACTAATGGCATATAAAATTGATGGTTGTTGCATTGGGCAAAGTGGACACTCTTGGGATTGCAAATATTAAAATTTAAGGCTATTCAATTATACTCTGTGTTTTTCCTGGTTAAATCAACAATCAGATATTTCTATATCTGGATTTTATGTTGTCACTTGATGTAAATATGTGAAGTTTATATAGCAGCTCAGCCTGGTTATGAGTAGAGAGTGCAGGTGAGAGGTTACATTTTGTAAGTTAGCCACTACAGATCTAAATGGCTAACCTACTTCCAAGCGAAGCTTAAGAAATCTAAGATATGAACTTCCTCTTCTCATGGCCCTTTGGGTTAGTAACAAAATTGAAGTAAAACGACGTTTGCCATTGAAGGTTTCTGGTCCAGGATGACGCTTGATTCCGTAGTGGTTCATTAGTTATCGAAGTACTTAAGGCAGTTGATGAATAAGCATGTTACTGAAATTCTTTTTAATTGTTTCTTATGTAGAATTTTTCTTTTTTTATAACTTTATGCAAGATCAATTTCCATGGGTGCATTTCAGGACCGTGAAACTGCTGATGCTATTGGTTCAAAATCATATAACACTCTGATGGGAGAGCTTGTTTCATTAGAGACTAGAATTGAAGATGAAAAAGGTTTAGAAGGTGATAGTGTTGATTTTGTTGCTGCTACAACTGCAGCTCTTGGAATACCTTCTCCAAGTCTTTCAAGAGGCCAGTCCTTTGATGAATCGCCCCAGGGAGCAAGAAAAGGGGACATTGAGGAAACAGAAGAGCTCTTAAGAGCCTTGAAATTGTCAGAGGTGGAAAGTTCAACTGATGTTAATACACACGAAAGTGCAATTTCCAAGAAAGCTGAACTGGCCCCGCATTTGGAAACAGTGGATAAGGATGTTCCTGATGAACCTGTAAAAACTGTGACAAAGACATCTGATGATAGCAATTTTTGTTCAGATCTGACATTCCCTGAAGTGGTTTCAGAAGGAGCTAATTCTTTATCCTCAAAAACTGATATAGAGAACAACTGTACTCGAGCTACCAATGAAGAATCTAAAAATATTGTTGATTATGTTATTGGTTCGAATGAAGGGATTGACAATGGAAAAGTCCATCAGGAATCTTTTGGACAATATCCTCCATCTGCTACTGATAACTCACATCGAGATCAATTCAATGCCACCTCTAATCCTGATGAACCAAAAAATTGTGAGGCAAATAATTCACCCAGCCTGTTGAGTGCTGCTGCAGATTTAGATTCATCTAATGGCCAAATGCATCAAATTGATGAAGCTGAAGCCGTCTCTTCCAGTGTCGATGATAGTGAACCTATATATGAAGGTGAAGAATGCATATTGGACTCTGGCACTGTGGTTTACGAAAATCGAGAGCCTATTTATGAGGGCGAGATGGTACTTGCAGAACAAGTGGATACGGGGTGTGTGGAAGATGGTGTCATTGATAGCAAGGATAGGATTTCTATAAAACAAGGTGAAATGCTTCAGAAATATTATTTTATTTTAGGAATAGTATCAATCCAGGTCTTGAAAGTTAGTAAAACTATCAATTTAGGGCCAAAAGATCTTTCATGTTGATTCAAGACCTGAAAAATAAGAAACTAACAATCTGGCTCTGAAGGACAGAAACTATCAATTTAGGACCATGTTTGGCATATTATAGTTTATATCCTTATTTATTACATTATCTTTTCGTCCCTGTTTTCTTATGTTTTACACTCGCGTAAAATTAATATATCTTTCATTTTTTTTGGAATTGTGATTAATAAAATGTTGTTGGACAACTATGAAATATAAGATGTCAAAATGACCTTAAAATGTGTGAGTCCTAAATTGATAGTTTCTATCTTTCAGGTCCCGGACTGATAGTTTTCTATTTTTCAGGTTCTGAATGAGTAGGAAAAATCATTTTAGCTCCTAAATTGATAGTCTTACTAACTTTCAGGCCCTGAATTAAAACTCCTTTATTTTATTAATCTCATTCAGAAAAAAGAGAAGAAGAAGATATTCCTTTGCTTAAGTTATTCTCATTCCAAAGATAGGACCTTAATGCTAATGCATTTTCTATTGTATTAATTCTCATCAGGGGAATTTATCAGGAACTTTATGAAGAACAGTGCTAGTCAATTAACTGTGTATGGGTATGTATGTTTTATGAGACTTGAGAAGGTATGGCTTGTTTGGAATGAGAAGGTTCTGACTGTTGATTGTCTTCTGCAGCCTATTTTGCTTACAAGACCAAGTGAAGGAACGCGAGCTTTGCGTGTTTTTCAGAAATAATCATTTCAACACTATGTTCAAGGTTATTACATCTAGTGTGCAAAAGTTATACATCTATATTTTATTTTTTATTTTTTATTTATCAATTCAAATGACGAGTAAATGGTTAGTTGGTATGCTTGTCCACATAGTGGTGCTTGTAACCATTAGGTCGAAACACTAATTATATGATGTGCTAATGATTATTTCACTTTATATTTGTTAGAATAATAAGTATAGATGGGCCTTTAGTGGGCCTTTATTAGAATAGTCTATTCACTTGTATATATATATATATGTGTACTCTTGACCTAATTCAATACATAGAAAATTCTCCTACACTATGTCTTTTGATTATAGCATGACAATATTGTTCAAGTGTTTTATGCTGCATCATTAATTTAGAACAACTTCAGTCTTACTGTAGGAAAAATATATATATTTGGGTCGCTGTATTATGTCCATATACTTCCATTTGTAAATTCCATTTGTATTAAGATATTGTCCTTATACCCTTTAAGCCAAATAAGTAGACCAAATTCAAACAAATTTGAAAACATGGACAGAATTCCCAAAATAATAAGGAAGTACGGGGACCACGAAAAAAGAAAGTACAAGACCTTAATATGCTTTTTTCGTGTTTTTATCACATTCATTTGTATTATTTATTTTTGTAAGATTTAAGATATTTCTTTAATTCGGAACCTCTATGCTCTTTGTCTGGGTGAGATGGTTCAGGGTGATTGACTGATTGGAGAGCTGGGCTGTACGTGGGTTCCTCCCCAGACTGTTATTGAATTGTTCCAAGCCAATATGGGAGACTCTTTTAGCAAGGGATACATAAACTCTTTGGAGGATTATTGTTTCGGTTGTTTGTTGGTCTTTATGGTTAGAGAAATTATAAAAAATTTGAGGATACTCATGAATCTTTTGAGGATGTTTGGGGTAGGGTGAACTTCAGAGTCAGTCTTGGGCATCTAGTTATAGCTTGTTTAGGGGCTTTTGTGTTTTGGATCTGACAAGGGACTGAGGGTTTGCTTTACAGTAATGGTGGTATAGATTGCTTTGTATTCTCTGAGGGACATCTCATCCCTCTCTTTTCCTTTTGTTAATAAAATTCTGTTTCTTTTCCCCAAAAAAAGGATGGGTGTAGAATTCATTTTTCGTAACAATTAATTTGGCATATGGATTGAGGTTGGTTCTGGTTTCTTTTCCATCATTCATATTTTAGTAAAAAATGATAACTATTGCAGTGTCAACTGTGTTTTGCTTAGTGTTGTACCTAATAATCAGTTTGTTTGCAGTACGAAGGTGAATTATACATTTTAGCAACAGATCAAGGCTATATTAATCAGCCAGATATGGTGTGGGAAAAGCTTAATGAGGTATGACCATAGTTGGGAACATAAATTTCTTTCTGTCTCTCTCTCTTCTAAGTGGATGATTTTCGTGTTTGTTTTTACATTTTAAGAATAAAATGCCTATAAGTCAAAGTTGCAAATATCTGTCTGTATGTTCTTTTTATTCAAACAGGAAAGCTCATTGAAGGTGGTATAAATGCTTTGTGCTGTTGTTTTAAATTAATGATCTTGCTCCATGGGTATGATTAGAAAGCAACATTGACTTTAAATAATGTTTATAAATCAGATATCGCAAGTTGTTTTAATACATTTTAATGAGATCGGGTGGATTACTACTTTTAGCATATATACTATTTTTCTTTTAACTAATCAAGTCGAGCTTGACTATCTCTAAATTATAGAAAGAAAGTTGGCGTTTAAGCATTGTATATCATGGTTAACAAACTGAAATCAAACAAGTCCTTAGGTGATAGTTTTAAATTTAAGACTATGTTACTAACTTTATTATACATATTAAAGCGACTATGTGCATGTTGGACACTTACCACTTGGTTGAGCTTTTGGGATAACTTCTGTAATAATATATGATAATCACTTCATTTAATAGTTTCATCTGTACAAAATATTATCTTATGATATTGATATGGATTAGAAGTCCAATTCTTTTGGATGAGAAGCATTATTGGAGCTTATAGAACAACTCAAATTTTGGGGCTCTCATTATGGTGTAGGACTCTGGAGGGAATATGTGTTTGTTTTCATATATATATACATATATGAGTTAAAAAGTTATACCGTACAACTGGTATGCAAATATAACTTTATAGTAAAACAATTACCCCTCTTTTCATGGAACAACTAATACTATCAAACTACTACCTTTTAATGAAACACACAAAATTTAAACTGGTTGCACGGTAAAACTGGTTTATGCAAGACATTGCCTATAAAATATGTAGTAATTATGATTGACACATTATCAAATGTTGGTTTGAACAAACACTACTTATATTCTTGGTATTGTTTTCCATAGTGTAGGAAACTGAATTAAATAATTATGCTGGAAACTTTTTGAGAAGAGTATCAAGGCATTGATTTCTTACTTCATATCATATAATCTTGGGCGTCATGTTTAGGTGAACGGTGATTCTGTGTACATGACTGGCAATTTTAAGGAATTCAAGATGGACGACCATTCCAACAGCACATGGGATGAACAGAATGCCATGGCCACTACTGCAGTAAGTAGCTTTTTCCTGTCCTACTGTTTTTCGCATTTAGCATAAATGACTTAAATTGGATTTCTTCTTCGCAGGACTATATATCTAGCATTGATAGTTCCCAACCAAATTCAAATTTCAAGTAATTCTCTACTTCTCTGGAACATGATGTCCTTATAATCTGTGGTTTTCTTTTAGATCACAGCATATCTCATATATATCACTCTTACTATGGGATTCACCGAATTTTTCCTTCCTGTATTACTGTAACATTTCTTGCATACCTTTATCGTATTACAACATAAAAAGCTGGTTTATGTAAGACTTTGTCTTTCAACATTCATGGGAGTCCTTTCCCTTGGAAAATGCTTGTCAATAATAATTTTTTTCAAGAGTGAATTTAAAAATAGCCGGTAGAAACTTGGTTAATCTTGTTGTTTTATTTTGATTTTTATGTACTCTGGCATTAGAGTCGTTCACCTTTTTTGGCGCATATACTTCTTTCGATCCAGTTTAATTGTCTTTCTAGAGAATTTTTTTTTACCCAAAATAATTATCATTTTGCTCATGTAAGAGAATTTAATATCATATTCTAATTTTACGCTTCTACTTGTATTTTGTGATAGTATGCATTAAATAAGCAAATTTACACCATATAGGTAAGTAAAAGGATAAAAATGTCACATTACGCATATACTTATTCATATTTAATGACCTTCTTTATTCTTGTGAAACATCCTTAAACAACAATTATAATGGGTCGAGGGACAATTACTTTTAATAGGGCCATCTCATCATGTCATTTACATTTTGATTCTGATGTAGAGCAACAATCCTTTTCGTGCAGTTCTGATTTGCAATTGGCGATAGCTCTTCAACAACAGGAATTTGATCAACAGCAGCAGGAACAGCAGGATAGACAACAGCATAGGCAGCGTAGTTCACAGCAGCCAGCCGGTTCAAGGCTGGTCACTGGTCCACAGGTATGTTTATCAATTTCTGAAAACTTAACATCATCTGCTCAACAAACAAAGCATTCAATACTCATAATCCACATTGGATGGAGTATACTTGATGTGATTTCTTTCTTCCTTTTCTCATTAATCCTTATTGGCTACTGAAATTCCAAAAAAAATATTAGGTCTATTTTTTGGACTATGAAACAAGTAATTAGACCATCAGACTTTTGAGGATGTCTGAGGAGTTGAATTGAGTTTAGGGGTGGAAAATATACCGAATATACTGGTCTTACCATACCGGAAAATACCGAATTTACCGAAATTTTCGGTATACCGGAATTTCGGTACGGTATGGTTACCATACCGAACATTTCGGTACGGTAACGGTATAAAATTTTGGAAGGTCCGGTATACCGGTATACCGAAATTTCGGTATACCGATATATACCGGTATACTGTACATATACCGTACCATTATATGTATATATATTTTTTTTAATTTTTTTAATTTAATTAAAATTATTTTCTCTCTCATTGGACTCTTTCTTCTTTAGCATTTGTTGAAACATGGATTGCATTATTTTTAATATTTATTGTATTGAACAGTTAGATTTACTAAGACATATGTTAAGATAAATTATTATTCATAAATTATAGGTCTTTTTTTAATAAATACTCAAGGTGTGAACGGTATACCGAATTTTCGGTATGAAATGGTATGCTGTTAATTCAGTATATACCGGAAATTTTGGTATGGTATGGTGTATTGAAATTGCGGTACGGTATGGTATACCGGAATTGCGGTACGGTATGGTATACCGGAATTGCGGTACGGTATATGGTATGAGATTTTAGCATACCGCATACCGAAACTTCAGTATACCAAAATTTTCGGTACGGTACGGTATGAATTTTCTCATACCGTAAATTCCGGTACTGTACAATATGTCAGCCGTAATTGAGTTGACCATGGAAAGCTCTTGTTTGAGCAGTACTCCTATCCTATGTCCCAATTTAACTGTTTTATAAAAAAATAATTTGTTCTATTTTCCATGAGAAGTTAGATATTTTTCCATGTGAAACACCAAAAGGATATATTAGTCATTTTATACAAATAATTATAGATATTAAATGACTTAATTTATGTGAAATACCCAAAATGACAGTTAAATTTGAACTGAATTGAGGATCTCACCGGAAATAATGTTGAAATTTTCTTCAAGCGGAAAACAGACTTTGTAGTAGCAAGCAAGTCCTCCTAATGTTCATTGTTTGCGGTATGCACAATAGATATGCTTTGAGTCCCATGATTAATGTTTTGGCTGTTTTTCGTAAGGAAAAGATGAAAAATATTTATGAAAAGAGGCTTTGGCAATGAAAATACTATAAAAAGTTAAATCTGGACATTGGTTCATTATTTGATTAGATTATGCATGATGATTATGTTTGATATTGCAGGTTTCACAGAGTAGTGGAAAGCATACGGGCTCGTCTAAGCAGGAATCGAAATCGAAGGAGAAGTGCATTGTGATGTGATTGTAATATCCTGCAGCTCCTACTTGAGTTTTGTGAATGTTTCTGCTACAATTCCTCTTCTAACTCCCTCCCAATCCCATGCTTGTAATACTCATCCTTTATTGTAAATTGAAACCATATTTTTCTACTTTCACCAGGTTATAATATACAATCTCAACTGTTTCATAAGTCAATAATACAATATTACGACACCCTGATTTTTTTATTCAGAATTAAGACATGTAAACGATAGTTATACTTCCAAGTTCCAGCAGGTGTTGCTCAATTAGTCCAAAAAAGAGAGTAAGGAGACTCATACAATACGATGTCCCTTGTGAATGAGATTGCAATTTTATTTAAACCTCATTTCTTTGCTAGGGGATTTGGAAAAACATATTCAAGTTTTGATCAATTTGGAAAATTCATTATTAAAACAGTTGTTATTATGATGTCATTTGTGGAGTAGTACTACTGCGACCTATTAGAAACATGAAGCAGGATGGGCACGCTTTTATCAATAGAGTTGGTCTCCCATGAAAATAATTTGTAACATGAGATTGGACTATTTGATTAATTTTACTAATTCCAACACACTAAACATGATCCGTATCATACCATGGATAGATTCACATGTCCATGAATTAAAAATCAAATTCATAGCATAAAATATGTTCACCTTAAAGTTTGCCTTTATCAGTTGATGTGTGATACAAATTGCAAGCTCATCGATGTCCGTATTCCACGACCTAAGATATTCATTAATTTTATATAATTACAATAGGTAAATTCAAGTGTATTTTTTAAACATGCAACTTATTTCACTAAAACATGCAATTTGTTCGTAGTGAAACATGCAACTTATTTTCACTGACATTCTACATATTTTAGTGCAACAAATTGCATATTTCAAAATTACATTTAAAGTGCACGGTGTACATAAAGCATAGGAGTAAATATATATTTAGATGTTCATATTCCAATGCTAAGATATTGATTATCAATTTGATATCATTATGATTTGACCATCATGACTAAGAAGTGAAAATATTATTCCCTCCTATTCAAAATGTATGTCATTTTAATTATTCATTTTATTTGCATTTTAAGTAATTGTTATCGTTTTGCACTTTTCAATGTTTATTAATTATGTTTCTTTAAATTTATTCCTGAATTCATTAAAAAATATTTAGATAATAATAGGTTTTAAAGTCTTATGCAAAATTCTCAAACTAATTAATTATAAGTAAAATATAAAATTGATAATTTTCTTAATATATGTGTATTGATCTAAAATTACATAGAGAGAGTCTCTTGTGAAATATTGCACTTTATTGATATGTACAATACACCATAATTAAGATATTTATTTAATAACTCACGGGTCGGCGTGGGCGGGTCTGGTCGGGCATGAGGCGGGCAGGGCAGACAGGGGCTGTGGGCTTTCAGGTTGAGCAGACGGATATAAATTTATAGAAGCATATATTTATCAAATATGTGTAGTAGCCTAATGGTTTAGGTCTATTGTTATATTTGGTCGTAGATTCAATTCCTATTGATCACATAATTTTTAAATTTTTTTTCTTGGGTCAAGTTTTTGTGTGTTACTACATGAAAAAAAAAATGTGATACTTATAAAAACAAAATATATTACTACGTGAAATAAAAATTACATTATCATTTAAAAAAATACATTATCATTCTCCATGTGTTACTGAATGGATAAGTAAGTGTTACTACATTGTTATATTGAAATAACTTCATATCTTACGTAACACGTATTAAAACATAATGTAACACATAAATGTTTATAAGGTAACATATGACTATTTACTTAGTATTATGACGACTTGTGTACAATATTACATATTACTAAAAAACATGTGTTACTACATGAACAACAAATGTTACCCTATGAAAAAAAATGTGTTACCATATGAACAAAACCAGTACAAGCGCGAAAAGAAATCCTCAGTCTAAAATTACAGATTTAAAGAACAACTTGATGTGTTACTACATGAATAAAAGAGTATTACCCTATGAACAAAAGAATATTACTACATGAATAAAAATCAGTACAAGCACGAAAAAAAATTCTCAATTCAAAATTACAGATCTAAAAAACAAGGTGAGAAGAGTGCAGAAGGATCTGAAAAACTGCGCCAGAAAATCAAGAAGAAAAAGAACTGAAGAACCTGTAAATTTGCCAGGATGAGAAATCGAAGAAATCGAGAACAATATGGAAGAGTTTGAATAAGGAAGAGAAGAAAAAAGAAAAAGAAGAACAAGAGAAGGAAAAATTTAGAAACCCACCACTGTAAAATCTCCTAGGTTGCGAGGATGAAGATTTCGGAAGCACCGCGAGGAAGAAGAAACCTAGAACGCGAGGATGAAGAATACGCGCGGATCCAAAATGGGCCTAACCTGACTTGCAAAAAATTAAAATACTTTAATTTGAGCTAATTGCACATAAATCACACTATGCAATATTGTATATAAATTTTTGCCAATTCCATATATTTTGAACACATGGAAGGGAGTACAAATTAAAATAAGGAGAACTTGAACCAAGTTTCAAATATGTAGCTTCAAGATAAAAAACAATAATAATGAAAAAGATAGTATTGCTCCGGATCGAAAGCGTGAATGGAAAAAGAAACAAAACCTAAAAAGATCCAACCTTGGTCTGTGATTCAGGTAGTGAAGAATCGAGCCGAACTACAGAAGCGAAAATCGCCAGTCAAGAAGAAAGGGTGTCGATCGGACGGAAAAATGTCCAAATGATTTTAAGTGCAAGGGTTTGATGTTAAATATTGAAGGGTATTGTAGACATTTCACTTTGCAATCTTAGTTTACATCGACTCGTAAACGTAGGTATTTTGGGCTGATCGGAACAGTATTTAGGCGCGGGCTTTTAAGTAATTGTGGGCCTGACAGATTGCCACCAAAGGCCTTTTTACCGAATCGTGGGCTAATCGACCCCACCAAACACGTTTGTAGTACTGGGTATGTTTAAATGGGGAAGTAATGAGAAGTGGATACATACATAATAATTAACTCATAAACCGATTTAGTGTATGTTTAAGTTTGACTAAGTCTAAAATTGGACTCTTAAAATAATTGTAACTTTAAATTAATTAATTATATAATAATACTCAATATTGGTGTACAACAAATAAAAGAACTTATTTTCCTATGATTGCGATCAAGTGAAACGTCTTTGTCAGAAATAATAGTTTGCTTTAATAGGTTAGTGTGCTATCACAAACACTGTCACCTAATTCAACCATTATCCATTGCTTTAAATGGGGTTGATTAGCTTGAGGACAAATAATGATAAACAGTTGTTTATTCAAATTATAAATTTTATTTTAAATTTATTAAAATATAAATATTTTTTTAATATAAATGATCAAATTAATCCCACTTATATGAGAATGCATTTATCTAGTTTATAATTTGTCACAAGAGCAAAATATCAATTATAAATTAAATTTGGTTTTTCAAAACTGCAGGATATACATTTTATGGATGGATGGGTTATTTATTGATTATCAATTAAGAAACAAAAAACCCCATGAACCACAAGAAAAATGAGGGGATGCAAAAGTCGGGCTATTGATGCAGCTTTATAATTGATTCTTAAATGACAAGTCTCTTTAAAGTATTTGCAGATCCGTTTTAAAACATATTAACTCCCTTTTACACTACTTAAACAAAACAAAAATGCAATTCACAAGTGTTTAAAGTAACTGCAGCTATGCTGAATAGGTGCATTCTGCTACACATTTTCCTTCTTACAGTAATAATTCTTTTGTTCATAATAGAAGGAGTGACGTTTTGTTCATGCAATAATACATATTTTTTTTACAATAACATTATTTTGTATAGTTACACATTTTTCAATACTTTACATGTGTTATAATAAGAACAAATATGCATGTAGTGAAAATGACAAGTATGTGTTGTTTGTTCTTACAGTATCATATGCATATTTTTTGGTAACACATGTCTGAGAGAGAGTTTACCCGTTTTCACTTTGCGCGAATTTTTTTGAAAAAATCCGTTTGACCCTACTCGACCAACAAAGGTTTCACGAATTTTTAGCCCCTTTAGATTTGCTAATATTTCACATGAATGTCCGTCATTTTGAGGGGAGTTTAATTTTTTTCAACCCGAATGATACCCATTCATAGTCTTATACTTTGTAGGCAATGAGACTCTAAATAAATTAATCATTATCTTATTTTAATTAATTATTTCTCATCTTATAATTATTTTTTACCAACTATTTCCCTACTTCTCAATCAATAACCATTTTGTGCTCCTACTCATTCCTAAACTAAAGCAAAATGCTATTCCTCCCGTACCACAAAAACATGAGTTATGTTTTCCTTTTTAATGTGTCACAAATTATAATTATTTTTATATTAAAGTGTTTAAACTGTTTAAAATATATATATATATTTTTTAATTTATATGGGGAATAAGCATGCTAATTATTTTATATGAACTCTTTATTGTAAATAAAATGTATTTCAGGAATTTTATAAATAAAATCTTGAATCAATTACTCTTTACTATAAGAAAATAACGATATTATACAATTCTCTCATGATTTATCTCTCTTGCGTCTCCATCCTCACAATCTTCTCTCTCTAACCCCCCCCTCCATTGTGTTTCCCCCTTTACAAAATTGCAGCGGCGGACACCAACACCACCACCACCACCGTACCACTGTCATCCCCACCACCACAACCACGATGTATCAGAATCAAGACGTCTCTGGCTTTTTGCCTCTAGATCCAACGACGACCCCTGAGACTGAAGCGAAGTCGTCGAAACATTTGAAGATGAAGAATAAATAGTTGATGACACTGAGATGTGGAGAGAGAGAGGCTTAAGACGACGATGGATTCACTGAGTTTGCCTGAGTCACTTAGATGGTCTGAGTTTGTATCCGAGTCTGACTGAGTTTTCACTATATTCAATGAGTTCATAATTTTTTAGTTATGTTCTTGTGTATGTGTGTGTGTGTTTTTTTTTATCTTTTGATTGATATTTTAGTATAAACTTTGGTTTTTTTGGTCCTAGACACGCCAAAGTTCGGCCAAAATTCAGTTGAACCTTAAAGTCATTACGACCTTAACCGACGTGCAATTTTTTTTCTTCAAAAATCGTACAAGTTGCGTTCGATCTTAAGGGCCGAACGAGTATGAAGTCGTGCATGATGCTCTAGTCAAACAACCACTAAGTCATGCATGAAGTTCTGATCGAACAGATCGTTACGCTATATACAGTAAATCTACCTTCAATTTTGTTCCAATGATAATCAAAGTGCAAGAAAGTTCTTTTTATTTTGGGGAAGAGAAAAGTGACGGTGCTTTGGGAGGAAAAAAATAAGAGTAATTTTATTTTGGGAAAAAATAATATAATTGTAATAATTTAAGGTGAGTTTAGTAGTATAAATTAATTTAAATTTTTTAATGGGATGTGAATGAAATTTTTTGGAATGTGTTTAGTGACTTCCTTCTCATGGTAAATAACTATTCAACAATTTTTATTATCCTTCCATCCAAGAATTTAAAACGTGTTCCCCTTAAAAATTTAAACAGTTCAAGTGAAGTTGACATTTTATTTATTTAGGTACTAAAATAGCCATTAAGGAGATTTACTCTGAAAATTGAATTATGTAAATATTTGTCATTTAGCCACCTCCTTCAATTTATAACCCGGTCAATTAAAGGTACAACAATACGAGCGAGTGAGTTACTTTTCCCACTGAAAAAATAGCCATTACATATAAAAAAAAAAAAAGTGGTCCTCACATCATCACTTGTTCAAACTTGAAAACCCCACCTCAAAATACCTTTTTTTTTTTTTTTTGCTTTGATTTACTCACATGCACTTTTCTTCATATATAGCCCCCACTAAATTGCTCATCTACTGTTTAACCCAAAAGGGTCTTCAATTTCTTCCAATTTCTCCCAATCAAAAACTTGGTTTTGGTGCCAAAGAAGCATACTAATCGTATGCTATCAAATTCAAATATGCAGAGCCTCAATTTTTCGGAAGGATTAAGCGAATCCCATTCCCAGATGGCGGCGGAGCACCACCAGCTGAAGGCGGAGGTGGCCACACACCCGCTGTACGAACAGCTCCTCTCTGCACACGTGGCATGCCTACGTGTCGCCACGCCGATCGATCAACTCCCCCTCATCGATGCCCAGCTTTCTCAGTCGCATAATCACTTGCGCCCTTATGCCCAAAACTCTGCTCATTTTCTCTCTCATCATAACAGCCAACAACTCGACAATTTCTTGGTAGGTTTCTTCTTATAATTCAAACCCTCGTTTTTTTTAATCAGTAATTTTGTGGGGTTTCCTTTTTTCTCATTTTAATCAGGAATTTTGGGGATTTGCCGTGCAAGCTTTTAATAGTATTAGTTGTTTTGTCTGAAACGTATTAGTTGTTTTGTCTGAAACGTATTAGTTGTGCATAGTTGCACCTTACTGCTGGTGTATAAGGGTGTTACTTAATGATAGGAACCAATTTAGGTATTACAACAGGACAATTTAACATATCAATTATGCGTAGGTTTCTTCTTATAATCTTTTTATCCCTTTTAATGAAACCCCCCTTTTTTTAATTGGGAATTTTTATGGGGGGATTTTTCTTTTTGTCATATTCTTGTGAAGTTGAAACTTAATTATTTGTTTTTGTGGGGTTGTATTGATAAGGCAGAGTACTTGGCGCTGTTATGCTCATTCAAAGAGCAGCTGCATCAACATGTGAGAGTCCATGCTGTTGAGGCTGTGATGGGATGCCGTGAAATCGAGCACAACCTCCAATCTCTCACTGGTAATTACAACACTAAACTTTCTTAATTATAAATTTGTATACAGTTTCATATATGTGAGTTTTGTGTATGTATATAAACCTTGATGAATGAATAGCTTAGTGGCTGTTGGAATGATAAGAACATTGTCGATTCTATGTTTGGTCAACTGTAGCTTTTCTTCATGGATTTGCACGTGTATATATATGAAGCAGGTGCACCGTGCAATTCAAGTGTATTTCTAAATGATAATAGTTGTTTTCCTAAAAGGTACTCCCTCCGTCCCGGAAGACTTTGCACAGTTAATGTTCCCCTCGTGTTTTAGCGAACAAGTTTTTTATTACTATTTGAAATGATAAAGTAATTTTAAGAAATGCGTATGACAGAGGAGGGGTAAGACTATCATACCCTACCTTAAAAGTCACTTTATTATTTCAAATACTAATAAACAACTCGCACGCAAAAACACGAGCAAAAAGTAAGTGTGCTAAGTCTTCTGGGACGGAGGGAGTATTAGTTTGTTAATATTATTTGCTTTCACTGAAAAAGTATTAGTTGTTGGTCAATGATAGAAACCAATTTAGGTATTACAACAAGAGGTGGGACCCACTAGAAGTAGTTTGTGTGTGTTAATTGAGGTGACAATGAACCAAGAAACAGAGTATCATCACCACCAACTGATAGTTGATGCTGGTTTGTTGTGATATTTAATTTTCCTCACCTACTTGAATTTTGATTGCTTGTTTAAGACAATCATGCTGATATCCTCGTTTCTTTGATTTCAAGATTCGATTATTGGAGTGGTAATGTTTCGACTATAGCATTTGTTTCCGAGCAAGTCTCGTGTATACCAATTACTTGATGCAACTGTACACAACTAATACGGTTCAGTGGTAACAACATATACTGACCAACTAATACCTTTTAGTAAAACAAGTAATACCTTTTAGTAAAACAAGTAATACCATTTAAAAATGCGTTTGAGTTGCACGGTACACCTGGTGCACACTAGATTTGTCATTGTTTTCACTTGGATTTTCATGGAGTGTGTATGCTTGATTTTGCTGCCACAGGTGCAGTACTTGGTGAAGGAAGTGGGGCAACAATGTCGGACGATGAGGATGAGCTTAAAATGGAGTGCTTGTTAGATCAATCGGGAGACGAAGAAAATGATCAGATGATGGGATTCGGGCCGTTGCTTCCTACAGAATCAGAGAGGACTTTAATGGAAAGGATGAAGCAGGAACTCAAAATTGAGCTTAAACAGGTATAACTGAAGTCAGAATTCTTGTCGCATGTATGCGATAGTTTTAAGGTATGATGGCGATGTGTTATTCCTTAAACATTATTGCAGGGATTTAAGTCAAGAATTGGAGATGTGAGAGAGGAAATATTAAGAAAAAGGAGGGCTGGAAAATTACCAGGTGACACTACTAGTGTGCTCAAGAATTGGTGGCAGCAACACTCAAAGTGGCCTTATCCAACTGTAAGTAATAGACATGACTATATATATATATGTGTGTGTGTGTATATATGAGTAACACTTCGGCGCCACTAGTTATCCATGAAAGTAATGCAATTTTGACCTAATTTTGATTAAAAGATTTCAATAGTGCTGTTTTTTTATATTTTTTTGTGAATCATAAAAAAAAAAGTCAGAAAAGTATTATTTATTGTGATAAAAAGTATCACTCATATAATGAAAAATATCATGTGTATTGAATAAGTACTTACAAACTAATTCTTTTGTTCATGTGAATTAATACTTATCATTATTTTTTAGTGGTTTTTCATTTTTGTGAATGAGTCAAACTTTGTACAAAAATTGAGCCAAAACTACATCAGTTGTACCATACATACATATTCATACATATGTATATTAGGTGGCTTAAGAGTCGAGACCATCCAAGTGCAATTTGCCATTTAAAAGTGGATTTAAGTTTTCTTGGGAAGTTTATGGAAAGATGGCCTCATGCAAGAATTTGCCGTTTTTATGGGTGCAGGAAGATGACAAGGCGAAGCTTGTAGAGGAGACGGGGCTGCAGCTTAAGCAGATAAACAATTGGTTCATCAACCAAAGGAAGCGCAATTGGCACAACTCCAACTCACAATCCTCCAATTCTCTTAACTCCAAGCGCAGGCGCTAGATATAGATACAGAAACAATATATACGCACAATTAACTATGACAAACACACAGTTCATTTCATGCATCTTCATATATACATATACGAATTTGGCATGACAATCTGTAGAGAAAATTGTTGGTTCAATGGTTAGATTTTGTTGGATTGCATGGGAGAGTCTTTGCTAAAATGTTATATACAGGTTGTTTTGTAGGTTTTGTAATTTTTATCCTAACAAAACATGGTGCCATATTGCATATATCCAAGAATTCCCTCTGTATACTTATTTTTATCTGAAAGCATTTGAAATCTTGTGCTAATGTGCTTTCTGTTTGTGTTTTCTTGAACATTGTCAAAATATTTAAATATTTACAAATTACAGCAAATAAAATTGCTCACGTAACTTTGGTATAGTAATCAAGACTACTAAAATGCTATTGAAGTTGAGATGAATATTGAGAAGTTGAACTGTGCCCTAACAGATTCTCAAATATTAAAATGGGCCGTTTCATGTATGAGATTGTCTCAGTAACTCACTTCCTTTTAAAAAGGAATTTCCAGTGAAATCATTTTGTTTACCATGAAGACTTGTCAATATATAGAATACAATTTTTCACGTGAACTTGTTTATAATAAGAAACTGATACCGCCGTTCTTACAAATTAACATTTAAAGCGCATCTATTCCAATTACTAAATTAACTCACCATATATTTTAATTATTCTTAACTTTTTCTTAGTACACCCCTTAAAATTTACAACTATAACCCTAATATAATACTTACACTCATTCTTTTAAATATACGCACCCACTACCATTTTAATATATATCTCTCATCAATTCAATTTACAATAAGTAAAAAAAATAGTGTAATAGAGTTGATAGCGGCATCCCCAGCCCTCCTTCCCCCAAAGTTGTTTTGTTTGTTGCAGTGCAGCAGCATAACACCCCCTCCCCATCCCCAAATCACATATCGCAGCAGCAGTCACAGACGAAAGAATCTAAGCAAGAGATTACAATTTGCAAACAGAAAAATTTAGGATTATGATTTATTTTGCATCATTGCTGTTATAAATCCCATTGAGAGAGAAGGAAATCAGAGAACTATTATGTCTGAATCTGACTTCAAATTAATTAATTTCTATGAGTCAATTTAGTTTTCGATTATTTTTCATTTTCTTTCATGCTTGTATTTTGAAAATTTTGAAGATTTAGGGCTTTTTCAGGCGTACAAAAATGATGAAAGTGTTTATAGATTTTGATTGGGTGTAGAAAGAAGTGATAGTGTCTAGTAAATTTAATGTTTACAAAAAAGGGTATATTTCATTAAGGGTATTTTTGTAAAAAAATAAAAGGTGGGTGAACTAAGTGTTGTGTTCGATATAATAAATCAGGATTAATCGAACATCAAAGAACGACACGTGTAATATTCGAATATAATAATCACACCCGGTGGATAAGTTACTTTTTGTTCGCCGACTCATCAGAATTGTTCGCTAGCCTATCGAACAAACATAACCAGTCGGTATCTTGAACTCAACTCTCCCCGAGGAACCCAAGAGCGGCCGAACATAAAATGCGACCCGAAGCGGAAGATTAATTTCGACGGTCAATAAAGCTTCTTCTTGACAATGTTTATACAAAGATGAATCTAGAAGATGAAATCAAAGCGTGGCGACATCTCCGGAGTTCTTGCATGATCCGAGAAAATCCAAAGACATGCTTTACCAATCCAAACTCATTACGCGAAGGAGGAGAAAAAAAAAAAGACAGAGGAGGCATATAGGAAATCGGCCTTGGAGAGGTGAGGAACAAAAAAAGAAGAGTGTTCATCCACATATACAAAAACCACAGAACTCATTTACCAATCAAGGCTGTCGATTCATCTTCATAAGGTGTATCGAACTATGCGTGTAAAGCTCGAAATACTATATCACGGCTTGGTATGCCCCCGAGTAGTCATTTTCTTGAATTTTGGGTCAACAAATTCATCTTATTTCCGTTTATTTTACACGTATAAGTTTTGTTTTGCGAGTTATGTCGAATCGACCACATAATACTCTCCATAAAAAGCGACTACTTAAACAATTGGTATTTAGAAGGAGGGTAGGAAAAACCAACTCATATACAAAACCCTAGTTAGCCGAAGGCGGAAAAAAAGAAATATAATGCCTCAATCTAGAACACCCAAACCGGAGAGGTCGGAACAAAAGCCGACCATATGACCGAAAAAGAGCCCCGGCGTCAAACCTCATAAAGATCGGTAGTAGAAACTATCAACCTTGAGGATATAGCCAATGATCCGTGACCCTTCAAAAAGCAATCACTTTCTTCAGCTGCGAGCCAAAGAAGAGAGGGCGAAAAAGAATTAGCTAAGTTAGAGGCTCAAAAGGGAAGAAGCGACATTCACATACACCGGCGACAAACAAAGAAAAAAAAAAAAGCGCAAAGCGGACGATAAAAAAAGCCGATGATCGTCGGATGTTAACGACCTCGGGTCTAGACCATCGGCGTTTGGACGTTTGAGGCTCTCCGCCAAAGACCGAATCGGTAATAACGAGAGATGAGGATCAAGAAAAAGACATCCAATAGAGGTTCCGCACATTCGGATCTTCAAAAGCATCCGCTGCCGAACAAATATCGGCGGGAACAAAGTTGTCTATCCATCATCGATTGGGTGTCAAGGACAAACTTGGAGAGGGGGATCAGCCATCACGAAAGCATGATCCCGAGATCCTCATGATGGGGAAACTTGACCCCAATCTAAGTCTATTAGTCCCACGAAATTTGCGTAAATGCAAAAAGCCATCGAGGATTTACGCCCGATCGGCGCGACTAAAGCTACCCTCGATCGAAAGCCGCAGTACCTTGCTCGCCATTATCACCGGCCCGATCATGGCGGCCGAAGTCGAAGAAAGTCGCAGAAAGACCACCACCAATTCTATTTTCGATCTTTAGTCGGATCCTCATGTCCATCTCGGCAAATACTCGGACTTTATGATCGCGATGGGGCTTCAGAGCGGCGGCCTTGATCTGCGATCATTCCCATGACTTTGGGTGATCGAGCACATAGATGGTTTACCACTTTACCCATTGCGTCCATCACATCTTTTCGCCTGGTTGGGGCGACAATTTTTGTCCCATTTCTCGTCCGTGTGTGCTTCGCCTGCTGCGCGAAAACAAAGGTTGGCGCATTTTTCTCAACTAAAAGGTGAGTCGACCCGATCATCGTAGAAAGATTTGATAAATGTTTATATGATGGAGCCCGGTTGAAGAGGATCTTTAAGATCCTCGCCGTGGTCGGAGGCCTAACTTTAAATCTGAGACATGTGGAAGGCCATGCATCAAGATTGGCGAACTCATATTGAGTTTAGAGGCGGCGACTAAAATTATAGCTATCTGCAAGATTTGCTCGCACAATCACAATTGAGACAGAGCCCATCGCTAGGAAAGCTTTGAAAAAAAAGCGATGAATGAAGAGGTACGGATCTCGGCTTCCTTCAAACCTTTGAACAAAAGCGAAGCAAATGCCCTTGAAGTCTTTTGGGCGTTTAAGTAAAACCATCTTTAATCAAATCAAAGATCGGGACATGTTAAAGGCCAAGAAGAATTGTAATGGATAAGCGTCGACTCAACGCTTCCAAATATTTGTAATTATCACGAGTATATCGGGCAATCTGAGAAAAATTGTCGCGATTTACTCCGTCAACTTTGGAAGCTATATGAAGAAAATCGTCTTTCGGTTCTTAAAAAGCCCGTGACGAGGGATTCGTGACGAAAAAAACGAAGACCAGAAGGGAAAGCGAAAGGCGAACAAATATTTGTGGTGATCCCGAAGAATCACGCAAAGAGACCAAACGTCCAAAAAGGGCCTCCTCTTTGTTGGAAGAGGTCAAGAAAGTCAAAAAATCAAATGATTAAATCCCGAATATGGTCCGTGGGTGGATGTTACCGGCGCCAACGTTATCGAGCGCATAAAAAAAGATGGAGATCGTGCCATGCAGAACATCCATCGGATAAAGGTGGCGAACACATCATCCGGTTCCCCCTACACATCAAATCATTTTCTCGGAGGGCGATCTTGGCGGAATTATAACTCCCCACAACGACTCTTAACCATCGATTGCTTTCGTCTCTCCGGATTGAAGGTACATCGCCTCTTAGTTGATCTTTGGGGCTTATGCAAACATTTTATTCGTTAGTACCCTTCGCCGGATGGAAAAACAAGTTGGGGATTTGGCGGTTATATTGAACCATGTAATCATACTATAATGGGCTTTGGGGAATGCGTGATGACCTATGGCATGATTAGGTTAGAGTCGAACTAGAATCAACTTTGAATCGAACATTAGGCGAACTAGAATGTTAGATTTTGTAATAAATCGATGTTGATCCCACTTATAACGGGTTTCTAGGTCGCTTGGTTTATTCAGAATCAAGCGGCTTTGTTCGCGTATTACTTATTGTGTTAAATTTCCAGGCTTCAAGATGGAGCGGGGAGTGTAAAAGGAGATCAAAAAGAAGGCTCGAGATTGTTTACTATCATGTGTACGGAAAAACAAAATATTGTTAACATGATGGAGCGAAGCGGGGAGATTGGTGAGTCAAGCCGTGAGTAAAAAACATCGTCTAAACATCTTTCCGTCGAACATGAGTTAATGAGCATAACCAATCGTGCGAATACAAAAAAGTAGCGAACATAGAATGTGGAAAAACAATTGATTCCTCCGATCTCCCGGATCAAATGAACATAGATCACCCAAACGAAGCGATCGGACCTAGAGCCTCGCATAGGTTTTGAACTATGGAGGTTGATGATGAACCGGGGACCCATTCAAGACCCTCGGTGGAAGCAAAAAAAAAAAGCGAGCGACTCCGTTGAGCAATTGGAACCAATCAATATCGACGAAACGGACTGAGTTAGAAGTGTTCATTGGTTGAATTACGAACAATCGAGCGAAGTAATTACTTACCCCGAGCAAATTTAGATGTGTTCGCATGGTCACCGAAGATATGGTTGGAATAGATCGAGCATGCCCCGCCCTCCTCAACCTTGATCAAACACAAGCTCCGGTTGTTGAAACGCGAAAATTTAGTCAGGAAAAATATCGGCGATGAATAGTGAAATCAAAAAGCTCCTTGACAACAACTTGATCCAGAGGTAAAATGCCCAAAATGGCTTGCGAACCTGTGCTAGATTCGCAAAACAAATGGATCTTGGAGGTCGTGTATTGATTTATTTGATTTGAATAAGGCATGTCAAAAGATAATTTTCAATGCCGCGCACATTGATTATTTGGTTGATAATCAAACGGGCCATGAACTCATGACATTTATGGATCGTTATTTGGTTATCACCAAATACCAATGCATCCGGACGATCAAAAAGAATCTGACGATTCCGCAAAGTGAAAAGAATATGTCTTTGTTTAATAGCGCATGCCATTCGGATTAAAGAATGGGAGCAACATATCAGCGTTTGGTGAACAAAATGTTCGGCGAACACATCGGACGAACAATTGAGGTATATATCGATGATATTGTGGTAAAAGCGAACATAAGGAAGACCACATCGCTCACCTCGCACAAAAGCGTTTGATATACTAAGAAAATATAATATGAAGTTAAATCCCAAGAAATGCGGTTTTGGGATTCATTCAGCAAATTCCTCGGACATATGGTTAGTCGGCGGGGATTTAGGCGAATCCGTCAAAAGATTCAAGTGTGCTCGATATGCAAGCCCCGAAATGTGAAAGAGGTCCAAAAGTTAACCGGACGATTAGCTTAGTAGTAGGTTCATATCACGAAAATGGGGACAAATGTAAACCTTTCTTTGATGCATTAAAGAAGGGAAAGTTTGATGGACCGAGCATTGTCGAATGCATTTGAATCATTAAAAAAAGACCTCGCAGATACTCGAGACTTTATCTAAGCCTATCGGGCGAACAACTCTATTTGTATCTTCTTTGCATCCGAACATGCAATTAGTCTTTGTACTTATGCAGGCGAAGGAACCACACATTTGCCCATTTATTATGTTAGCCAAGTCTAAAAAGAGGCGAACTCCGGTATTCTCCATTGGAGAAATTAGCATCGCCCTCATAATGAGTGTGCGAAAATTGCGACCATACTTTTTCGACCACTCGGTTGAGGTATTGACCGCATTTCCATTCGCCAAGTCCTCCACCGACCCGGATACTTGGGTGATTGCTCAAATGGGCGGTGGAATTAGGGACAATTCGGCATTACGTTAAGCTCGCGACAAAGCAATGAAAAGGTCAAGCTATGGCGATTTCATGGTTGAATTGACATATCCACAAATTCTGACGAAATTGTCGATCAACCATGGCATATGTATGTTGATGGATCATCAACAAGTTTAAAGCCGGGAAGCGCGTAGTTCTCATCAATGACCGCAAATGACGTTTAAATGACCATCCGATTTGATTTTTCGGCAACAAATAATGAAGTGAATATGAAGCTTTGATCATTTGGATTACGGATGGCAATGACAATGGGAATTCAAAGGCGATGATCTCTGATGATTCTCGGGTAATTGTTTATCAAATAATAAAGCGAATATGAAGAAGGCGAACAAATGACTCAATATCAACAACTAGCAAAAGAGTTGCTCGAGCATTTTGACCAAGTTTTCATTGAACAATTACCACGAATGGGTAATTCGTTCACGACGCTTTTGCACGCTTTGGCAACAGCCGAAGGAGTGGCGAACACGGATTGACATTATAGGGTCGTCACGGCTATATCGCCATCCGTTCGGTTACGATTGCCCAAATAACAAGCGAACAAAACTTGGATGACTCAATAATGAGTTATTTACAAAAAGGGACTTCTCCCGAAAATAAAGCACAAGCTACTTCGCCTCGGATTACGATCGCTTTCGATATACTATTATAGGCGAGCATTTGTACAAAAAGCTTCTCACTTCCACTTTTAAAGTGTATTACTCTGAAGAGGACATGTATACGCAACAAATCCGTGATGGAGTTTGCGGAAATCATCTGAGTGGGCTTGTCCTGGCTCATAAAATAATCAGGCAAGGTTATTATTGGCCAACTCTTAAAAAGGATTCACGTGCATATGCTCGTGCCTGCTATCAATGCCAGGTACATGCTCCACTCATTCATAGCCCACCTGAAGATTTAGTATCGGTTTATAGTCCATGGCCAATTTGCTAAATGGGGAATCGATTTAATCGGCCCATTTCAAGCGGCACATCGGGAGTTAGATATCTTAGTGGTAGCGATTGATTATTATACTAAATGGGCAGAAGCCGAGGCCGTTGTTAAAATCACCGAACAAAGGATGTGGAACTTTGTTTGGAAAAACATTATCTGTCGATTTGGGCTTCCCCAATCATTGGTCACGGATAACGGCAAACAATTCGATGGAAGTGAATTCAGACAAAATTGTGCTCGCTGGGGAATAAAAAAGCACTACTCGACTCCATATTATCCCCAGTCGAATGGTCAAGTTGAAGCCGTTAATAAAATTATCAAGCATACCCTCAAGAAATTTAGACTTGATAATTCAAGGACGGAGGATAAATTTGAAGAATTACTGAAATATTGTGGGAAACTACAAACAACTTTTTCGAACATCAACGGCGGAGACCCCTTTTGCTTTAGCATTTGGTGCAGAAGCTGTTATACCCGCAGAAATCAAAATTCCAAGTCATCGAACAATGACTTTTGGAGAGCATATTAATGACCAGGCACTCGCTCTGAGTTCAGACTTGTTGGAAGAAAGAAGGACAGAGGCTGATTTCAAGAATGCTATGTACAAAAAGAGATCAGAAAAATTTTATAATTCCAAAGTCCGAATGCGGAGATTCAATGTGGGCGAGCTGGTTTTAAGGCGATCGATGGGGGTACCCAGTGGTGTGTTCGGTCGAGCATGGGAAGGTCCTTTCAGAGTCACGGAGCGTTTACCAAACGGGGCATATGACTTGGAGGACCTGAATGGAGTCCCATTGTCTTACTCGTGGAATGCATCAAATTTGAAAAAATATTATCAATAAAGGCGAGCATAATGTCGCACGAATAAAGCGAGCATAATGTTGACCGAACACAATCAGCCATTCAGTTCAAACGAGCAAGATGATCATAAAAGAAGAATATATTATTTTCGACACTTATCTTGAGAAAAATCTTTGGATAAACATTTTTGATAAACGAGAGGCGATGTCACAACAAAATTTGTCGATAGAAGATACGTGTCAAGGCGAGTTGATAAGTGGTGGCAGCCATGCAGGGGTAATTTAATTTTTAAGCAAGAGCTGTCAAAAAGCCGGACAGAAATAAGTAAGCTAGCACACAAATTTATCTATGCCAAAGACTAGCTTGGGACAGTTCTATAAATAGGGGCATACTTATAGTTAAGAAAAGCAGGAAAAAAGATGAAGAAGAAAAAAGGAAAAATACTACGATTCTCGGAAGGAAGGCGGCTTAAGTATGCCCCTGCACGTAGAAAGAATTCAGCTCTCGATTAAAGAATCATTTATTTGAATCGAACATCCGTCCGGATATCGGTATTTTACCTCACATTCGTTGCGAAAGCACAGTTGAGGCGATTACGGACTCAAGATGCCGGAAGAATCGCGGGTTACCACTCCAGCGTTACTCCATCGCCACGCGATGATAAGCCATGAGTCCCCCATGATCCCCAAAATCTCCTCGGCGGAGAGGGATGTCATAGAGTCCACCCAAAATAAGATGCGAATCTTCGATGTTCAGAACGCATCTACCGGAGGGGACGGAATGGTGCGAAATGAAAGTTTTACTTTCGCGCCCTATTTTAGGGCGAAAGGCAGAATGCATCGCCACATGCTCATGCCCGCGACGCCAGCATAACTACTGACTTGTCGGGGAGGGACAAAAGCTTATCTTCTTCTTGCTGAGCATGTTACAAAAGGAGAAAGGGTAGACGGCGATGTGCCATATCCTTGTCAACATCAATTCATGCGGGCAAGGTGAGGCGGTTCGTGTCTACTCAAGACAGGTTTTAAATCCAAAACCCCGATCCGATAATAATAGTTGTGTAATAGATAGTCTTCTTGACTATGAGCGATGTAATAGAATACAAAGTGTTGCAAAAAAAAAAGAATGATATATGTACTTTTGTTATTTGAAGAGTTTCTAGTTCAGACCTATTTGAGGTCGTGACCTAAAGCCGGACGACCGAACAAAGACGAACGAGCCCAGTCTATGTTCACTGACGAACAATTCAGATTCGATTCCCATGAGAAAAGTAATAGATGGTACGCCGAATCGCAGATAAGCCGACTAGTACTTACAGATACCCAGAAGACGAGCGGGTGATTTAAATACGTGGTCGATCTAAATAAGACGGCCCGAGTAACGAAGTGATCGCGACCTAAATAAGACGATCACAAGACCAAGAAAGGGGGTTCATAAAGTAACCCATCCGTCGCACCTAAATAAGACGATCAACCGATTGCAACGTCAATAAGACAATCAAAACCGAAAAAGAAGTCGAGGGGCGGGCATAGACAAACCTAATGTTGAATTCATTCGGAAGAAAAAAAAAAAACCGAAAGCAATAAAAGTTTAAGCATAAAAGCAACAAAAGCAAATATCAAGCAACACAAGTATCAACATTCATCCTCAACAAAACGGGTTAGAGAAAGCAGTTCAATATGAAATCCATTTGTTGTTGAAGAAATATTAGGACAAGAGAAGAAAGTATCAACAAGAAACAGTTAAAAGATATATTGTTCTAATTAAAAAGTGAAGAAGATTTAAATTACACAAGTCTTACAAAGAAAAAAAAAGACATCAAGCTATAAAGTCAAAATTAGGTGTAGATGGAAGAGAAATGTCGAACACATTATGTTCGGTCCTTCCATGACTCCAGAATGTTCGGATATCGGATGCTTTCATTTGAGGCGCGTTTTGCTTTCGATTCAGGAGGTTCTTGCTCGCATCAGATCAAATTGGTCCCAGATTCACCAAGAGTTTGGTCAAGAACCTCGAGTAATAACATCTGCGTTCTTCTCTTCATCCGTAATTGGGTCGTCGATTTTGATCCCTTCGAAGAAACGAAAAAAAGTCACACAGCACCATTCAACCGACATTGGGAGGTCACGATCCGGAGGATTATCAACCAATCATCTTGCTGAAAGTCGGACGGGGAGGGGGCAATTTGCTCATTTGTTGAGTGTGGCGAAACAGATCGAATGGCACAAAGCAAAAGCACAAATGTACGAGAAATTAGACATGGAGTCAATATACTCGCCATCGTGAACTTAGAATTTTCAAGCCCTAAACGCGAGTGTTGGTCTCTTCAAACGATAACGAATCAGTTACGAGCTCGTCCCTTCTCACTTTCCACCTTTTCAACATCGCCCGAGAGTCTACGCTTTCGCCAGATCATTTCATCTTGAGCCCTTCAGATATTGATTACCTCCCCAGAGGCGATCTAGAGCCTCTCTTGTATAGCGAGCATCCTCTTGGTGGCGAGCATTCTCTTGAAATTGGCGAGCATCCTCGCGAGCCCCTTTGGGCACCGAACTTGTCTTAAAGCAGGTTTGTTCTTGAGCAATTTCAACTCATCACGGACCTGTTATTTCGACCACCTTATCTTCAAAGTTCTGTCGAGCAAATAGTTGGCTTGAATGTTGGCCGATTGAGCATAAGCTTTCTCTCAGGCGACCAAAGATCGACCTGAAGCACCATCCCCAAACGCATGGTTTCAAGGGGGGGGGACTGTAATAGACTCCTCTGGGTCGGTAGTCCATGCTCGAGCAGAGTCGGCAAGCTTTTTTGAACATGCTCCGATGCGCTGGAACTCTGCGAACACTTGGTGAGCGGTAGTTCTTTAGATTGGGCATTAAAGGCGACAACACGCTTAACTCGCAATCTGAACACATTTGACAAGTGAGTAGAGATGTCAACCAAAAATCAAGGCAACCTCTGAAAGACGAGCAAAGTGTACCTTGCCACGCCTTGAGCGGATCCCATCGAGGGAATGATTTGTCTTGGGAGATCGGGACTCGGGATCGTCGGAGTCCATCGGGGGGGGCCCGGTGGAGGGAAGATGTACCAACTTCCATTTCGACAATCTGCGAAATGGGACCAACAACAAGCGCCGCTCGTCGCGCCGGCGATGGGGGGTCAAAGTCACCCCGGCGACATCGGTGCTTATCGATTTATTTCGACCGACCGCGTTTCGGTCGACCCATGTTCGTCGGCTCCTCGTCGGCAGCCCTGATGCCGCGCCTCCACCCTTGGTCTTTTGGCGGTGGTCGTTACGCCGACCCCATGCTCAACGAACAAGAGCCTTTTTGAGCTTCGGCTTGACTCTCCAGGGGCACGATGAGTCGTCCAGCCTGGCTTCGTTTCCCCCCCTTTCATTTGAGCTTCGTTCGGCTGAATCGTCTGCAAGTTCTGTGGCCTTTTTCTTGAGCCATCTCGGTATGCTTTCGGATGTACTCACAGCGGTCCACGGAGGAAAAAGCTATAAATTAAATGTCGAAATTAACGGATGACGCCCGAACAAAAGGGCCGAAACATATAGAGAAACAAAAAATAATCCTTACGGAAGGATCAACAACAAGATGATGAGGAGGCACGAACAAACCTCCTTTCTTTTCTGCGTTGGCGGTATTCAAAGTTATTACAGATCTTTACGAGCGAGGTTCAGATCAATCGGCTTATTTCTTTGAAATAACCGTCGTTTGTCTCCTTATCCGACGCTTGGTGGAATCCACGAAATAAAAAGTGAGTTAAAATGGGTTCAAATTGAAGAATGAAAAAATACAAAATCACTTACTTGGTACACTCGAAGTCATTAGGGGATGTCAAACGAGCATTTGGCTCGCTTCGAGGCCGGACTTTTCCAATCGCCCCCTACGAAACGAACTTCTCTTTCCGATCCATCGATTTTATTCGGCACATCCTCGATGATTTTGCACTTGGCGTTGGCTTGCATAAACAACCACCCATATTTCGCCCCTCGGACGTGTCAAGTGCACTAACCGAAAGCAAGTTCTTTGCCGAAGGATAATACCTTGGCTTCATTTTGCCGAACAATGTCAAAAAAAAGCCCGATGACCATATGCCATCCGATTCGGTTTTAAATTTGTGTAATGGTGGTATTCCATTCCACGAGCAAGCGGTAATCACGGATGGAGAGAAACCGGAGACCGGCCTCCATCATTATCTAGATTAGCGGCAACACAACCCTCGGGGGTTGATCGGCCGCTTCATCGGGACCGGTGCCCGAAAAAAAACATCTTTAGGAGTTTCATAAATCTGTCGTTTTGGCGAGCATATCAACATCAATTATGCTCGCCATTTTGCTCATTTGGGTACTCGTTTTCTACACTAATCCTATGGGGTTGTTGACAAGCCAAAATTGTAACGTAGTATTGTACTCATTTATATGTTGGACTATGAGGAACACCAACAGGTATACCAAGTTCGGAGTTTTCCCATTATCTATACCTATGTTCGATTCGGCCAAATTCACAGTTACCGAAATTTCCCCCCTCATATCAGTATCATTTCTAATTACATCAACATTATCAATAGCCCTAAACCTATTTTGAATTTGGGGCAAAGAATCATGGTCAGAATTATCCGACGAGTCATTATGCGACAAAACCCTATCCGACCTCGTTTGGGCTTCGTCGGAATCAGAAGAAAAAACAGTAAATGGTTGCCGAAATTGCCAACGGAATCCTAAATTCGAAGCATTTGCCTCCGATAAATTTGCGCCACTACGGGGAATTCTACTTATGGGGGAAGACGAAGGGGAACTACATTGATCGGATTGAACAGAGGAATTCGAGCAAGAGGCCATGATTATAAAATAGAAGAGAAATGCTGCAATTATTCTGTAAATTTATTCACGAACGATGAACCCTTCACGGAGACTTTCGAATCGAAGATGATAAAAAAAAAGAAGAAAGGGAAAATTTTTGAAGTGGAGAAATGGGATTTAAATAGACACGGTTACTAATTGAAATTTCGGTTGTGAATTGAAGCGTTTCCAAGCATGGTCCAATCAATCTTTAACAGCCGGGCCCAATGTAGAATACAAAGCGACCCGGGGGTATTGTTGTGTTCGATATAATAAATCGGGATTAATCGAACATCAAAGAGCGACACGTGTAATATTCGAATATAATAATCACACCGGTGGATAAGTTACTTTTTGTTCGCCGACTCATCGTAATTGTTAGCTAACTTTATCGAACAAACATAACAGTCAATATCTTGAACTCAACTCTCCCGAGGAACCCAAAGCGGCGAACATAAAATACGACCCGAGCAGAAGATTAATTTCGACGGTCAATAAAGCTTCTTACTGACAATGTTTATACAAAGATGAATCTAGAAGATGAAATCTGAAACGTGGCGACATCTCTGGAGTTCTTGCATGATCCAGAAAATCCAGCACATGCTTTACCAATCCAAATTTCATGCTTAACGAAGGAGGAGAAAAAAAAAAGAGAGGAGGCATATAGGAAATCATTTGGAGAGGTGAGGAACAAAAAGAAGAGTGTTCATCCACATATACAAAAACCCTAGAACTCATTTACCAATCAAAGATCGATTCATCTTCATAAGGTGTATCGAGGAAATGCGTGTAAAGCTCGAAATACTATATCCACGGCTTGGTATGCCCCAGAGTAGTCATTTTCGACGAATCGGGTCAACAAATTCATCTTATTTACCGTTTATTTTACACGTATAAGTTTTGTTTGCGAGTTGTAATCGAATCAGCCACATAATACTCTCCATAAAAAACGACTCGCAACACTAAGTAAATTGTGGGTGTGAATAGTCAAGCCCTAACATTTAATGCTAGAGTTCGTATGTTGTGAAACTTGTTCACCATAAAACTGATTTTTTTTTACAAGCATACTCTTTAATAATATAAGTCACATCCTTTAGTAATATAAGTTACACCCTTCAGTTATCACAACGATACCATCTGCTATAATATACGTCACACCCTTTATTTTTATGAGTAATACCCTTTATAGTAAAAAGTCACACTCCTTAACCAGTTTCATCGTGAAACTTGTTCACCTTATACTTTGCCTTAATGTTATGATATTAATTTAGATAACACTCCTGTAGTCCTGTGAAATAGGTTTATACATGAACTTTATCACTGTTATATGTAAAACTATCAATGTTATGCATAAAAAAATTAACTGTCTAAAAATAAAAAACATAAAGTATTTTTAAGTAGTGAGAGTATTTATACATAAAAATAGAGTTTTTATGCATAATAGTGATAATTTTTACACATAATAGTGGTATTAAAAAATCGAGCTTACCGTGAACTCGAATTCACACAAATATTTGTCATTAATTTATAAATAGAGTGATATCTATTTATAAAAATAGTGATATTAATTTATAAATATAATGATACAAATTGCAAAGCATGAACAAACAAACTTATATAAGATTTATTTAGACAAATTGTTGGGAAATTTAGAGTTTTGATGAAAGTTCTAAAACACATGTAATAGGACCAGTCAGACATGTTAGCTAACTGATGTTTTTATTACAAGTTATAGAATACCAGTTGATAATTATTGTATAGAACAACTGATGTAGAAGATAGGTCACATATTGAGGGGGAACCTCAATATGTATAGGTTAGATCTGAAGATCTAAAGAACAATTGATATCCGACATTCCAAAAGGCAAGAGAAGGACAGAAGATCAGATCGATCTGATAAAGTCAGATATCTCAGCTGAAGTTATGAAGTTCAAATTCAGAAGACTTGAAGATCAGACCAAAAGACCTACATCAGTCGAGTCTGCTAGTTGAAGCTAAGACAATCGGCACCTTAGGAAGACTCTATCAGTAGATCGATCGGTTGGATCGATCAAAGTCACTCACCAGTGAAAATCGATGTTTCACCAAATCATCGTCGATGATCTGAACAAGAAGAATGTCAACCTTAGTTGGTAGAACAAACCGAAAAAGTGCTACGTTAACCAATAAGAATAAGACACGTATATGATCGGAGCCGGCAATTACGGATTTGGTCTTCGCTTTCTCTAACGGCTATAAAAGACAATATTCACGCTTTCGGCCATGCCGTTCCTGAAGCACGTCACATCAATCCTGCAAGTCTACCAAATATAGCCGGAAATTCAAATTGCTCTCCAACGGCTCTTTGATTTCGAGGTCTATAAATATGAGATTACTCTTGAGTGAAGATCTGAAAACTATCAAGAAGCTCAAGCTATAATCAGATTTCATACGAAGAACACAAACTTGAAGATAATTTTCTAAGTGTTCATCCCATAGTTCTTAGCACAGGAATCTTTTCATCTAGCTGATAGGCTACTTAAAAACTAGGAAAGATTTCAAAGTTGGAACCAAAACAATCTTACCCAAAACCCAAAGTTAGGTTAAGTTGTTTAGCAAGATTTCAGACTAGGGTTTCTAGTTATGATTTCTGGGATCGGTTGAGTGAGAACTCTTTAAATATCTGTTGGTGTACTGTGTTGGACTAACACAAAAATCTAAGTCCGATTGGTTTAGTTGGTGCCCCCTTGTGATAGGGAAGAGTGGGACGTGGGACTGGTTTGTCCGAACCACTATAAATCTTGTGTGCCTTTACTGCTTTGATTAAGCTGTTTTTACACAATCGCACACAACTTAATTAAAATTTGCATACATATTCTAAGTTAAGATCAGCTTGCACCAAGCTTCTGATCAGATCAAGTTTGACACTTTAGTCAACTGGTTGAAAAATTGACTTTGGAATCTGGTTTATTAAAACTGGTTTTTCACACGGGTAAAACTAGCTTCCGCTGTCGAGTTAAACTAATAGATACCGAATCGACCGCCTTCCCGGCGATTAGTAAGTTAGATATAAGTCAAATCGATTCACTTGCACTCTGATCGTGCTACTTCGCAATCACACCGATCTGCACAAAAAAAGTTTTTAAGTCTATTCACCCCCTCCTCTAGACTTACGCCTCACAAAAACCCGTTCGGGACCTACAAGTGGTACCAGAGCGGTGGTTCTCTGCACTATTGGCTTTGAGTATCATCGATTCTTGAGGAAGAATCTTTGTGGTCATTTGAGCAGATCTTGAAAAACCGTTTTTAAAACTCACTCGTTTTTTCCAAAATCACTCAAAGATGGATAATACATCTGGTATGTATCATGATTTGCGAAGTTCTCAATTGATGAGTATGCAGATTGGGCCATATATATGTGCAACCATCTAGGTTCGATAAGCGGCAAGAATGATGGAAGTCATTGAAAGAGGACCCATCATCATATATCACGACAACCCTGCGGTTGGAGGAGATCAGACTTTGCCACGGGAAGTCTTGTGCGAAAAAAGCCCAGCCTTGATGGATGCGAGGAGGAAAGAAAAGTTGTATACTCTAGAATCTGATCGCCAGGCATATAATCATGAAGGCGATGGATAAAGTCACCAAGGAGAAGGTAAAATATCTCAAAAGCTGCGAAAGCAATGTGGGATACTCTAAATGAGATATGCGAAGGAAATGATCGGATCAAAAAGACCGACTACAAGCGTTTAACCTGGTGAAGTTCGAAAAACTAAAGATGCTGCCCAACGAGACCATCAACGAGCTCGATGGAAGGATTACTATGTTAGTAAATAAGCTACGAGAACTTGGTAGAGAGATGTCAGACAAAGATATCAACTACAAGATCTTAAGATCTCTCACCAAGAAATGGGACATGAAAGTCACAGTAATCAAGGATTGCCAAGACATTTCAAGGATGAAGCCAAAGTAGCTTGTTCCTAAGCCTTAAAGCTCACGAGTTCGACTTAATCGAAAAGAGGACAAGCAGATGAAGACGAGACGCCTTTCTTTGAAGCCTCAACGTCAAAAATCGATTCGCGTAAAAAAACCAAATGAAGCAGATCGAAGGCCATCTTTGAACCGTTGGAAACATAATAAGTCAGTATCAGATCGCTTCCGCTTACGAGAAACTTGAAAAATAAAATATTCAACTTGGTAAGTATCACAGATTCTATAAAGATTATCAACATAGCCGAGGAAGAGATAGGAAATCAGCTGACAGATCTCCAGAAAGAACCAGATCTGATGATCGAAGAGATCACAGAGAATAAAAAGAAAAGAGATAATCCGATCGATGAGAGAAGAGATAACAGATATGATGTGAGAAGGAGTTGATTATTATCGAAAAGGGAAGTCACCCGATAGATCCTACAGACAGAAAGTGACTCACCTGGAAGAAAAGGTTAAAGTGGATCGTGGAACGTGTTTTCAACCGTGAGAAACCAGCCACCACTACAAATAACAGATTCTCCGGACTGGACGCCAAAAGAAAGAGAAGAAAAGCGGAGCGTAAGAGAGCAACGCTTATAGGGACAGAAAGAAAAGCCATGGTCACGACACATCCGGAATTGATGATTCCTATTTGCCCTCCGAGGATTGCAGGTACTCATCTCAGAGAAGACTTGTCGATAAGCGATCTTTGTTGACTTCTATGAGAATGAAGATCGATATTCTCTTGGATGTGATGAAATCTGCTGATGGCCAAGGAGGACCAATCTGAGGTAACCTCCAAACCTATACGCTTTGTGCGCTTTCCCGCTTTATTATTAGCATACTGCTTTGGAGAGATTGACTGCTGACTCTACTCGAGCAATTGCTTGATGATCTCTCTAATGCATTGAACACTTATGATATAGTGGAAGCGAAGAATAACAAAGCTAAGGATCGGAAATAATCGGCTTGTTAAAGAGAACGATCTCGATAAAACTCTTGAAGCGAAATCTGCTAAAAGCTTTCGAAGGTAAGCGAGGAGCTCAACGATACGAAAGTTAAATCTTCTGATCAGGAGAAGCAGATCAAAGATCAGTTAGCAATCAACAAACAACAAGCTGATAACTTCAAAATCCTTCAAGCTAAATTTGATGAGCTATTAAGACTACATGAGAGTCTAAAATCTTTCGAGGATAGTTTTGCCTTAAGAAAATAGAGGTTTTCACAAAGTCATCTAAAACCGTTCAAGATATGAACGCCTATTTTCGAACAATGACTAACAAGAAGGGAATTGGGTATGAGAACCCTTCCACATCCTCAAAAGCCCCGGTTGGTTCACCTCAAAAAAGGTGTAATCAAACGAGTTTCTGACAAAGATACACTAAAAGCTAAACTTGTATCTGATAAGGAAAAAAGACCTGTTGAGCAAGGAAGGCAGGTGCCTAATCAGAAAGGGAACATAAATGGACCCTACCTGGTAAACAGAAGAACCCAATTCTTCTGAAGAGATCTCAACCTGATCAACAGATTAGGTATCAGAAAAGACAACCTGTAAAAGGGAAGTCTAATCTGAGACCCAATCAAGGTCACCGTACCGAATAAGCAATTTATAGGTAAACTGCAAAAACCACCTATGCCAAAAAGATATGAATCTTTTGATGGTAGCAGTCGTACCTACCCTTATAATCAGAAACCAAGGGTTGTTGCACCTGAGCCCCACTGGGTTAAAAGAAGAAAAAATATAAAGAAAAATCCCAAGTCTTCTAAGTCACCCAAGGTTCACACTAATAATCATACTAATCAGAAAGCATATAAAGAGACGTATGATTATGTTGATATGTATGGGAGACAAATCAGGCCTTCTGATCTAACTGATTATAATAGAAGTGCCCTGTTTGTATGGATCCCTAAAACCAAATCTAACCCCTCAGGATCCAATCCAAAAGGGGTACCTAAAGCCTGATTTGGTTGCCAGGATCGCGTGGGTGTGCCAACAAAGGAGGTGTACAAGCAACTATCTTGGTACATCGATAGTGGATGCTCAAGGCACATGACTGGAAGCAAACATCTCCTTAGCTCTTACATAGAACAAAAAGGCCCGCGTGTACTCTTCGGTGATGATAACTTTGGTTTTACAAGAGGATTTGAGAACCTTAGAGAATGATGATGTCTGAGTTCTTTGGAGTCTCGTATGTGGAAGGTTTAAAGCATAACCTATTATCGGTTTCACAATTCTGCGACAACGGATTCAGTGTTGAGTTCTCGACTGATCAATGCACTATCAAAAATCAAGCCACTCAATAGATTTTGCTAACTGGTTCAAGGAAAGGGACGATCTACACAGCAGATTGGAACAGTTGCCCAAGAAATGCATGCATGATTGTTAAGAGTTCCAAAAGTAGCAGTTGGCTCTGGCACAAAAGAATGAGTCATCTGAACTTTAAAACTCTTAATAAGATAGCAAGGATGTCTTTAGTGGAAGGACTTCCGAATGAGGTACTTTCTAAGGATCAGACATGTATCGCATGTCAGAAGGGAAAACAGGTCAAAGCTTCATTTAAGGAAATCCACGGGCCGGCATCCAAAGAGTATTGCGGTTGCTTCATATGGACTGTTTGGACCCGATTACACGGTCGATCTCGTGGACGAAATATACTCGGTAATCGTGGATGACTATTCCAAGTTTTACGGGTTATATTCTTACATAAGAAGAATGAGGCGACAACAAAGATACCCGAAATTTTTCAAGAGATTACAAAATGAGAAGGGTGTCGGTGTAGTAAAAATCGGATCGGATAAAGGTACATAATTTCTGAACTCTGTTATTACCGATTTTTGCTCTAAGTTTGGTATCTGACATGAGACATCACCGCAAGAACGCCCACAATAAGCGGAGTAGCATAACGGAGAAATAGAACACTCAAAGAAGTTCGCTTTCAGACGATGTTAGTGAACATGCAATACCAAGCCGTTTTCGGGAAAATTTATCAATCTTTGCATGCCATACTCGAGCGGATGTCTTCATGAACTGTGGAAGGGCGAAAACCTCGTGTTTCTTACTTCCATGTTTTTGGGTGTAAGTGTTTCATACACAACAATGGGAAGAAGTCGGTTGAAGACTTTTGAGGCCAAGTCGGATGAGGGTATATTCTTAGGATATTCCTCATCTAAGCAAAGGCTTTCGGGGGGTTTTACAACAAAGTAACCCTAGTTGTGGAAGAAACACCCCACGTAGTCTTTGATGAAACATCTTACGAACAAGAGAAATCGCCCGAGAACAAAGTACGGATCAACCGAAGACGATGCACATAAAATGGATCATTTAACGATCAAGGAAAAGGATCAAAACTTCGTAACGATACATTCCGGATCTAGGCGATTCATCAGTCAATCGATCCTAAGGTAACGAACAAGCTGTCGATGAAAGAATTTGGTAAAAAGCCGAGGCGGTATCAATGAACTCCATCTGGTTCGGGGGAACATCTGAAGTTTCCGCGAGCGGACATCATCACATGATGAGTCCAACATCACCGAGACATGTTCTTATCAAGTGGATCATAAACCGCACCACTCCCAATCGCTAGTAATGAACTATTATCATAAATGGATGATGTTCTCCAAACCGATTTAAAATCGAGCAGCGAAGGGCTGGATAACCGGTCATCTAACCGATCCGATCATCGGAGACCCATCGATAAAGTTAAAACTAGACATCAGTTGGTGAAAGTGCCATGTATTCAATTATCGCCTATGAAGGAACCAACAACGAGTAGATGAAGCTCTACAAGATTAAGCAAAAATTTGGATTCTAGCCATGCAGAGGAGCCGGAGCGATTCGAAAGAAATCAAGTTTGGGAACCGGTGGACGGACCAACTCATCAAGACGTAATTGGCACAAAGTGGGTATTCAAGAACAAGAGAGATGAAAAATGTCATAACCGGGGAATAAGGCAAGACTTGTTGCTAAGGGGTATTCACAATCGGAAGGAATTGATTATGATGAGACCTTTGCACCGATCGCTCGCCTAAAGCCCACCGGTTGTTTCGCATATGCTTCCTGAGAGAGGGTTCCATTGTATCGGATGGGCGTAAAAGAGTGCATTCTTGAGCGGGTACTAGCAGAGGAAGTTTATGTCGAACAACCTCCGTGCTTTGAAAAAGGCAAACCAAGTGTACCCGTTTAAGAAAAGCTCTTTATGGCACGAAACAAGCTCCTCGAGCTTGGTATGATGATCTTGTTAGGAAATTTATAGTTTTGATGAAAGTTCAAAAACACATGTAATAGGACGATCGGACTGTTAGGTAGTGATGTTTATATTACCCATTATAGGAGACCGATTGATAATTCTTGTATAGAACAAGCGATGTAATAGATAGGTCACATATTGAGGGGAACTCAATATGTATAGGTCGGATCTGAAGACTCAAAGAACGGTGATATCAAGCGGGCCGAATGCTAGAGAACGAAGATCGGATCGATCTGATCTAGTCGGATATCTCAATTTGAAGTCGTGAAGCTCAAACTCGAGAATACTTGAAGATCGGATGACTTCGGAAGATCGGACGGAAGACCTACATCAGCGATACGCTAATTGGAAAGCTAAGTCAACCAAAGCGCGAAGACTCCATCGGGTAGTTGATCGATTCGCCCGATCGTCAATTCGTCTCACCAGTGAAATCGATGTTTCACCTAATCATCGTCGATGATCCGAACAAGAAGAATGTCAAGCTTAGTTGGAAGAACATCCTTGAAAAAGTGAGTCCGCTATCCAATAAGAACAAGACACGATGATCGGAGCCGGCAATTGCGGGATTTGATGCTACCTCAGAATGGTTACAAAGTACAAATTCACTTTCGCCATGCCGTTCACGAAGCTCGTCACATCAAGCTGCCAAGTCTACCAAATATAGCCCGAAATTCAAATTGCTCTCCAACGGCTCTTTGATTTCAAGGTCTATATATATGGGATTACACTTTAGAGTGAAACAACTAAACGCCGAACAATCAAGAAGCTCAAGCTAATTTTGATTTCAAGACAAGAACACGATCAAGAAGATTATTTTTATTATGTGTTCATCCCATAAGTTCTTAGCATAGAAATCTTTTCATCTAATTTGCTAGTCACTTATACTAAGAAAAGATTTCATAGTTGAACAAAACAATCTTACCCAAACCCCAAGTTAGGTTAAGTTGTTTAGCAAGATTCCGGACTAGGGTTTCTAGTTACGATCTCGGGATCGGTTGAGTGTGAACTCTTTAAACATCTAGTTCGATTATCTTGTGTTGGACTAACACATAAAACTAAGTCCGGTTGGTTAAGTAGGTGCCCCTTGTGATAGGGAAGAGTGGGCGTGGGGATTGGTTTGTCCGAACCACTATAAATCTTGTGTGCCTCTCTTTGCTTTGATTAATCGCTTACACAATCTCACACAACCTTTAAAGCGCATACACATTCCAAGTTGAGATCGGTAGCACCAAGCTTCGATCGATCATATTTCGACACCGGTCAAGTGATTAAAAGACTAACTTTGGAATCGATTTATCAAAACTGTTTTTCACACGGGTAAAACTTAAGCTTCCGCGACACATCGTTAAACCGATAGTTACCGAAGCGATCCGTCTTCAGCGATCAAGAAGTTGGTTATCACCCAAACCGATTCACTCGACTGATCGGGCTAATCGCCCTCACACCGATCCAAGACAAAATTTTTCGTAAGTCTATTCACCCCTCCCTCTAGACTACGCCCTCACTAAACCCGTTCGGGACCGCAAGTGGTATCGAGCGGTTGGTTCTCTGACCATCGACTCTGTGGTATCATCGATTCTTGAGGAAGAATCTTTGTGGTCAATCGAATCGATCGAAAAAACCGTTTTAAAACTCATTCATTTTCCAAAATCACTCAAAGATGGATAACACCTCAGGAATGTATCATGATCTGCCGAAGTTCTCAATCGATGAGTATGCAGATTGGGCCATATATATGTCCAACCATCTAGGCTCGATCAGTGGCAGAATGATGGAAGTCATCGAAAGAGGACCCATCATCATTTATTATGACAACCCTGCAGTCGGAGGAGATCCAGACTTTGCACCAGGGAGTCTTGTGCGAAAAAGCCCAGCCTTGATGGATGCAGAGGAAAGGAAACTGCATACTCTAGATACTATTGCAAGGCATATTATCATGAAAACAATGGATAAGGTCACCAAAGAAAAGATTAAGTATCTCAAATCTGCGAAAGCAATGGGGGATACTAAATTGAAATATCGAGGGAAATGAAGCGGATAAAAGGCAACCGTCTACAAGTTTAACTGGTAAAGTTTGAAAAATGAAGATCTTTGCTAAACGAAAACCATCAACGAACTCGATGGAAGAATTACAATGTCTATAAACAAGCTTCGAGAACTTGGTAGAGAGATGTCTGATAAAGATATCAACTACAAAATCCTAAGGTCTCTCACCAAGAAGTGGGAATATGAAGGTCACGGTAATCAAGGATTGCCAAGACATTTCAAAAATGAAGCCAAGTAAGCTTGTTCATGAGCCTTAAAGCTCACGAGTTCGATTTGATTGAGAGAGACAAGTTCGATGAAGATGAGGTGCCCGATTGAAGCCTCAACTTCAAAAATCGCTTGCTTTTAAGGCAACCAAAGAAGAAACGAAGGCCAACTAACCCGGTGGGAATATAATGAGTCAGCAGTATCAGACGCTTACTTACTTACCGTAAAAGCTTGAGAAGTCAAACGTCCAACTCGTAAGTATCGAAGATTTTATAAGGACTATCAACATATTTAGGAGAGATAGGAGATCACCCAATGATCTCCGAAAAAGAATCGATCCGATGATCGGAGGGATCACAGAGATGAAAGGAAAAGAGATAATCGACCGAGGAAGGAAGAGATAACCAATCAAACGTAAGAAGCTCGGGATTACTATCGAAAGCGGAAATCACCGACAGTCATGCATTTGAGTGATTCACCGAAGGAAAGGTTCGTGGATCAAGGAGCGGTTTCAACCGTGGAGAAGTTGTGTCACTATAGCGCAGATCGCCTGCACCGACGCCAAGAGAAAGGGAAGAAAAGAGGAACGTAAGAGAGCAACGTTATAGGGACGTAAGAGCTATGGTTGCCGATACGTCGAGAATTCGACGACTCTATCTCGCCCTCCGAGGACTCTGGATACTCCTCTCAGAGAAGACTTACCGATCAAGAAATCTTTGTTGACTTCTATGAAAATGAAGATCTAATTTTCTTTGGGACGATGATGAGATCTCGCTGATGGCCAAGGAGGACCAATCTGAGGTAACCTCCAAACCCGCTTCGTTCGCTTTACATCCGCTATCATTAGCATTTTTCTTTGGGAGATTGACCTGCAGCTTTACTCGAAAGCAATTGCTTGAGGATCTCTCCAACGCAAGAGACACTTATGCTATAGTGGAAGTTTGAAAATGATAATTTCGAGGACCGTAAATAATCACTTGCTAAATAAAATGATCTATGTAAAGCCTCCGAACTTAGATCAATTTGAAACCAGAAGGGCAACCGAGGAATTTAAAATTCTAAAGTTAAAGCTTCCGATCGGGGAGAAGCAGATCAAAGATCACCGGCAATTAACAAGCAACAAGTTCGATGACTTCAAAATCCTCGCAAGCAAAATTCGATGAAATTTTCCAAAAGCATGAAAGTCTAAAATCATCTGAGGATAATCTGCGTAAGAAAATGGAGGTTTTTTCAAAATCATCTAAAACCGTTCAAGACATGAACGCCTATTTTCGAACAACGGTTAATAAGAAGGGACTTGGCTATGAGAACCCTTCCACATCCTCAAAAGCCCCCGACCGATTCATCTCAAAAGGTGTAATCGACGAAGTTTAAACAAAGATACACCAAAAGCCAAACATGTATCTAATAAGGAAAATGACCGGTTGAGCGGGGTAAAGGCGGTGCCTAACCGTAGGGGAAACAGAAATGGACCCCATTTGGTAAAGCATCACCGAGGAATCAATGAGAAGAACCCAGTTCTTCTGGAGAAACCTCAACCTAATCAACAGATCAGGAATCAGAAAAGACAACCTGTAAAAAAGAAGTACAATCTGAGACCCAATCAAGGTCAGCTGCCTAATAAGCATGCTCCAGGTAAACTGCAAAACCACCTATGCCGAAAAAAGATATGAATCTTTTGATGGTAGCGATCGTACCTACCCCTATAATCGTAAATCTAGGGTCGCTCTTTTTGAACCACTTTGGATAAGAAGAAGACAAACAGAAAGGATAAATCCCAAATCTTCTAATTCATCCAAGGTTCACACTAATAATCATACAAAACAGAAAGCATATAAAGAGACGTATGATTATGTTGTGTATGGGAGACAAATCGGACTTCCGATCTGGCGATCACAATAGAAGTGCTCGTTTGTATGGATCCCCAAAACTAATCCTAACCCCTCGGGGACCCAATCCAAAAAGGGTACCTAAAGCCCGATCGATTGCGAGGTTCGTGGGTCCGCCAACAAAGGAGGTGTGCAAGCAACTATCCGGTACATCGATAGTGGATGCTCAAGGCACACATGACCGAAGCAAACATCTCCTCGGCTCTTACATAGAAACGAAAGGTTCGCGGTACTCTTCGGTGATGATAACTTTGGTTATACCAAAGGATTCGGAACCTTAGAGAATGATGATGATGTACAAATGGCTGGAGTCTCGTATGTCGAAGGTCCGAAGCACAACCTATTATCGGTTTCACAATTCTCGACAACGGATTGGTGTTGAGTTCGACCGATCAATGCACTATCAAGAATCGAGCCACTCAATGATTTTTTGCTAAGCGGTTCAAGGAAAGGGACGATCTACGGTGATTGGAGCAGTTGCCCCAAAAATGCATGCACGATTGTCAAGAGTTCCAAAAGTAGCGATTGGCTCTGGCACAAAAGAATGAGCCATCCGAACTTTAAAACTCTTAATAAGATTGCAAGGATGTCTCTAGTGGAAGGACTTCGAATGAAGTATTTTCAAAGGATCGGACATGTCTTGCATGTCGGATGGGAAAACAGTCAAAGCTTCATTCAAGGGAATTCGGGACCGGCATCCGCCAGAAATCTTCTGTTTGCTCCATATGGATCTATTTGGACCCGATTACACGGTCGATCTCAACGGATATAAATATACTCACGGTAATCGTGGATGACTATTCCAAGTTTACGGGTTATATTCTTACATAAGAAGAATGAGATGACAACGAAGATACCCGAAGCCGCTAAAACGATTACAAAATGAGAAGGGTGTCGAAGATAGTAAAAAATCGATCGGATAAAGGTACATAATTTACGAACTCTTTTATTCTTGATTTTTTGCTCTAAGTTTGGTATCTGACATGAAACATCACCGCAAGGACGCCACAACAAAATGGAGTATTTGAAGCGGAGGAGGCGAGAACTCTCAAAGAAAGTTCGCCGCACGATGTTAGCCCGAACATGCAATACCAAGCCGTTTCTAGGAGAAGCAATCAACACCGCATGCCATACTCAGAACAGATGTCTTCTGACTAAGGCTCACTACAAAACACCCTATGAAGCGTGGAAGGACAGAAAACCTCGCGTGTCTCTTTACTTCCATGTTTTTGGGTGTAAGTGTTTCATACACAACAATGAGAAGAGTCGGGTTGAAGACTTTTGAGGCCAAGTCGATGAGGGTATATTCTTAGGATATTCCTCATCTAGCAAGGCTTTCGGGTTTATAACAGACTAACCCTACTTGTGGAAGAAACACCCCATGTAGTCTTTGATGAAGCATCTTCGAACAAGAGAAATCTGCCATGAGAACAAGATGTACCGATCAACAAGAAACGATGTTCAGAAAATGGATCGGTGACGATCAAGGAAAAAGAATCGTAAATCAGAACAATATACATTCCGGATCTAGTTGATTCACCGGATCATTCAGATCCCAAGGTACTAAAAACTGTCGATGAAGAAGTTCGACACATGGTGAGATAAAGATCAACCGAACCATCGGGTTCGGGGGAACATCTGAAGTTCCACGTAACGATATCGACACATGATGAGTCCAACATCAGTGAGACTTGTTCTTATCAAGTGGATCATAACTCAAAGACCACTCCCAATCGCTAGTAATGAAATTTTATCGTAAAGCGGACGATGGTCTCCAAACCGACGCAAATCGTAATGTATGACTCGGATAACCGGTCATCCAACCGATCGATAATCGGAGACCCATCCGATAAAGCCAAAACTAGACATCGATTGGTGAAAGTGCCACGATTCTTCGTTATCCGTCTATGAAGGAACCAACAACAATAGAGGAAGCTCTACAAGACGCAAAATTCGGATTCTAGCCATGCAGGAAGAGCCTGGAACAATTCGAGAGAAATCAAGTTTGGGAACCGGTAGATGACCAAGTCATCAAGACGTTATTGGCACGAAGTGGGTATTCAAGAACAAGAGAGATGAGAAAAACGTCATCACCGTAAATAAGGCAAGACTTGTTGCTAAGGGTATTCACAATCGAAGGAATTGATTATGATGAGACCTTTTGGTCGTCCGCGCCTTTAAAGCCATTTATTTTCGGCATATGCTTCCCACGAGAGGGTTCATCAGGTATCGGATGGACGTAAGAGTGCTTTTCTTAAGCAGGGTACTAGCAGAGGAAGTTTATGTCTAACAACCTCCGGGCTTTGAAAAGGGCAACCAAGTGTACCGTTTAAGAAAAGCTCTTTATGGTTGAAACAAGCTCCTCGAGCTTGGTATGATACACTCTCTGCATTTTGATCGACGGTGGGTTCACTAAAGGAACAAAGTGGACAAAACCTTATTCGAGAATAGAAGATGGAGAAGATATTCGATGGTTCAGGATCACGTGGGCGACATCATCTTCGGATCCCTAACAAGAGTCTATGTGAAAGATTCAAACAAAAATCGATGCAAGGGAAGTTCGACATGTCCATGATGGGTCGATGAATTATTACGGGTCTTCAAGTAAAAGCAAAGTCTGAAGGGATATTCATCTGCCAAGCAAAGTACACTAGGAATTTATTGGCTAAGTTTGGAGTTCAAAATTGTAAGGAAGCCAAAATTCCTATGATGACTGGATTCAAGATGGATCCAGATGAGGATGGTTAGAAAACAAATCAGAAGGAATATAGGGCTCTCATTGGATCTCTACTATACTGTTGCCAAATGGACCGGATATAACCTTCGTGAGTAGGTGTATGTGCGAGATTTCGTGCAAATCCAATGATAAGCCACCTAGAAGCGACTAAGCGGATTCTTAAGTATTTGAAGGGACGGTAAATCTTGGTTTATTTTACCCATCAGATGATAATCTAGAGCTTAGTGGGTATTCTGATTCTGATTATGGAGGTTGCAAGATTGACAGAAAATCCACCTCAGGAACTTGTCAGTTCTTAGGAAGTAAACTGATCTCGTGGTTTTCAAAAAGCGGAGACATCGATTCGACATCTACTCTTTGAAGCGAGAATATATGGTGCGAGGAAGTCGTTGTTCCCAATCGCTCTGGCTTAATCGTGACTAAGGGATTATAACATTGAAGCTAACAATGTACCTATTTTTACGTGATGATAATAGTCTTTATTGCAATCACTCAGAATCCCGTTCTACATACAAGATGCAAGCATGTGGATGTCAGACACCATTTTATAAGAGATCATGTTGAAAATAAGAATATCAGAATGGAAAAGATTCATAACCGATATCGAAAAGTCGATATTCTAACCAAGCCACTAATGAGATCGATTAGAGAATTATGCAATGAGCTAGGGCTTCTGGATCTTGGAGAAAATGCACCTAAAATGTTTGATGGAATGATCTCCAGAACCAGCTGGTTAAGAGACTAACCAGGTTGAAAAGAATCAGTTGAGTTTGGTATCTCAACTGATCAGAAGATCAGTCAAGGAACTGATGTGAGAAATCGATCAGATTTACAAGATTATCTGGTTAAAGGAACTGATCAGATTTAACGTTTATCAGATTAAAGGAAACACTCAATTTAAAAGGAATATCTGATTAAATCAGTTGGGTTATTTTACATCTTTGTAAGTCGATTAAGCTGATATTCAACAAGCAAGATTCACAAGTAGTATTCACAAGATTAAAGCTTAAAATCGCATAAGATACAGGAATTTTACACAACAATGGAATAATAGAACTTTTCATTGATAAAGACCCAAAGGTCAGGTTACATTACAAGATACAAGTACAAAGGACAGGAGGTCATTACAAAGTCATAACCAAAAACCCTAAACCTATAACCCTAAACCTCATCCTAACCCAAGTGGAGGAGGGGAGAGAGATTTTAAATCGATGCTCTCATTTTCCCCACTTAACAAGGGTGAGAGAGGCTTTAAAGAAATCCTAAAGCCGCTTAAATGGGCTAAAAACCATTGGGAGCGACAATGCCTTGATAGGATTTTTTAAGCCAGAGCCCTAAGAAAGAGTCGATGGGCTCTCTCATTTGTTAAATGGTGAGGTGATATACTTAAGATCGGTTGTTGACCGATCAAGATCGCGATATCAAACTCACGTTCATTTTCGAGACTAAGTCTGTTGATGGTAGTTACGTCATAACGATAGACACACAAGGTGCATACAGTTAGGAGAAGTGTCTTCTCAGTTGCAAAAGAAAGTTCGCCGCCATGGTGGTAGAGAAGCTTTGCAACAATCGATGTGAAATCTTTGATGACGATTTAAAAACATCGATAAGGGATATGAAAGGGTTGATTTGAGAATTTGAAATCATTGAAAAATGGGTAAAGGTGTTTTTAGGAAGTTTCACCGGAAATAAGGGTTCACTAGGATACATGATTCTACAAAGAAGATAAGTATGGTGAATGGGTTATGTTGTGTAAAACAATTGGTCCAATTTATAGAGGCCAAGCAAGGGTGCAAATGCAAATACGAAGTTCTCAAAACCTTTTAGAGAAATCTGCACCAAAAAAAGGACGGCGTGTAGGAATCACGCCGATCGATAATTGGATAAATTTACTACGGATTGACATATCGAAGATTCAGACGATAATTACGATGTCAAATCGCTACCAACTTAGGGAATAGAGCCTCTTATTCTAGACTAAGTTTTAGGCGGTAACACTTATTCCAAGAATTGGATTGACTTGAGAAGAATCAGATTAGGTCAACCAAAAATCGATACATCTGGTCGATCGGATGAGGAAGATCGTGAGCTTAAAACCCAACGAATCGGATACATCGACTATGGGAAAAGCGAAATATCGGTTGAAGGGGAACTTCAACCGATCAACGAGGATCGGCGGAAATCGGACATATTCAAGGAAAGATCGGTTGAGCTTGGAACTTCAATCGGATCGATGCAAGTGAAGAAGATCACCTAAAAAGGATCGGGTTGGGAAATTTTAAGGCTTAGGGCAGAATACTAAGATCAACAAGTGAAATCAACATGGACAAGTGGTATTGATCGATTACAATATCGATCAACGACGGATTTTTTTTCTCTTGTTCTTTGCTTATTTATCGGATCTTATCTCGATATTATTTGTCTTCTTGTACCCATTATCCTTGTGGACGTATTCCTGCAAATCATTTAATGCGGACGTGGGGAACATGTATTAACCGCTATTAAACGTGCTTTTTAAATCCAAAAGGTTTTAAATGACGTGTTTTTTTTTCGACCTACGATCAAAACCGCTTTTAACTGGAGCGTTTAATCTTTTCAAGCGGTTGATCTTCCAAATCATGTCTTCTCTTTCCTCCTCGTCTTTATAAAGTTCATCAAAAACCATACCGAGTTTTCCATTTCACAAACTTGCGATTTATTCTCCGAAAACTCAGATTACTTCTCTCGATTCAAAGTGTTTTCCTAAGTTTCAAAATCATCTTTCCGAAAAATAGAATCGGTAATTTATGTTTATTTGATGTAGCTTTTTTAAAATCCATTGATCTTTAGTGTTTCTATCCCGTGTTATGCTTTATTGTTTCGAGTTTCGCTTGTGTGATATTCTTTGTATTAATGCACAACATTTTTTAACCGAATCTATCTTATCTATAGATGATCACTCATGGTATGGGCAAAATAATGTGCAACTATACTCTGACGGGGGCAACAAAGATTGTGGATGATAAGTTAAATGCAGTTCAATATCACTAGGGATCCGGAATCCATGGAGGTCAAACAAATTCTTCAAAAGGTGCCTTGAGAAATTTTTTTATACCGCCATCGCAATCCAATGATGCAAGATGAAGCACTAGAATTCCTAAGGAATTTAAGAGTGGATCTGGATGCTCCAGAGATTTAACTACTTTCGACATAAACGGCCGAAGAAATCGACCGACGAATGATGATATAACCCGTCTGTTCACCTACCTAAAAGGACGGATCTACGCGTCATTACAGGAGAACGAAGATGAGCCGATCGAAAAAGAGTTTTTCGAGAGGCCGACAAACATCATACTTGAGTTTTGTCGCCTAATGCTCAAGAGGAAATACCGATTGTTGTTTGACATATTGTCAAAAACAATTATGGGTATCAGATTCAGCCCGAGATCTTTATTACATCCGGCTAAATCAGATAAAGATGGTCCGCAATAATTGATGAAGCCAAGAACATCAATCGCATGGGTTTCAAGGCCATTCTCGCTCCAAGAACATGAGAAATTTGGAGTTGATGAATGGAGGCAGTATATATCGAAGAAGAAGATCAGCAATCTCAACAAGGTCATAGCTTATCCTTCAAGATAAAATGCCAAAGGCCAAATGGGAACAGAATGGATCAAGTCCTATAAGGCTTTTTCTCATAGCCACTTCTACCATCTTTGGGCCACCAGACGATGATATGCGGCCAACCCCCCAAAGTCAAAGAAAGGAAAAGGCAAGAAGGCAACTTCTTCTGCACCAGATGCGGGCGAATCAGCCCAAGCCGGTGAAGGACCCCGAAGGCCCACCAGATGCCCCTAAGAAGAAGAAAAGAAAGTTCGGGTGAAGGCCTGTGGAGAAGAGGTCAAGAAGGAAGCAAGCCCCTATGACTGATAGAGGAGGAGTCGGATGAAGAAGGAGCGCCAGTAATGGTTGCACCACAAAAATCAGGTGAAGCATCGACAAAGCAGTTTTCAAGCCGAGAGCTCGCCAGATCATTCTCGGAGAAGAAGAAGCACGTTTAACGATCTCCTTCTCTCTCCCCCAATTTGAATCACCACTCGGACTAACAACCTTTGAGCATGTCTCTCATATTCTCCACCTGCCCATGAACCGAAGCGCATCGATTCGCGTAACGTAAAGCTTTTACCCGATGTGGAACTGTAAGCACTGCTTCCACAATGAGAACCTTTGCAAGTCGAACCGTCACCAACTTCCGCTTACTCAAGACAACCTTAACCTTCCACATCTCATCAAATTGAATCGGACAAACAATTCACGAGTCCGGATCAACAAAGATCATAAGCGGGAAATTGATCGGAATGCTAATCGAAGAGAAATTGATGAGTTGTGATTCGAACCGGGTCGCCTAACCCGCCATAAGAGAAGAAGTTATGGAGATCCTCACCGGAGAGATCTTCGATTAAAAACTTCCGGACTTTATAATAATTATTGAACAGATGGGCGGTGCGGATGAGTTTGCAGACTTCGATTTCGACATGAGGAAATCTGCTAGAGTGGGATCACCAGCTGAACTGATATCTGCTAAATCTGTCAAAGCTCGATCCGGGAGGAAGCTAGGGTTCTTGAGAGCAGGACGGTGGAGATCGCTAACAAGGCTCTGAAGCGGAGATGCCATCATGAAGGATACATGAGCTGCCGATGATAGTGGAGTTGGTCTTTGCGCAGTTCATGACCAACCCTTTGGAGGCACAAACAATCGAACCGGATCAAGTGACACTCAACATTCCAACATCACATGTCACCACTGATCAACTCCAGGAGATCAAATCTTGTCTCAAAGATCTCCTGAAAGAAGAAGTTGAGGGACTAATAGCTGATCAAAGGAAGATTGCCATCAAGGAAATAAAAGATGAAAGGGAAATGGCTATTTCCCAGATTGGGGCAATCAAAGATCGGGTTCTCCTAAATCAGGTCTCATCGTCATACCGAATCGATAAAGACCGTTGATGCTAAATCGACTCGGGTGGAACAACAACAAGTTTTTTTTTCGATGCTCAACGACAAGCTAGAATTGACAGAAGAGAAACTTGATAAACCGATTAAAAACACTTCTCATCGCCATGGAATGCCAAGATCGAATCGATATCAAAGATTCAAGAGCTAACTACTCAAACTTCAGCGATTCATTGCGAGATCTCAACAAGGCGATCGCAAATCATCTTTGGTTCTCGACCTCCCACTCACTACTTTTTTGATCAAACCAAAAAGGGGGAAGGATGAATGAGAAACCAATCGACACAACAAAGCAGCAGGACATCACAAACTTCGACCGAGAGAGCCACAAGAAGAAGAAAACACCAGATACGCATGAGGATAAGATAATCGGGCCAAAAAAAGATGTCCAAAGAGCAGATAGCGAAGAAGCCCGGGAAAAGCCAAGAAGAAAGAAGGGCAGACAAGATGGCAGAGGCAGAAAATCTGAACAAGAAATTCAGATCGAGAGTGAAGAAATGAAGGGCTGGGAAATCCGTACAAGAACCTAAGCTGCCAGCAAGAGTTGATGAGATCATCCCAAAAACTGCTGCGCATGCTAAGAGATTTGAGGAATGGAATAAGATCAGGAGTGAATGGCTTCTGGATGCCTTTGTTCTTAATCTTGTTCCACAAGAAGAATCTCCTGATGAAGAATTCCTCAACTGGTTAGAAAATAAATACCCGGATTTTCTGAAGTATCTGGAAAATGAGGCCAAGCTTATCAATGTAAAAATATCTCGCCAAGAGTATGATATGCTGGAGTACTCGAAGAAGGCAGATGGCTCATTTGACAGACTGACATTTCAAAGATTCTATTTTGACATCCTGAGAAAAACGCATATAACTGATCTTCAGCAGACTAATGATGTCAAATGGAAACTTTATCAGATTTTCAACGTACCTCAAGATCAAAGAGAGATGCCAGAAGGATACAAGCCTAAAGAGTGAAGAATCAGAAGACTACTCAGGATCAGCTGTTATTATGCTCAAACTTTTCTGATGTAACATGTAATCAACATTTTAATGAGAAAAGTTTATTTTCTGATCCTAAGACAAAGTCTCATTGTCTTCTGATTATATGCTCTTAACTGTTCTATTTTTATCAACTGTTTTGGTTTCTCAAGTGTTTTGGTTTCATCAAAAAGGGGGAAATTGTTGGGAAATTTATAGTTTTGATGAAAGTTCCAAAAACACATGTAATAGGACCATCGGACACTTAGGTGATCGATGTTTATATTACCCGCTATAGGAGACCGATTGATAATTCCGAGTATAGAACAACCGATGTAATAAATAGGTCACATATTGAGGGGAACTCAATATGTATAGGTCGAATCAAGACTCAAAGAACAAATTTGATATCAAGCGGTGCCGAATCGCTAGAGAAGAGCGAGAAGATCGATCGATCCGATCTAGTCGATATCTCAATTTGAAGTCATGAAGCTCAAACTCGTAATACTTGAAGATCGGATGATTCGGGAAGATCGGATGAAGACCTACATCACCGAGTCCGCTAGTTGAAGCTAAGTCAACCAAACACGGAAGACTCCATCGTGGTAGATCGATCGATTCAGATCGATCGGGGTCACCACCAGTGAAATCGATGTTTCACCTAATCATCGTCGATGATCCGAACAAGAAGAATGTCAAGCTTTAGTTGGAAGAACATCACCGAAAAAGTGAGTCTGCTATCCAATAAGAACAAAGACACGTATGATCGGGAGCCGCAATTGCGGGATTTGATGCTACCTCAGAACGGCTACAAAGTACAAATTCACGCTTTTCGGCCATGCCGGATTCCTCGCTCGTCACATCAAGCCCGCAAGTCTACCAAATATACACGAAATTCAAATTTCTCTCCAACGGCTCTTTGATTTCAAGGTCTATATATATGGGATTACACTTTAGAGTGAAACAACGGAAACGTTGAACAATCAAGAAGCCTCAAGCTAATTTCAGATTTTCGCACAAGAACACGATCAAGAAGATTATTTTTATTAAGTGTTCATCCCATAAGTTCTTAGCATAGAAATCTTTTCATCTAGGCTGTTAGCCGCTTATACGCAAGAAAAGATTTCATAGTTGGAACAAAACAATCTTACCCAAACCCCAAGTTAGGTTAAGTTGTTTAGCAAGATTTCGAGACTAGGGTTTCTAGTTCCGATCTCTCGGGATCGGTTGAGTGTGAACTCTTTAAACATCTAGTCGATTGTCTTTGTGTTGGACTAACACATAAAACTAAGTCCAGTTGGTTAAGTAGGTGCCCCTTGTGATAGGGAAGAGTGGACGTAGGACTGGTTTGTCCGAACCACTATAAATCTTGTGTGCCTCTATTGCTTTGATTAATCGCCTTACAATCGCACACAACCTTTAAAGCGCATACACATTCCAAGTTGAGATCGGTAGCACCAAGCTTTCGATCGATCATACTTGACACTTGATCAAGTGATTAAAAAGACTAACTTTGGAATCGATTTATCAAAACCGGTTTTTCACACGGGTAAAACTTAAGCTTCCGACACATCGCTTAAACCGGATAGTTCGAACCGATCCGCTTCAGCGATCAAGAAGTTGGTTATCGCCCAAATCGATTCACTTCAAGACTCGATCAAAGCTAATCGCCCTCACACTCGACTGCAGAAAAAGTTTTTTAAGTCTATTCACCCCCTCTAGACTTCTGCCCTCACTAAACCCGTTCGGGACCTGCATACACTATCTCAGTTCTTGATAGATAGTAGTTTCACTAAAGGAATAGTGGATAGAACCTTATTCAGAATAGAAGATGGAGAAGATATTCTGATGGTTCAGATTTATGTGGACGACATCATCTTCGGATCTCCCAACAAGAGTTTATGTGAAAGATTCAGCAAGCTGATGCAAGGGAAGTTCGAGATGTCCATGATGGGTCAGATGAGTTACTTTCTGGGTCTACAAGTGAAACAAAGTACAGAAGGGATATTCATCTACCAAGCAAAGTACACTAGGAGTTTACTGGCTAAGTTTGGAGTTCAAAACTGTAAGGAAGCCAGAATTCCTATGTTGACTGGATTCAAGATGGATCCAGATGAGGATGGTCAGAAAACCAATCAGAAAGAATATAGGGCTCTCATTGGATCTCTATTATACCTGACTGCCAACAGACCAGATATCACTTTTACAGTAGGTGTATGTGCCAGATTTCAGGCAAATCCAATGCAAAGTCACCTAGAAGCGACTAGCAGATTCTTAAGTATCCGAAAGGACAGTAAACCTTGGTTTATTTTACCCATCAGATGATAATCTAGAGCTTAGTGGGTATTCTGATTCTGATTATGGAGGTTGCAAAATTGACAGAAAGTCAACCTCAGGAACATGTCAGTTTTTAGGAAGTAAACTGATCTCGTGGTTTCAAAAGAAGCGGACATCGATTGCGACATCTACTCTTGAAGGCAGAATATATGGTGCGGAGAAGTTTGTTGCTCCTAAAGCGCTCGCTGGCTTAATCACAACTAAGGGATTATAACATTATAGCTAAGAATGTACCTATATTACGTGACAAGATAATAGTCTTATTGCAATCACTCAAAATCTCGTTCTACATACAAGATGCAAGCATGTGGATGTCAGACACCATTTTATAAGAGATCATGTTGAGAAGAAGAATATCAGAATGGAAAAGATTCATACTTATATACAGAAAGCTGATATTCTAACCAAGCCACTAGCTGAGATCAGATTCAGAGAATTATGCAATGAGCTAGGGCTTCTGGATCTTGGAGAAAAAGCACCTAAAGTGTTTGTTGATCGATCTCAGAACCAAGGTGGTTAAGAGACTAACCAGGTTAAGAGAAATCAGTTGAGTTTGGTATCTCAACTGATCAGAAGATCAGTCAAGGAACTGATATGAGAAAGCGATCAGATTTACGGATTTTCAGATTAAAGGAACTGATCAGATTAAAGGAACTGATCAGGTTAAAGGATTATCTGATTAAATCAGTTTGGTTACTTCACACTTTGTAAGTCGATTGTTCGATATTCAACAAGCAAGGATTCACAAGATTAAAGCTTACATCGCATAAGAAAACAGGAATCTTACACAACAATGGAATAATAGAAATTTTCATTGATAAAGACCCGAAGGTCAGATTTACATTACAAGTTACAAGTACAAAAGGACCCGGAGGTCAGTACATAAGCCATAAACCCTAAACCCTAAACCTAACCCTAGAAGGGGGGGAGAGAGAGAGATTTTAAGATCTGATACTCTGATGCTCCCATTTTCCCCCACTTAACAAGGCTTTGAAATAATCATAAAGCCACCCTCAGAGCTTCGGAGTTAGGAGCGAGAGCGGCGTTGAAAGGATTTCTAAGCCAGGAGCCCTTAGACCTGAAATCAATGGGCTCTCCAGCTGTTAAATGGGACACAAGTGCCAAGAAAGTGATCAAAAGATCATATGGGCACATGTGTCACATGCAAAAATAGAGTTGATATACGAAGATCAACTATTGTCTGATCTAAACCGTGTATCAAACTCATGTTTTATATCAGACTGAGTCTGTTGATGCTAATTCCTTCATCTCGATAGACACACATGGTGCATACGGTTAGGAGAAGTGTCTTCTCAGTTGCGATAGCAGATCCGCCGCCTTGGTGGTAAAGAAGCTTTGCAACAATTGTATGTGTAATCTTTGATGACGACGAAAGCAGTAATAAGGGACACACAGGGTTGATTTGAGAAGCTAAAATCATTAAAAAAGGGGTAAAGGTGTTTGCCGGAAGTTTCATCGGAAATAAGGGTTCACCAGAATACATGATTTACAAAGAAGATAAGTATAGTGAATGGGTTATGTTGTGTAAATCATTGGTCCAATTTATAGAGGCCAAGCAAGGATGCAAATGCAAATTTGATCTCTCAAAGCCTTTTAGAGAAATTTGCATCACAAGGACAGCGTGTAGGAAACACGCGACTGATAATTGGATAAATTTACGGCGATTTGACATTACGAAGTATCTAGACTATTATTACAAATGTCAAATCGTGCCGACTTAGGGAATCGAGACTACTATTCAATTCTTCAAGAACTAAGTTTTGGCGGTAACACTTATCCCAAGAATTGGCTTGGTCTGAGTTGAATCAGATTAGGTCAACTGAAATCTGATTAGATAAGAGACTGATCAGATGAGGAAGATCAGTTGAGTATGTTACCTCAACAAATCAGATATATCAGTCAATAAGAAATCATAAATAACAGTTGAAGGGGGAACTTCAACTAACCGAGGAGGATCAGAAAAAGGAAAATCAGACGAAAAGTGAAGAGGATCAGTTGAAAAGGACAGTTGGGAAATTATAAGGATTAGGCAGAAAACTAAGATCAACAAGTGGATTCAACATCTACGAGTGGTATTGACTGATTACAATATCAGTCAACCAGATACGCTTTTCTATTTCCTTGTTTATTGCTTATTTATCTGATATTATCTGATAATATTTACCTTTACTGTACACACTACTTTTGTGACGTATATCCTGCAAAATATTTAATGCGGACGTGGGGTATTTGTATTAATTACCACAAAATGTGCTTTTAAATCCAAAAGGAAATCGTACGTGTTTTTTCCTGACCACACGATCAAAACCGCTCAATCTGGATCGTCTAACCTTTTCAAACGGTTGATCTTCTAATCTCGTTTTTCCCTCCTCCTTCCTATAAGTTTCATCAAAACCCTACCAGAGTTTTCTTATCCTCAAAATTCTTGCGATTTATTCTCTGAAAACTCAAAATTACTTTTTTGCGATTCAAGTGTTTTTCTTGCGATTCAAACTTATCTTTCCGAAAAACAGAATCTGGTAATTTCTGGTTATTTGATGAATTTCTTTTCTAAATCCATTGATCACATAGATTATGTCTATATATGATATCCTGCGATATGCTTTATCTTTTCTTGGTATCCGTATGTGTTTATCGATTACTAGGCCTGAGAATAGTTCTGATAATCAATACATGATATCTTTATGATTATGCACAATTTTAATCAAGTCTATCTTGTTGTAGATGGCCACTCACGGAATGGGAAAGATTATGTGCAACTATGCGGATCTAGCAACAAAAATTGTCGATGACAAATTTGTACAATTTGGTGTTACGCGGGATCCAGAATCCATGGAAGTTGAACAAATTCTGAAGAAATGAGGTCTTGAAAAATTATGTGTTGCTCACTATAATCCAGTGATGCAAAGATGAAGCACTTTCAATTCTTAAGGAATTTGAAGGTGGATCTGGACTATCGGAGAAGAACCGATTTCTTGATTAACGGAAGGAGATCGGTATCGAATCTTGACATATCTAAATGCATTTTGCCTTAAAGGAAGAATCTCTCCTGTTCACTACAGGGAGAATGAAGATGAGCTGATCGAAATGAACTCTTCAGAGAGGCCGACAAACACCAAATCCGCAGGATTTGTCAGACCTATGTTAAAAAGGAAATACCGACTGTTGTTTGACATACTTGTAAAAACAATCATGGGTATTTCGTTCAGCCCAGATGCTCTAACATCCGTAAAAATGTACAGCATGGCTGCGATAATCGATGAAGCCAAGAACATCAATTGGCATGGCTTCCTGAAGGCCATTCTGTTCCAAGAACATGAAAAATTTGGAGTAAATGATCGTAGGCAAGTCTTTCTGAAGAAGAGAATCAGCAATCTCAACAAGGTTGCGATTATTCGAAGGATAAAATGCCAAATCTTGAATGGGATTAGAATGGATTTGAAGTCCTACAAGGCCTTCCTCACAACCACATCGACCATATATGGGCCACCGATGATGATATCGCGCCCACCCTCCAAAGGTGAAGAAAGGAAAGACCAAGGAGGCAGCTACATCTGCACCAGATGCTCCCCAACAGAAAAAGAGAAAACTGGTAAAGGCTCAGGAGAAGAGGCCGAAGAAGGCAAAACAGGCCTCCATGACTCTGTTTCTGGAAGATGAGTCAGATGAAGAAGGAGTGCCAAAGAATGACGCGCGCAATGTAAATCAAAAAAAAAAATCAGACAGGCAGGCTTCTCAAGTTGAGAGCTCGCCAGAACATTCTGAGGGAAGAGCCAGAAACGAACGATCTCCTTATCCTCAATCTCGAGCTGATTCACCACTCATGCTTCGCATTGAACATATTTCTTGAACATATTTCTCCTTCTCACGAAAGTTCATCGGTTGAAAGTTCATCAGTTCGCGAACCAGAAAGATCAGCGAACCTCTGCAGATTCAGCCAATCAGCAAACTTCCGCCTATTCAGACACCACCAGAACCCTCTACATCTCATCAACCGGAATCTGGTCGATCTGAACAGATAATTCCTGAGTCCAGATCATCCAAGACCATCACCGGGAAAATGGTTAGAATGCAAATTGAACGAGATATTGATGAGCTGTATCCAAAGCTAGTAGCCCATCCTGTTATTCGAGAGGAAGTAATGGAGATCCTCACCTGGAAAGATCTCCGGTTAAAGAGCTTCTCAGATTTTATGATGATTATAGAACAAATGGGAGGTGCTGATGAATTTGCAGATTTTGATTTCGACATGAAGAAATCTGCTCAAGTAGGATCACCACCGAAGCCGATAAATCGAATCGATCAAAGCTCGATCCATGAGGAAACCGGGATTGACCGAACAAGGTGAAATCGAGCTCGCCCAAGAAACTCCCAAAGTAGATGATCCTATGAAGGATGTGGGAGCTGCCGATGATAGTGGAACTGGTGCTGCAGTTCATGACCAGCCACTGGAGGCGCAAGCAACTGAAAGTGATCAAGTGATGCCAAATATTTCTACAACTCACATCACCGCTGATCAACTTCAGGAGATCAAATCATGTTTTAAAGATCTCCTGAAAGAAGAAGTCGAGGGAGTGTTGGCTAATCAACTTTGCAACACAATAGCTGATCAGAGGCAGATTGGCCTCAAAGAAATTACGGATCAACGGGAGTTGACTATTTCCCAGATTGAGGCAATCAAAGATCAGTTCTCTCAAATCGTGACTAACCCGATCGCTGAGTTTAAAAAGGCGATTGATGACAAGCTAGTCCAGTTGATCAACAACAAGTTTCTATTCGATGGTCAATGAAAAGCTAGAAATGATCAAGAGAAACTTGACAAACCGATTCTTACCCCTCTCATCGCTGTGGAATCTGTCAAGACTGAGCTGATCTTGAAGATTCAAAGTCTATCTGCTCAAGCTTAAGGTTTATCTGTTGAAGATCTTAACAAGGCAATATCAGTCAGCTTTGGATCTCTGACTTCCCACCTCACTGCTCTTTTTGATCAAACCAAAAAGGGGGAAGGACAGATTGAGAAACCAACTGACACTATCAAAACAACAGAAGACCTGATTCAGGCAGTTGAATCCTATGGACAAAGACTAGACCATCTGGATCTTTTTGCTAATGAAATTTCTGAGAAAATGGAAAATTCAAAGGCAAGAAAGGTAGGCAAGGGTCTTTGGGACATCACAACTTGTACCAGTCACTTAGACGAAGAAAGTCACACGAAGCACAGCTAGCTAAATTCAGGCCGATAAGAAACTGGCTGAAGAAGCCCGAATAAGTGATGAAGAAAGAAGGACAGAAAAATTGGCAGAGGCAGAAGATCTGAAAAAGAAATACAGATCGAGGGCAAAGAAAGGAAAAGTTGGAAAATCGGACGGAACCTCACCGCCAAAGAAGAGTTGATGAGATCATCCCAAAAACCGCCGCAGACATGCCGATAGTTTGAGGAATGGAATAAGATCGAAGTGAATGGCTTCTGGATGCTTTTGTTCTAGATCTTGTTCCACAAGAAGAATCTCCAGATGCAGAATTCCTCAACTGGTTGGAAAACAAATATCCAGATTTTCTGTAGTATCTGGAAAATGATGCCAAAATTATCAATGTAAAAATATCTCGCCAAGAGTATGATGTGATGGATTACTCAAAGAAGGCAGATGACTCATTTGACAGACTGACATTTCAAAGGTTCTATTTTGACATCCTGAGCAAAGCACGCATAACTGATCCTCAGCAGATCAATGATGTCAAATGGAAACTATACCAGATTTTCAACATCCCTCAAGATCAAAGAGAAATGCCAGAAGGATACAAGCCTAGAGACTAAAGAATCAGAAGACTACTTAGGATCAGCTGCTTTAAATTCAAACTTTTCTGATGTAATATGTAATCGACAAATCTAATGAAAGAAAAGTTTATTTTCTGATCCTAAGACAAAATCTCATTGTCTTCTGATTATGTGCTCTTTACTGTTCTATATTTATCAAATGTGCTTGGTTTCTCATGTGTTTTGGTTTCATCAAAAATGGGGAAATTGTTAGGAAATTTAGAGTTATGATGAAAGTTCTAAAACACATGTAATAGGACCAGTCAGACTTGTTAGCTGACTGATGTTTTTATTACAAGTTATAGAATACCAGTTGATAATTATTGTATAGAACAACTGATGTAGAAGATAGGTCACATATTGAGGGGGAACCTCAATATGTATAGGTCAGATCTGAAGATCTAAAGAACAGCTGATATCAGACATTCCAAAAGGCAAGAGAAGGACAGAAGATCAGATCGATATGATAAAGTCAGATATCTCAGCTGAAGTTATGAAGTTCAAATTCAGAAGACTTGAAGATCAGACCAAAAGACCTACATCAGCCGAGTCTGCTAGTTGAAGCTAAGACAACTGGCACCAGAAGACTCTATTAGGTAGACTGATCAGTTGTGACTGATCAGGTCAGCTCACCAGGTGAAAACTGATGTTTCACCAAATCATACGTCGATGATCTGAACAAGAAGAATGTCAACCTTAGTTGGTAGAACAACACTGAAAAGTGCTTCTGTTAACCAATAAGAACAAGACACGTATGATCGGAGCCGGCAATTGCGGGATTTGGTGCTGCTTTCTCTAACGGCTATAAAAGACAATATTCACGCTTTTGGCCATGCCGTTCCTGAAGCACGTCACATCAATCCTGCAAGTCTACCAAATATAGCCGGAAATTCAAATTGCTCTCCAACGGCTCTTTGATTTCGAGGTCTATAAATATGGGATTACTCTCCAGAGTGAAGATACGGAAACTATCAAGAAGCTCAAGTTATAATCAGATTTCCGCACGAAGAACACAAACTTGAAGATAATTTTCTAAGTGTTCATCCCATAGTTCGTAGCACAGAAATCTTTTCATCTAGCTGATAGGCTACTTAAAAACTAGGAAAAATTTCAAAGTTGGAACCAAAACAATCTTACCCAAAACCCAAAGTTAGGTTAAGTTGTTTAGCAAGATTTCAGACTAGGGTTTCTAGTTCTGATTTTTGGGATCGGTTGAGTGAGAACTCTTTAAATATATGTTGGTGTACTGTGTTGGACTAACACAAAAATCTAAGTCCAGTTGGTTTAGTTGGTGCCCCTTGTGATAGGTAAGAGTGGACGTAGGACTGGTTTGTCCGAACCACTATAAATCTTGTGTGCCTTTACCTGCTTTGATTAACTGTTTTACACAATCGCACACAACTTAATTAAAGCTGCATACATATTCTAAGTTAAGATCAGCTTGCACCAAGCTTCTGATCTGATCAAGTTTGACACTTTAGTCAACTGGTTGAAAGATTGACTTTGGAATCTGGTTTATTAAAACTGGTTTTTCACACGGGTAAAACTTAGCTTCCGCACAATCAGTTAAACTGATAGATACCAAACTGATCTGCCTTCCGGCGATTAGTAAGTTAGATATAAGTCCAAACTGATTCACTTGCACTCTGATCAGGCTAACTGCAATCACACCTGATCTGCACAAAAAGTTTTCAGAAGTCTATTCACCCCTCCCCTCTAGACTCCTGCCCTCACAAAACCCGTTCGGGACCTACACAAATATATCTCGTTTTGTTTTTTTACGTGTAATATCACATAGAAGTTTTTTTGTAACATTTTAAATTTTTTTAACTGTCAATACTTGAATATAACTACCAATACATGAATCTCCCTATTATTTATTTTCCAATCTTTTAAATTTCACGTGGCTTAACAAAACTCCACTAATCATCAATTCTCCACTCCACATTAATTCACCATATTTTTTTTAATTTCCCCACTTACCATTAATTTCATAAAATTTTAAAGTTTAAATTATCTATTTCCCAATCTTTTAAATTCCACGTGGTTTAACAAAACTCCACTAATCATCAATTCTCCACTCCACATTAATTTACCATTTTTTTTATTTTTAATTTCCCCACTTACCATTAATTTCATAAATTAATTTTAAATTTTTAAATTTTGAATTTTTAAACTTCAGCAGTTATTTCTCATCTTTATCTCCAGACTCCACATTCATCTCTTAAAAATCACGTCTTCCTCATTTTTTCCAGGTTTTTAAACTTAGAGTAGTTGTTTTTCATCTTTCTCTGCACATTCTTCTCTCTCATAAATCACATCTTCCTCATTTTTCCAAATTTTGCAGGTTCGGAATCTATCCCTTACTACTAATTCTTAGTTTTTTTATCCTGCGTTTCTTCAAAAAATTATCTTTCTCAATTTCTCTAATTATTTTTACGGTTTCTTGGTTTCCTTCTCATATTTTTGACCTTTTTTTTTCTCTTCCTTTCTTCTGTTTTATTTTTCACAGTTTCTGCCTTTTTTCTTTGTTTCTGATTTAAAAGCCTTTGATTTTCTCCATTGTTGTTGCCTCAGTTATCTCCATTTTCGATAACAGGTATGATATGTATTAGTTTAATCATTCTATTTATTTCACAAATTATTAATCCCTACGTATAATCACAACTACTCTCTTAATTTTATTTCATTAAGAACACTTGGCTATTTTTATTTTCTAAACTTTTTACAACCCAATGTTATTTCACAATTTTTTCTTAATTATTTATTTTCGACCGAAAGAAAAAAAGAAATACATTCTTCTCTCTCATAAATCACATCTTCCTCATTTTTCCAAATTTTGCAGGTTCGGAATCTATCCCTTACTACTAATTCTTAGTTTTTTATCCTCTGTCTTAAAAAAAATTCATCTTTCACAATTTCTCCAATTATTTTTACGGTTTCTTGGTTTCCTTCTCATATTTTCAACGTTTTTTTTTCTCTTCCTTTCTTTTGTTTTATTTTTCACAATTTCTACCTTTTTTCTTTGTTTCTGATTTAAAAGCCTTTGATTTTCTCCATTGTTGTCGCCTCAGTTATCTCCATTTTCGATAACAGGTATGATATGTATTAGTTTAATCATTCTATTTATTTCACAAATTATTAATACCTACGTAACTACTACTCTCTTAATTTTATTTCATTAAGAACACTTGGCTATTTTTATTTTCTCAACTTTTTGCAATCCAATATTATTTCACAATTTTTTCTTAGTTATTTATTTTCGACCGAAAAAAAGAAATGACAAAGATTTCATCTTAATATGTGAATCGTCTCTTACAATTTTTATTTTCTTGGTTTCCTTCTCATATTTTTGACGTTTTTTTTTCTCTTCCTTTCTTCTGTTTTATTTTTCACAGTTTCTGCCTTTTTTCTTTGTTTCTGATTTAAAAGCCTTTGATTTTCTCCATTGTTGTCGCCTCAGTTATCTCCATTTTCGATAACAGGTATGATATATATTAGTTTAATCATTTTATTTATTTCACAAATTATTAATCCCTATGTATAATCACTACTACTCTCTTAATTTTATTTCATTAAGAACACTTGGCTATTTTTATTTTCTCAACTTTTTGCAACCCAATATTATTTCTCAAATTTTCCTTAATTATTTATTTTCGACCGAAAAAAAGAAATGTCAAAGATTTCATCTTAATATGTGAATCGTCTCTTACAATTTTTATTTTTTTGGTTTCCACAATAGATTGTTTGGTTTTTTCTGCTTTTTTAATCTATATCCTTTATTTCTACAAACTTGTAGAGATTTCGACAAATTTGTTCATTTTAAAATATTATTCATATGATTTTTTTTATATACTTTCTTACGTGTGATCTACCTTAATTATTGATTTTTTTATAAAGATTTTATTCATGATTGCTCATTATACCAATTCATCTTCTTTACCCCCAAATTATCACAACTTAGTTATGACCAATGCTTCATTTCTTCGACTTAAGAAACCAACGTGAGACATGACTATCAATAAAAAATGTTTCGATTTTTTCTTTTAAATAAGAAAATTAATAATACATATTAAATGTTTCCAAAATAATTCAAAATAAACAAAATATTGATTACAAAACTAACGTTGTCAAATAATTTTTAAATTATTGATTTATTATTATTATTAAATTTTCTTCTTTATCAAATTTTGTAAGGGAGGATAATTTTGTTTGATGTGATATTCGTAAAAGTATATCCGATACTTTGTCAATTGAAGAAGAAAATATTTATAAAAGAACGGGATGTAGCAATCCTAAAAAATAAAGGGTGATTTTTTTCAATAAGATTCAAGACAATCATTCACTCACGCAAATGAACGATCAATTTAAAAGAATACTTGATCTATTTAATATATTAGACATATTATGTAAATACCCACTTAACCTATTTAATATATTAGACATATATATTTTGTGGATACAAGGGTAGTATTGGGGCGAGTATACATGAGACTTTGTCAAAATCTAAAGTAAATTATTATTAAATAAAATTTTAAAATAGTTTGGTTTTATTTTTATGATTTGTATGTATAGATATATAAAATATTTAATTTATAGGTTCCTTTCTCTCTAAATTATCTCAAGTTAGTTATTGACTAATGCCTCATGCCTCCACTTAAAAAACCCACGTCAACATTATTATCAATAAACATATGTTACGATTTTTTCAAAAAATCAAAATCAAAATCAAAATCCATAATACATATTAAACAACCACAAGGAACAATTAAATTATTGAAAATTGAAAATGTGTTGAATCATTTATTCTTAATATTTTGAACTTATTACTACTCATATCAAAATAAACTCGCAATTTTCTCCCAAATGAACATTTTATTTTATTTTCTGTAATTGAATTAGGTGGATTTGAATTGATTTATATGTTTCTTAAAATTTAGCATACTTCCATCAAATAAATTATTTTTAATTCACGAACAATCTTAAATGTTGAATTTATTTAGTTAACTATACACGGGGCGCATATAGAAACGGGGATAATTCTGAGCATTTTTTGGGCACAATCAGACCTGTTATGAATAGATGTGTACCTCTTGTAATTTTACTGCGACTACAAATTCATTTTATAAAATATTTTTATATCACCTTATTTGTGTAAATTTTATATTCTCTTTTAATATCCAGTTGATTGTTTTTTCTAATCTAAAAAATCAGGATTATATTCTTCATTTCTTTTACAATTTTTTTTAAGTTTTTTTTTTCCTATACAATATTTGTTCCTCTACATGAGGATACTGCTTGGCGAAGAAGTGATGGTCTTATTTTACCTGTTTTTGTTAAGATTTTATCTTTCTCTTCGTCCTTCAATTTTTTTTATGGGAGTTTTGCACTAGTATACAACTATTCATTAAAATAATATTTTAACTATGAATTTTATTTATTAGTTCCGCATAGCCAGGTTTGCTATAATTTTCCAACAAAAAAACGGCCCTCCCATCACTTCTTCACCCGGCGCAATCTATCCTTTTTCTCATGAAATGAATTATCATGCACGCACATATAACGTCAATTCTACATCTCTCTTCAAATGTATCTTTCCTTTATACAACCGAGATCCATGTTTAAAGATTTTAATTGATTTTTCATTGAATGTAGCTTTTACCTCTGTTCTTCAACATGTTATGTATTTTTGCCCCAACTTGATAAACCTAGACTAGTACCATTTTTTATTTTTTTGAGGTACATGTAGTTGGAATTGATTTCTTATCAAGAATGTGGGCAGTGTTGTTTCTGGGTCGATCCTTTGCTCCATAATGAGAAATATTTTGTGGGTCTTATTCTGTTTTGTCGCCAACTGTTCGACCTATTGTCACTGAGAAAATTTTCTTGAATTTGGTTGTTTTAAGTGTTTTCTACATGTTGATCATAACGTGTGATAATTACTTTGATGAGTACATTGCAATTTCTATGAAGTTATTCAACCCAAATGCATGTAAATGTTGAATCACTTTTATGGCTATTATTGCTTTGGAAGATATGTAAGCTTAATCTGTCTAGAAATTGAAGTATTGAAGTGCAAAAGAAATCACCAACATGGCTAGCTTAACTCATTCTGATGTGATCAATGAGGTTTCACACGGAGTGGAGCCTGTTCCATTCAAGACTACTACAGGGTCACTAAGGGTTCTTTTGTTGCATGGAAATTTGGATATTTTGGTTAAGGAGGCAAAAAATCTACCCAATATGGATTTAGTAAACAACAGCATAGGTGATATGATAGGGAGTATTTCTGGAAAGGTGCAAACAAGTGACCCTTATGTTGCAATCACAATATCTGGTGCTGTACTTGGTAGGACTTTTGTGATTAAGGACAATGAGAACCCTGTTTGGGAACAAAAGTTTCGAATTCCAGTGGCGCATTATGGTACGGAAGTGCAGTTTGTGGTTAAAGACAACGATATTGTGGGATCTGAGATCATGGGGGCTGTTGGAATCCCTATCGAGCATATGATATTTGGGAAACCGATCATTAATGCAACTTACCCGATATTAGGTGCAGATGGGAAGCCCTGTAAACGGGGGGCCTCTTTGACCTTATCGCTTAAATATACACCAATGGAGAGAGAGCAGCTTTATCATGGTGGGGTGGGGTCAGATCATGATAAGCAGGGTGTGCCGTATACGTATTTTCGTATGAGTACTGGAGGGACTGTGACCCTTTATCAAGATGCTCATACACATGATAATCTCCTTCCAAAAGTGACGTTGGGTGATGGTACAACGTATAGACATGCTCATTGTTGGCGTGATGTATATGATGCGATAGCTAAAGCTCGTTGGCTAGTTTATATCACAGGATGGTCAGTTTATCACCTGGTCGAACTTGTTAGACATGATCCTGATGTAAAAGAAAGTAAATTGGGCGAGCTTCTGAAAATCAAGTCTCAGGAAGGTGTAAGGGTACTACTCCTTGTGTGGGATGATCCTACCTCTACAAGCATATTGGGGTATAAAACTGTAAGAACCATCTCTATTTCTTTTTTTCGGTAATGTTCGTAGAAGTGTAAGGTGGAAGAGTTTTCTGTTTACTTGTCGTTCAATCTGGAGGACACTGTTTTTCCCATCTTTTGTCAACTTGACCCAACTGTTCCATGCCTCGAAAGTTCAATAGACTGTTATACATATATAGGGAAAATATATATATACAGACATTAGTTGTTTTCACTGAATAGTATTAGTTGCGCACCAGTCGCACCGTGCAACTGGTGCACACAAGTGTTACTCATATATATATACAGGTTTGGATCTTAAACACAATGTTACTTCTAAACATAAGTTGTTTAAAGATGATTTTTAGGTATTCTTAAACTTATGTTCGTATATTTACCTTGAGTCTTCAGTTAATAGTAATTACATGCACAATACTTTGAATATGAAGAAGTAAGCAAATGAGCCTAGGGTACTGATAAAGCAATCGGGTGCATTAAAGGCATATAATTAAAACTGATTTTTGTTAGTTTTTATATACATGATTTAACCAAAAGTTCTGTTGTAGTCAGCCTCTAACCTGAAGGTGATAGTTCCTACAACAGGAATCGAGTTACAGTTTGTCAGCAAAACCATGGCTCTTGTTTTCCAGTTTTGTAATTTTTATGAACTTTACTGGCTGAACATGTCTTATTGGCATCCTTTGTTTTAGTATGGTGAAATCATATTTCTTAGAGAAGTTTCTTTGGGTTGGTAGTAATGGAATGCTTTCTTTATCAACTTTTACATGATGGACATTTTCCCTCTTATTATGGGTTCAGGAAGGTGTAATGAACACGGGGGATGATGAAACACGCCGTTATTTCAAGCATTCATGTGTCAAAGTGCTGCTTTGTCCAAGAAAAGCTGGGAAAGGTAGCTTGGCCAAAAAGCAGGTTGAATTCTTCATACCCTTTTCTTCACTGATTACATACCTAATTCATATAGTTCTAAGAGTTGGTCTTATGTAAAAAAGTTTATCGTGCAAGTGCAAGTGCAACTGGTTTGCAACTATCACATTATAGTTAAACAACTAATACTTTTTAAAAAACTGCTTATACTCTTTAAAAAACATATAAAATGCAAACCAGTTCCACGATAAAACTGGTTTGCATAATAATTTGTGTAGTTCTCTAATTCATATAATCCTCATTCTGTTAACCCTATGCTTGATTTCTTGGGTTCCGAATAAATAGAAGCCGTCTGTTTTTCCATCAGGAAACAGGAACAATATACACTCATCATCAGAAAAGTATAATTGTAGATGCCGCCTGCGGTAATAGAAGAAATATATTAGCATTTGTGGGAGGACTTGACCTGTGCAGAGGAAGATATGACACCCCACAACACCCATTATTTAGCACGTTGCAGACTACTCATAAAGATGACTATCATAATCCTAATTTCTTGGTAACTCCTTCAACAATGCTTTTATTTATGGCATGTGATCAATTTTCTGTGTTCTCCTCTAGTTAGTTAGACAAATTCTTGTATGCACCAGGTTCACCGTGCAACTCAAGTGTATTTTTAAACTGTATTAGTTCTTTCCACTGAAAAGTATTAGTCATTGTCACTGAACAGTATTACTTGTTTACACTGAAAAGTATTGGTTGTGCACAGTTGCACCGTAAAAGAAACTTACTCAGTTAGTTATATTGCTTCCCTCTCTCTCTCTCTCTATCGTCATCTCTTCACAGGGGCCTACAGAGGGCTGTCCAAGAGAGCCATGGCATGATTTACACTGTAGATTTGATGGTAAAGCTGCATGTGATGTCTTAAGAAACTTCGAAGAACGCTGGCTAAAGGCCTCCAGGTGCCGTAGACATAAATTTTCATTCGATGATTCCTTACTCAAGATTAAAAAAATCCCCGAAATAATGGGCCTCGAAGAAGCAGCCAAAGTAACACAAGGTGATCCGGAGGCATGGAACATCCAGGTAAAATAACATTATGTAATGAGTTCTTTTATTTCATTTATGAGGCTCAATTTATTGCAAATGCAGGTTTTTCGCTCCATTGACTCCAATTCCGTAAAAGGCTTCCCCAAGGATCCAAAACAGGCTTTTAACTTGGTATATAATGTTTCATTCTTGTCTTTATGTCCTTTGTTGCAATAAAGGAGTTGATTATTTTGGTGCATTTGACAGAACCTGGTATGTGGGAAGAATGTGTTCATAGATATGAGTATACATACAGCTTATGTAAAGGCAATTCTTGCAGCTCAACATTTCATCTACATTGAGAACCAGTACTTCCTCGGGTCATCGTACAATTGGGCTTATCATAAGCACTTGGGTAACGAACTGTCTTACTTCAGACAGGCAGACATATAAAAGTCAGTTTTAATTAAGGTTAATTTGCTTGCTATGTTGAGGTGCAGACAATTTAATTCCCATGGAAATAGCTCTGAAGATTGCCAAGAAGATCAGAGCACAGGAGAGGTTTGCTGTTTACGTTGTGATTCCAATGTGGCCGGAGGGAGTCCCTACGAGCACTCCCACCCAGAGGATTCTCTATTGGCAGGTGGACTCTCTTATTTTAGCTTCTTTCTTAACTAATACCTTTTTTTAGAACAACTAATACCATTTAAAAATGCACTTGAGTTGCACAGTGCAACTGTTGAATAAAAGTATTTGTCTTCTTATAAATATATACTTAGTAAAACTGATTCAATACTACTCCACATGCCTGCAGTACAACACAATGCAAATGATGTATGAAACTATCTACAATGCTTTAGTAGATGTTGGGCTTGAGTCAGAGCAGGAACCCCAAGATTACTTGAATTTCTTTTGCCTTGGTAATCGTGAGCCTGACTTCAGCAGAAACGAGACACCAATTATCAAAAACACAAGTTCAAATGCTCCACAAGTAAATCATCTACCGTTGAAAACCAACCTTCAATCATTCAATCCATCCATACTACTTTCTGAATGATTTACAATTCAGGTCTTAACTCAGAAAAACAGACGCTTCATGATCTATGTCCATTCCAAGGGGATGATAGTGGATGATGAGTACGTAATATTGGGTTCTGCTAACATCAACCAACGCTCTCTAGAAGGAACCAGAGATACAGAAATCGCCGTGGGTTCATATCAGCCTCTTTACACGTGGGCTACCAAACAAGATAATCCTAAAGGACAGGTAAAACTTTTCTCTTGAGATAAAATCACAAATGGTCCCGTAAGTTTGCCCATGTCCAATTTTAGTCTTATAATTTTTAACGTTTTCAGTTTTGGTCCATTTGTTGTCAAAAATTGGGGAAAAGAAAAAAATATACATGACTAAAAATTGACACCCAAATGACCAAAATGAAAAGTAAAAACATACATGATTAAAATTGGACACGACCAAAGGTACATGACAATCTATGATTTTTATCTCCTTTTCTCTTTAAATATTACAATGAGATTCATTCAGTCACTGAAATCAAAGTGATATCTTACGATATCTTTTGTGGTTAGATATATGGATATAGGATGTCACTGTGGGGCAATGCTTCGAGAGTCCAGAGAGTCTGGAATGCGTGAGACGAGTAAGATGGATGGGCCAACTCAACTGGCAACAGTTTTAGTCTGAAGATATCAGTCCAATGCTAGGCCACCTTCTTAAGTATCCTCTCCATGTTGATCCAACCGGAAAGGTATCACCTCTTCCTGGATGTGAAACTTTTCCAGATATGGGTGGAAAAATTATGGGAACCTTTGCTGGCATTCAAGAAAATCTCGCTATTTAATTTCATCACACCAAAAAACCCCTTGCTCCCCAATCGTTCGTCTTGATTTCCCTCTTCTCCTGTGCGCATGCTATACAAGGACTATAACTATGCTCGTTTACATCGTTTTCCTCGTCTCTTTTATTATCTCCATATTTTAGCAACCATGTGTCCTTGGAAGATATGATTTAAGAAGTACAAGCTCGATCACCACACTAGTACTTTGTCTAGTATGGTTGATTTCTTGACTCTCGTGTGGATTGCGGGCTAACCCGGTGTATGTATTCGGATAGCAGTTCTCTTGTCATGAACAAACAAAGGTATTCATTCCAAAAGTACATATCTTATTTTTGGTAAACTGATGCAATTGTGAGTAGGGATTTGTTGATAATCTGTTGAGTTGTTAGCTGTAGAGATAGATGTATGTATCATGTCTTCGAAGTAATAATGTGACCATTTTTTGTTTTTCAAATTTGTGCTCTTTGGATCGGTTTCATGACTTTTAATTATTGATAGTATTGAAATTATTATGAAAAATAGAAATTAACAGTGCAGTATATATATGAAAATACATAAGTAGTGAGAGTGATTAATAATTTCTCTTTCAACAAAAAATAAAGTTATGCTCAGCTTTTGTGGGTGAAGAGATGAGCCTTGTTCTTGATCAAGAGACTGACTTGTCTTGCAAAATCAATCAATTAGGACGTTTTTCTTTTTTAATTTTCATCCAAAATCTCAAAGTTCAATCATTTTTTTTCATTTAAAATCTATTTTAACGACCTACATATCAAATTAATAGTCTTTTGCGATCTTTAATGTAACATTCATATTGTGTAGACAAAAAACTTCAGATAGACACCTGCTCACTTATTAACCCGGTTATTTAAATATCATTTATTACATATAAAACTCTCCATTGTTATGTTAAAAACTATCACTGTTATGAACAAAAACAATTATTGTTTAGAAAATGCTTTATATTTTTAAACAGTGAAAGTTTTTGTGCATAACAGTGATTGTTTTTACACATAACAGTGATAGAGTTCATGTGTGAACCTGGTTCACATGAGTGCCTTCTCGGTAAAACAGATAAAAAACTTGTTATTCAAGTTATCGTTGCAAACCCCGAGATATTATTACGGGGAAGGATGAACAAAAATCCAGAACTCTGATTCAAAATTATCTCAACTCCTCCCCTCGGGCGGAAGTGCCAAACCATTTGACCCTTTCACCCATTCCAATATAGACAAAGTCTAGTATGAAAATTTTCATACATGGAAAATTTTTTTAATTTACAACCAAAAATTCTATAATTGATGAATGTAAGACAAAATTGAGTGGTTCATGGTTCACTCGGCCCAAGTGGTTCATGGTTCACCCGGCCCGAATAAGTCATAATTTAGGGTTCATTATTTAATATTTAGAGTGTAGATGATTGATTTATGATAATTTTATAAATTTTCATACATAAAAATTTTCACACTAGACATACTCTCCAATATAAAGGATTAGTCAATCAAATAATAGATAGTAAGCGGGTCGGTTTTATAGACAAATGAAAAACTTTCTAAAGATCCTTATTCATCATCCATCCACTTGAAATTTTCAAAGCAGCTTGGTTGCCCTTGTTACTCTATTGTGTATATAAAAATAAAACTCAATCTATAATATTAATATTAATATTTTTAGAGTGAATTTTTTTATTAATTTTAATTGTATGAGTTGAATTGAATTTTATTTGTATTATATAAGTTTAATCAAATTTAGTATCATTTTATAAATATTAGTATGAATGGTGAATTTAGTGCATAATAGGAATTATATAATTAATTTAATAATTGTGAGACCCATACATAACATCTTACAAAATTTACATAATATAAAATATTAATCAAAGAAATTAATAGAGATCAATTGTGGGTGTACAAATAAATTTAATTTAAATTTCTAACAAAATTCATCTCATACTACATAATTTCACATTAAAATAATTCAATTTTTAAACCTTATGTAAGTTGCACGTGAGAGTTACTAGTATAACAAGCACATAATTTCACTAGTCTGCTTGGTATGACTAGGGAATTGTAATGATAATTGACATCATTGAAGGGTCAATCATTATTCATTAATGGTTGTTGATTGCATTGTTATTATTTGGTTAGAAAATCAACAATGGTTATCATGTGAGGTAAGTTGAGTGAGTGCGAGTAATTAATTGCTTACTTCTATTCCCATTACTTGTGTATCAAAAATTCAAAATTACCAAACATCATTAATAAAAGTGATTCCCATTACCCACTTCCATTACCCCCAACCAAGTTTTATTAAAATGTTCTTGAAATTTATTATCAACTCGATGAATTAATTTCAAGATATAAATAAGGTTTTTATATTATAACGGGGTGTTTAAAAGGACTCCCCGCCCTTCCATTAAATATCTATACATATCTAATAACAAAATGTTGGGCCAAAAGTTGGACCAAAAAATTGTTATAATTTTCTAATATAATTTTAAAAATCTTAACAAATTTGATGTAGCTCAAATGGTATAACAAATATTTTTTATCTTCTTTATATGCAAGAGTACAAGGTTCAATTCCCCATATTTACCACACATATATATTAATTATTTTTTATTAATATTTTCTAAATTATTAATATTATTTTTAAATTTTTGAACTAAACCTATTTATACATATATAATAACAAAATATTATACCAAAAAAGGAAAAAAATTCAACAAAAAAATTATTACAAAATTTTGAACTAAATCTATTTATACATATATAATAACAAAATATTATACCAAAAAAGAAAAAAAATCAACAAAAAATTATTACAAATTTATCATAAATTTTTTAAAGTGGCACATTAATAATTAATAATATAAAATGATATATTTTGTAGTTGATATAGATATATATATATATATTTTTAAATTAGCTACTCCTTACATCTTTCTTTTTAGATTGCTCACTTGATTTTGACACGAGTTTTGATGAGGAAAATCTTTATTAATATTTGAAGGTAATAAAATAGCTTTTTAATAAGGGCATTTTGTCAATTTTAGTGAATAAGATAAAAAATTAGTTAATTTTGTATGTAATTATTAGTGACATATGGTGTAATTTAGTGATATTTGTAAGGATATCATGAATTGTATAGTTAAAATATGGACTTTTGAGTATTTTGAGCAATCTAAAAAAGACGAGAAGTATTGTATATATTAAAATGTATAATTTATATACTTATTTGTATGATAAAATTACATGATATTTGATTTAAATTAATTAGTCCAATTACCATAAATTAGTTGCATGAGCTATTGACATTAGACTTCAATTGTTAGTTGAATAATTTTTAATTAAATTATTAGTTGACGTTATTAGTTGAATTGTAAAATGACACTAGGTTGATTGTGATAAAACTCGATTTGTTTACTTATTTGTATGATTATTTTATAGGATATAATATTTAAATTGATTAGTCCAATCATGGACAGATCCAGAAAACTTTCATGACGGGGGCACAAAAATAAATAATATAACAAGTAGATTTTCCTGTGAACCCGAGTTCACGTGAATTCTATTTTTTTAGTGTCACGATTATGATTATACAGTTATACACTATTACTATCTTAATAAATATTTGATTTTTTAAATAGTGATGGTGCATATACATAACAAATCTACAAATTTTTTTAGATAAAATATTTGCATGATTAACTAATTATAACACTTTTAAAAACTCATTTAAGTCATTATATACATATAATATAAGTATTACTCCTAATAATTATAATATACATAACATATACTTAAAAAAAGATATGGGGCACGTGATCCCAATATAGGACATGTAGGTCCATCATTGAGTCCAATTACTATGAATTAGTTGCATGTACAATTGACATTAGACCTTTGATTGTAAAATGATACTGGGTTGGTTGTGATGAAGCTTGGTAACCATATTTTTAAAAGAAAATACTAATTGAAACTAATTTAGGACAAAGAGTGTTGATTTTGGAAATGACACTGTCATCATCAGATAGTAGAATCTCTTTAACATCTTAGAAAGATAATTTTGACCAATGATATCTTATGGTGTGATCATTAATAAGAATTATAGACAATTATTAAAAATCTTGGACTTTCTTAAGGAGATTAATTTCAATCATGGGTAGGTTATATGTTATCATGTTCAGAGTAACTAAAGAAGACAATTTGAAAATTTTGACATACAATGGGAATTGGGAAGACGACAATAGGTGACAATCGAAGTGGTTTAGAAGAAAATAATTTATAATTGTAAGAAAAAATACCTTTAAAGTTGCATTATATAACTCGTCAAAAAAAAGTTGCATTATATAACAATGTAAATTTTTAAAGCAGTTGGAGCGCCACCCATTTCCCATGCCTAATTGCAAAAACAAAATATGTTCATAAATCGTGCATTGTATCTAAATAAAAAAAAAAAATTTAAAAAAATGAAAAAAAGATTCTTATTATTATTATAAGTAAAATAATTTTTTATAATTTATTTAACACAAAAATTAATATATTTTATATTATGTTTATTTTATACTCACAAACCGTGCAACGCATGGGTGATATACTAGTTCTATTAATACTAAAAATATGATCAATTAATCTTCTCTGCGATTGATCATGAGGCAACTATTTACGAGGAATAGCTTGGAGGGGATGTAATTTAGGGGGCGTTTAAAAAATTTATAAGTGATTATAATCACCTAGAATTGTGTGCAGTAGTAATTTGGAATGTTTTATTTCACTTTTACTAAATAAGCTATCAAAAGCTATAAAAGTTGAAAGGGGGTGCTTTTAATAACTTATTAGCATTTTTTTTATATATCATTAACATTTTTTGCAAAAACTATCAACATTTTTTTTGAATTATTTTATAAACACTATTAACTTCTACTATTAATTAATTTTCTTATAATCACTAATTTTAATCACTTCTTAAAAAACTTAAGCTTTTGCAAACACCCCTTTTGTCACAGGTTCACAGTTGATGATAAAAGGGGCTGACAAACATTTATATATAATATTTTACAATATTTTAAATGCGTACAATATGCCTAGTTGTTTCTTTTGCACAACAGTTGATGAGATCCATTGTGTTTAGCTAGCCGCTTCAAAAGCTCAAGAAAAATTTCCCTACTAATGGACTCACCACTTTTATCATGTTCACGAAATGACGAACCTTGACGCAAAAGAAACCTCAAACAAGTATGTGAAGCTTTCAAACGAGTTTCATACTCACTTCTAATCATATTGCTTGCATTAAAAAAAATATGAACATTGGAATTCCCTTAGTCTCTTATATTCACATATTTTTCATAAGCAAGATTATGAGCACATTTAACTCCATCAACATGCTTCTCAAATCTCCCCGATTTATTCTATGATCTAAAACCCCCAATAACAAATGCATTTCCTCCTACACTAACTTCCATGTCATTCTTGAACAAGTAGCAAACAAAATAAAATGTTGCATATTTCTCGACACTATACTCAAGCCAATCATATTTATTAAACCAACAAATACTAAACCGGCGCATACCTCCAAGATCTCTTTGAGGGAAGTCATGAGATTTTGGTTGACAAAGTTTCTTAAGAATATATTGTCTCCTCACCGCATTTATTTGATTTGGAGCATGTTGGGTGGATCCGCGGTCTTCCTCCTTCTTCTCGACACCAATTAAACCTGCAAAAACCAGAAACAAAATATAGAAAAGGATCAACAGGCTCAAAACACCTTCTGTTCTCGATTGGAGTTTTCACACGGTGTATTTAGAGTTTACACAAAGATTCTCCCTCACTCTCACAAACCCCGGTAGCACTCCCTCTTCTCTCAAGTTTCTGTATTTCTCACGATTTCTCTTTTTCTTGGTGTGTTCAAAAGATTGACAAGAGTGCTCTATTTATATTGGTGAGGATAATTAATCCCACCGGTAATTCCACAATTATGGAGAACAAATTGGCAAATCATTGAACAAATTGGAGAGTAGATTGGGGAGGCTACCAAGGGGAATTAAAACGTGTGAAATAAGAAGAATGAGAGAAAGTATGTTGGGCCAAAGTTATATGGGCTCAACTCAAAAGAGCCCAAAATATTACATCTCCACCTATTTGGTCCAACATCCAAATACATCATCACCCAATTATTTCAAGAACTAGGACTTTATCATCACTGCCCAACACACACACACCCTCACGCACTCACACGCACCTGCACAGAAAACACACAAAGTTAGTCTCCCGTACCTACACAGAAAAAACACAAAGTTAGTTCACATACGTGAGAGCACAAACACAAAGACACAAAAGCTCCACCTTACTCGGAGCATTCACAAAAGCACACAAAGACAAGCACAGAGACAGATGCACCAAAACACACAAAGAAACATGCATCAAAACACACAAAGAAACATGCACAAAACACACAAAGAAACATGCACAAAGACACATGCACAAAAGAGCACATAGAGCACAAAAGAGCACCAAAACACTCAATGGACAACACCAAAGTCCTCATAACCTTCGCAAGTAGTAGCCACATTAGCACGATTCTCTGGCTGATCATTGTTAGGCTCTTGGTTCTTCCTAGGCTTAGTGCATTCCCTAATCATATGACTAGGATCACCACAATTATAGCACTTCCTAATCCAATGCCTACCACGAGGTTTTGACTTACTACCAGATTCATCATTCTCATCATTAGAACTATCATGCTTCTTACCACCATTTCCTCTAACGTGCATAACCTCACCAGAAGGATTCTTATTCCCATTATGTTTCAAATCCAATTCCTTACTCTTAAGACCATTTACCACAATATCAAGTGTCACAGAATCTCTACCATACTTTATAGCGGATTTGACATCATTATAAGAGTCAGGAATAACATTCAACAAAACAACAGGAGAATATTCATCAACATGCTTATCACCAGTCAACTTAATATCCTGAATCAATTTAGTAAACACATCCAAATTCTCTTCAATATCACAGTCCAAATCAAGCTTAAAACGAAAGAATTTTTCAAGCAGGAAGAGTTTACTAGGCAACGAAGTATTAGTGTATAGCTCTGCCAATTTGTCCCATAACTCCTTGGCAGAGTCCATAACACCTACTTTTCTAAGCACAGAATCAGATAAATGCAAGGTGATAGCAGATAAAGCAAGTTCATTTATTTCCTTCTTCTTATCAGCGATATCAGTGGAAACATAAGATTCATCAATAGCCTTAAACACACGTTGTTGAATCAAAACACACTTCATTTTTTGTTTTCACATACTAAAATCAGTTTTTCCATCAAAAGGTTGCATGCCAAAAGAGAAAGCTGAAGCCATATTAGCATACATGATTAATAACACACAAAAAAAAAACACAAACAAACAAGCGAAAGCAAATAACAGGTTCAACAAATAACCCTAAATCTACAGCAAACAATCTCAACTTAACACTAAGAAAACAATAAAAGATTAGGGATAAACTTTTATATCAGAGTGGAATCCTATCGTAAGAATTCCAAAATACCCACCAAGAAAACCATATTAAGGGACCAAACAAATCATGATAGACAACAATGTGCCAATATCCCACGTCCAGAAGGTTCCAGAATTAAATCCCAATAAATCCCAATCCAAAACACGCACAAGATTAAATCAAGTTTAATTGAAATGGAAGAAAAGATCAAATCACCTCCACTGCTTGACAACCAGTACTCCTCAACTCCAATAACTTATACTCCCTCCGTCCCACAACACTCTGTGCCAACTTTTCGGCGCAGAGATTAAGAAAAATTGCTTTATGGGGGTAGTAAATGTATATGGGAGTAGTAAGTGTGTGTTGTAAGGTTATAAGTGGAGAAGAGTATATTGAATTTTTGGCCAAGAGAAGTCTTATGGAATATAAAAAAAAAAAAAAGTGTCTTTAAATGTTTTATGAGACGGAAGAAATATTAATTATTCAAATAACTTGAAAACAATTAATTAATAACAGCAGTACGACTGCCAACTATTTCCAATCAAACAAATTGAGTAAATAAATAAATAATAAAACTTTTCTGAGAAATGGCACCACACACGTGTCCTTAAAAAATAATGCCCAAACCAATGTTTTCCACACAAAAAGTTCAACCTAATCGGAAAAGAAAGAGGCAAAACACTCACCTGCTTACCTTCAACTTACCACAGGATTTGTGCAGGAAGATAGATGGGTCTGGATTGTAAGCACGTCTACTTGAGTCCTTGACGCACAGAAGCGGACCACTCCTCGACGGCGACTAAAGGAACAGGGGTGGCACCAGGCGGCGTCGCGATCTGGACGGCACGCCGCACATAGAGGCGGCGTGGTGGCGCGTGTGGTGACGGCGGCGGAAAACCCGGCTCTTGATACCACTGTTGGGTGAATTCGCCGTCTTCCTCCTTCTTCTCGACACCAATTAAACCTGCAAAAACCAGAAACAATATATAGAAAGGGATCAACGGGCTCAGAACACCTTCTGTTCTTGATTGGAGTTTTTATACAGTGTATTTGGAGTTTACACAAAGATTCTCCCTCACTCTCACAAACCCCGATAGCATTCCCCCTTCTCTCAAGTTTCTGTATTTCTCACGGTTTCTCTTTTTCTTGGTATGTTCAAAAAATTGACAAGAGTGCTCTATTTATATTGGTGAGAATAATCAATCCCATCGGTAATTCCACAATTATGGAGAACAAATTGGCAAATCATTGAACAAATTGGAGACCAGATTGGGGAGGCTGCCAAGGGGAATTAAAACGTGTGAAATAAGAAGAATAAGAAAAAGTATGTTGACCAAAGTTATATGGGCTCAACTCAAAAGAGCCCAAAACATTACATAGCATAATCCATTATGCTTATTCTTTTTCCAGGATTATGTGGAAGAAAATCCACATCATGTATCAATTATTCCTCTTGTGATAATTCACTAAAAGCACTCGAATTATTCCGTTCTACCATGATATTTTCTTGAGCAATATTTTCTTGAGGTTTTGGGGAATAAATGATTGGGATAAAGAAGACTTATTGACATTGGAAGGAGCCTCATTATTATCTCTCGATGAAGAGCGAGAAGTTCCTTGAGATTTTATTTTTTTCTAGTTAAAACTGCCAAATTTCTGGTTGCTTCCTCACGACCTTTGACTTTTTCCGTTTCATCCCTCATTTTCTAATTAAATTTGGGATAGAAAATAAGAATACAATTCAAAATAATATAGACCATATTTAAATTACAAGCCTAAATTAAATTATAAACCCTGATATATCAATAAATACCATCAAATTAACTTATTTTCTAAACTATCAACAAATACTATCAAAAGTTTGATTCACATTCATATTAAATAGAAATATTACAAGCGCTAATTTATAAACTTAGCAAATATCAATATGTCATCACATTCAAGATTCAATTCAAAAATTATTTTGGTCTCTTGTAATTTCAATTCTTATGTAGATTGTCAATACTTTTTCTTCTTTGGATCGCCAATTCCTTCTCTCATCAATTTTGACCATGTTTTATCCCTCATGGGTTGGTAGGTTATAGAATTAAATTACAACTAATGCTCTACAGTTACTTGTGGAGAAATATGCTAAACCTTAAAATATCACATGATAATATATATTAGATTTTTTTTGTATAATTATTGTGTTTGTGTAGGTCTGCAGGGAACTGGTTGGCTAAATTAATGGTTATCTTTTGGTCTTCTAGAGTAGTTTCACATACTTCAAAATTACTATAAGGCCAAGAAGACTCTTTGGTGTGAGACATTATTGTATTTCTAAATGAAGAAATGATTAATTACCTCTTTCATTTGAAACCTTAGTACATTATTGTGTTAATAAGGATTGCAAGTAATTAGTTATAATGAGTTTGAATCACAAATGATCTCATAACTTTGGTCTCAAATAAATTTAGTCCCATAAGTTTTTTTGTCGTCGATGTAGTCCCAATAACTTTGAGAATGTCTAATTTTAGTCCCGAATCGACCGAAACAATATCGTTTTGCCGTTTTTATTTGGGGCTTTCCGGCAAGTGTTGTGACTGGACTGCCACGTGTATATTTTTTTAACAGCGAAAAATTCAGGCATATATAATTTAAATTTTAAACTTAACATTAAAATAGAATTGACGGCAAAAATTAGTCAAACATACTTAAAAATACACGTGACAATACACATGACAGTACACATGACAGTCAAGTCACAACATTCGCCGAAAAACCCCAAATAAAAATGGCAAAACAACATTATTTTGGCCGATTTGAGACTAAAATTGGACATTATCAAAGTTATTGGGACCATGTCGACAACAAAAAATTTATGAGACTAAATCTATTTGAGGCCAGAGTTATGGGACTATTTGTGATTCAAACTCGGTAGTGGATGATAGTCGAACGACTAATATTCTGTAATGGATATTCCACTTATAAATGATTCATTGATGCAGGATTTTTTTTATTATTGAAATATATAAATTGAAAGAATTTTATCTCATCGAAAAGTCCGAACTTGTAGAGAGACGTGAAGTTAATTTATTTATATAGTCCGGGTTGATCAGACTATTTGTTCTTAATTGTTTAATGTGTCGTACAATTGCCTTAATTTAATATTGGTTTGGCTTTACCAAACTACGTCGTTCACTAAAATATTTATTTGCTTTTTTTAGGGATGCTAAAAAAGGTATTCCAATAGATGTTCATAATGCGTTTTTTTTCGGTTCATGATGTAGTGAATATTAGTAAGCCAAATAGATTAATGACGGCTTATCTTCGGGTTTCTAGCTATCTGTTCCTTTTAATTGTTTGCCATGTTCACACTTGCTAATTTTTTTTTGTTTCATCTGCTAATGTTGTTAGTAAAATGGTTTTTCTGGGATTTCTTCTCTAAGATGTGGATCTTAATTATATAATTTTGAGTTACGCTGTTATATTGGACTTAAATAGAAGCTAAAAGCAAATATTAAAGTCATGTTTCTACCATAAACTCTTAACAACATAATTGACAATGGTTAATAACTTTTTGCCTCTGTTTAAAATTATAAGTAGTTGTACTTTAAGCTGTTTAATAGATTCTAACATTCAAAATTTGTGCGGAAAATGAATGGGGTGAGTATTCATTACTGAATTAAGAGGTGTTTCAGTTACTAAGCAATAGTGGGAATAACTTGTAAAAAAGTTAAGGGGCAACTTAATAAAAACATGATGAGCTCTTTGCCCTATTGGTGATGAGCTTTGTATATATGTAGTAGACCTCTTGATGAACTAGTTGGTGCACTTTATTGTTTTAGGTATGTTCAGGTTGGTTTACTTTGTCCATATCAAGAAATCCTATACAATTATATATGTATGGATGGAGACAGATCTAGGTAGGATTTTTATATTACTGATTCATATAGAATTACAATCCGCTTTTGGCCATGCAGTTGACGTTGTGATTAGCTTCGCCCTCTATTTTTCTGTTATGTTAGCTTAACTTAAATGTGATACTGATAGGAAATGATGATTAAACACCTCTTTGATTTCAGGTAACCTTTTTTTGTGGACCACTTGTGCAAAAGGTTGCAACGTACATGTAATAGCAAAATAGCCGTATATATTAACAATTAATTTACAGATAGTCTTCACTAGACCTACCCATCCATGAAATTCACATCCAATCATTTATCTACATTAATTAATTATCTCACATCAATTATTAGCTAAAAAATGTGAAAACCAAATAAAGAATAGCTACCTAGCAAATACTTTTGTCAGTTAAAATGCATTTTGGTGCCATACATTTTGCATTTTTCATAACATTACAAGGCTTTTTGCAAGGACCATGATTTATAAAAAAATAATCCAGTTGGCTTATGGATTATAACACCACATGCGTTTTTTATAATCTGACATGGCTTAAACCTGAAATTCAGGTCTGCATATTTCAGTTTTTCGTGAAATTGTATTGCTTTGCGTAATGGTTGTTCACAATATAGCAAGATGATTTTGGTTTCTTAAAACAGGTTTTCCTGATATACATAGAAGGTTTGTGTTTAAAATGATTAAATGAAGCTAATCCTCTAACATTATGCAGTGACCAGGAACTGCATTAGTTTTAGCGTTTGACGAGCCATATAAATATTTGCAATATTATTTTTATTTTACGTTCAGCCACTTGCTTCTGCTATCAGATCTTAATTAACGCCTTGCAACTATAAATTCCGGGCAATTGTCACAACAAAAGATGACGAGTTCTTCCAGTCGAGCATTAAATAGGTATCCTCTTTCTGCTTTTTGATGAATGTTTGGGGAATTGTTGTTTTTAATTATTTGTGCGGTTGAATGGATTTGATAATTGAACTATGATCTATTTCAGCACACCTAAAGCACAGAGTTTACAATATGATGAGAATGAAAAGTAAGGTGCAACCCATCATTTTGATCAATACTCGAAGCAGCAAGCTAAAAGCACCAATAAATATTACAAACCATAAGCTAATATTAGTAGTAATTTTGATAGTAATATATTTTCTATAACTCACTCTCTGTTTTGAGACATGTTTTAACATATCCTGCTTCATTGCTAACATGAGATCAGATCAGTAGCGTTCAAGTTGAGTTCTTTGTTTGGATGGTGTACATCAACTGATGCAGGTTAGGTTTTTTGAGGTAGCTCAACAATAACCTTGTCATACTTGTGCTGGAAAATAAAATTTGGGGCTTACATGAAACTTGAATTGGTGTACGAAAACAGATAAACCCTCTTCAGGTCTATGACTAGCCATGCAAACTAAACTCTCTTTTAATTTTTCAAACCATTTTAAGACAAGAAAACTGCAGTAAAATGGAGTATAACATACAGTTATAAGAAATTAAGATGAAAAATAAAAGAAAGATTGGTTCTTGATGTTGAGGGATTTGAAAAAGAGAAAGTCTACTTTTTTTTGTTGGGGGTGGGAATAGGCCAGGCTGGGCTAGCCTCACACAAAAAAGCCTGGGCCTGGTATTTAGTTTTTGACCCAAAGCCTGACCTATTATCTATCATATGCTTTTTAATAGTCTAAGCCTGACATTTTTAATAAATAGGTCGGGCTTGGAAGCCTTTTAAAAGCCTATATAAGAGATAATTTTTACAACCTTACTAAGACTACTACTCATTATATAAAATTCAAAATCGCACCTATAAAAATTTTAAGTGTGCAAATAACAATACTAAGTGCTTCATCACATCATCAAAAACAATAAGAAAATTATTGTAAAAGTAAATAGTTTGTTAATGAAAGTGTGTGTGCGTGTATTTTCAAAGTGTTGTTGAAAATTTTGTGAAACATATAAAATAACATATGACAGCGGAAGTATAAAAACGCAGTGCAAATGATTTCAAAATTGTGTATAGTCTGTAATCCAGACTTTATGAACCTCATGGTTAAAAACATCACTATAACAAGTAGTGAGATACACAAGAACCTCCTACAAGATCCTAAAAGGTGTAGTGAAAAACCACACACCAAAAATCAATATATTCAATCAAGTAACTAGTGATCTTATTCAATCTATAACTTGATCTAATAAGATAAACACAATACTGATGGGAGAGATTGTATTCCCTCGACCAGTACAAATAGAATAACAACGACACTCACACTCCTACTGGATACAAACACTCTAGGTTGTACTTTTGTTTGTGTCTCGGATGTTACTCTCTAAAATTTGGAGTAGAGCAAATGGTATTTCACTTTTCCTCAAACTTGAATGTCAACCAATGCAGTCTATTTATAGACTTTCGGATCAACTGCATTGTCATATCCACTAGGCTTGGATAGCCTTGAACATCTCCTCCACTATCTCCATGATCTTGGTGTAACCACCCATGATCTTTCTTTTCTCACTCCACCACAGTGCAACCGCCTGACTATATCCGAAACTGTCATCAACCTGCAATGTACGAAAAAGCTCATACCTAGCCGATTTAAGTAAACAGACTTTTAAAAATGCCCGAGCCTGACCTATTTATTAAACGAGCCGAGCCGAGCTGAGCTAGGCTTTAGTAGGCCGGCCCGTAGGCCCCTGTCGGGTAGCTTGGCCTATTCCCATCCGGGGGAGGGAAATAAAACTCAAGTGATGAGCAAAACGATCAAACCTTTGTTGTCAAAGTATATAACATTCAATTAGTAGTAGGAAGAACAGTCTTGTCCACTCCTTCTCTATGAAGAAAACAAAAAAATGTGTAGTTATTCTATTTCATATTTTTGCGTTATGTATATTTCTGTTGTTGTAGGGGTGTATGTATATATACAGTTAGTATAGCTTGTAGTAATAGTAGTAATTATTAGCATCAGAATTGAAACTCATTTTATGCTGCACAAAATTTTAACCTGTGAAAAATGCACTTTTTGTTGTCTTAGTTGTTTGTACAAAGTTAATTCTTCTATGAAGTCGTAGAGCATATAAGTGTGGAGCAATCTTCACTTAGTATCGTCGCTCTGGTTGAACTCCAATTTAATTCTTAAGAAATAATTATCCTGTCACTCGAGGAAGTATTAGAGCAGTTCTTTATTCAATTATTTTTTAGGCAGTTTAGCATCCAATGTTATTCTTCCATTGTCAAAGTATCATATATGACTTGTTGAGTAATAAAGGGATAGAGAGTATAACGTACGCGAAAACTCATTCAACCAAATGGTCCAAATCCCATGAATCATTCAACCAAATCTCTTTATTTTTCGGTCCAAATATATTAAGACTTATTCAACCAAATGATTTATATTACTCATTCAACCAAATAGACTAAGACTCTTCAACCACTAGCATATTAGTCGGTGTTTGGGAGATAAATTTAATAAAGATTTGGATTAGATCTCAAAACCCCAGAGTATGACATGTTTCAGGACAATTTTGATAGTATAGGATCAGGTTTCGAATTGTAGTTATGTTTCAGGATTATCTGCACCATGTATAGTCAGCAGATATAGATCAAGTTAGGATAGGTTTTTCAAGTTTGAAGATCTCAGAAGATCCCTGAAGACTAAAACATACTGAAGACCTAAATCATACTGAAAGATCAGTAGAGCCTAAAGAGTGAAGATCCTGAAGATCAGAAGATCCTGAAGACTCTTTTGTACTGAACCAAAAGACTAACAAGTCACTTCCAGATAAATAGTGTTTGTTCATTCTTAGTACATACAAAGAGAATGTTATACGTTCGTGGACACTAAGGAAAATATAAGTTCAGTGTGATTGACTAAAAGAGCCGTTTTGTTTGTCTCTGTTCAAAGGAAGATTTCGACCAATGAGGAGGCCACAACAGCGTACTTTACTGACACTGAAAGCGACATATCCCTGAAGAATGTCAGCGTTGATATTTGTCTTGTTCACTGAAGTTGGTGATTGGCTACTTGTCTAGATATTTCCTAAAACATGCGGTGCGTTCAAACCCTAATATAGCCGTTCATCAATTACTCAAAGAAGAAACCCTAGATGCTATCTCTCCAACGGATAGTTTTTCAAATGTAGACTTCTGGAGAGTTGCCTATAAATACCAGAGGCCTTGGACATGTCAAGGTTACGGAAAATCAAAGCAACTCAGAGCTCATTCGTATTCAAGCAATCTTGTGAAGCACTCGAAACCCTAAGAATTTTCCAAGTGTTTCATCTTTGAAGAGAGCTCATTTACTAAGCCTAGATCTAAGATATATCCAAAGCTTAGTTAGAGATATCCTAGCCTTTTACTTGTGTTTTATTGTAAAAAGGATATCTCACCCTAGTTGGAAACCAACCAAAACCCAAACCCTTTGATTAGGTAGTTTGTGTGAGAAGTTGTTGGAGAAGTGAGAGTTTTAAAGAGTAAGTAAGCTGCTGTGTTCAGTCTGAAAACTTTAAAGAAGAAGTTAGTAAGCTGATTGTTCAGTCAGAACGCTTGTGTGTGTGTTGAGTTAGTAAGCTGCAGTAGTTCAGCCTGAAAACTCATGGTAGTAAGTTAGTAAGCTGCTGTGTTCAGTCTGAAAGCTTAAGGTAGTAGAAGTAGTGAGTTAAGGAATTTCTCTGAGGATCAGAGAGAGTGGACGTAGGAGCTTGAGCCTCTGAACCACTATAATTGCTGTGTTGGTTGCTTTCTGTTTTGCATTATTACCTGTTGCATATTTTCACTGAAAGCATCCTGAAGTTTTCTGAAATTCAGTTGGAAACAATCCACTGAAGTTACATTAATTTGATCACAACCTTAACCACTGTTTCATTAAGAGAAGATTTTCAGCAAGGTAAAACGAGTATAAACTTAGGGCATACACATTCCGCACCCTAGATAAGCTAGTATAGATAGTTGTCAAACTGATCAAACTCTCCTGAGTAGTCAGTAAGATTATTATCTACTCCAAGCTTATTTAGACTCTGTTGTAGAAACTCAGAATCAGTTGAGCTAATCTGAAGTCTCTGAAAGCCGCTCAGTGTTATTATCTCAGTAGATTTTGACTCAGGGCATTTTGTGTTTCTTAGGACTAAAACTTAGGACAACCTAACTCTCTGATTATAGTTTGTTTTAAAAGTTGAAAAATCACTATACACGTGTATACCCCCCCTATACACGTGTGAAACTCGTTTACCCCGGGACCAACAAGTGGTATCAGAGTAGTGGTTCTAACTGACCACTTGCTTTGGTAGCCATAGTCTTGTTTACTGAGAGACTTTGGTGGTCTACTGAATAGATCTTACTGCTGATATCTTACAAGGCTATTTTATCATGCCTTCTAAGAAACTACCTATGTTCTCAGTTGAGAACTATGATCTATGGAGATTGAGAATGCAGGCACACCTGTACTCTAAACATGAGAGAATGTGGAGAGTTGTGTCTCAAGGACCTTTTGGGTATAAGGTTGTTAATCCTAGATCTACTGATGCTGAATAAGATGATCCAAGGGATGAATTTCCCAAAACTGATGATCAGCTTACTCCTGAAGAGAGGAAGTTGGTTAACTTGGATTATATTGCTAAGGATACTCTGTATAGCACTATTGATGATGGTGTTATGGGAATGATTTCTCACTGTGAAACTGCCAAAGACATTTGGGACACACTTGCTATAATGTGTCAAGGCACTGATCATATCAAAGAAAACAAACTATCTGTGGCTATTGCCAAATTTGATAGTTTTGAAATGGAAGAAGGTGAATCTATTGAAAAACTTGAGGTCAGATTCACTAGCATTATGAATGATCAGAGTGTTCTTGGGAAAAGATATCCCAAAAGAGAAATTGCTCTGAAAATTCTTAGAGGACTGTCTAAGAAATGGGATATTCATGTTGTAGTGATTGAGAACACCAAGGATATTGCTTCTATGCCATATCAACAGGTTTTCTCTGAGTTGAAAGCATATGAGCTTGTGATTGATAAGAAAACTAAGAAATTTGATAGCAAAGATGATACTTCATCTAACAAAAATGTGGCTTTCAAAGCACAAGGAAAAATCTGTAACTCTAAAGAACCTGAGATCTCATCTAACAAAATTCAGGATGAAAAAGATGAGACAATTACCCTGATGGCAAGAAGGTTTGAGAAAATGAACCACAAATTTGGTAAGTATAAGAGGTATTATAAAGATACCAGGTACAGGAACAGGAACAACTCAGAAGCTGAAGAAAAGTCTACTGAGAAGAAAAGAGATTACAAAGCTGAAGGATCTTCATCTAAAAAGAAGGACTACAAATCCAAAGAGGACAATGATCAGGATGATGATACCAACAGATGCTATAACTGCAAGAAGAAAGGACACTTCCAGTATGACTGCCCTGAGTTGAGTTCCAAGGAAAGAAAGGATCGGCAAGCCAAGAGAGACAAGAAGTATTCCAGCAAAAAGGCAATGGTTGCTGAAGAAGAAAATTCTTAGGAAGGATCTAGCTCTTCAGAAGAGATGTTCTTAGACAGTGATAGTGATGATGTCTGCCTTGTTGCTATTGAGGAGGTAAATTCTTCTATCTCTGTTGCTGCTCCTACACAAGCACCTGAGTTATCAAGTTCATCTGTAACCAGTAATTTTGACCTGATGGGTTCTTTTGAGAATCTAATGAAGGACTATTATGTGTTACAATAACTGTTCATAGAAACTCAAGAGCAGAATGAAGTACTGACTGATGAGAATCTAAAGTGGAAAAACTCTAAAGCTGCTGAGATCACTTCTCAATTGATGGGAGTAACTGATGAACTTGATGTTCTGAAAGTACAACTCTCAGAGAAAGAGAAGGTGGTAGAGGCCCTGAAAGGAAAGTTAGAAATCTACTGAAGAAAATCAGCTTATCAGAACTGAGTTCAATGACCTCTTTGAGAAACATGAAACTCTAAAGAAAAATGAGGATAGTTTGCAGAGAAAGACAACTCTATTGAATTTTGCATCTCATGCAATAGATGAAATTCAGAGTTATCAAAGACCTGTAACTATAAAAGCTGGATTAGGATATATTTCAGGGGGAACCTCACATGATCTTCTGAATGCTGCTTCAACAAGTGGCACTAAGGCTGTCTTTGTTAAACCAGTGGTTTGTACTGATCTTCTTATTGAAGAACAACCTCGTGGTTTGGACAAGGGTAAAGGACCTATGGTTTCAGAGAACCTGGAAGTTCAGGAAAGAAAGCCCAAACCTCAGGAAAAGGCTAGAAAACCTGAACAATCAATAGGAAATCCTCAGGCCAGTACTTCGAAGCCTCAGGCTAAGAATACCAACCTGAAGAAATCTGCCCTGAACCATCAGAGGAATCCTCAGAAGAGAAACACTCAGCCGAGAAATTCTTAGATGAGGAGACCAAGTCCTCAGATTACTGAAAGACTACAATTTCAGTACAGGCAACCTAAACCCCACTTGCCTAAGGGTAAAGGTTTCCTGAACCCAAGTCAGCAGAGACAGAGATCAGCTGCACCAAAGCCAAAGCAATGGAACAAAAGGCCTGAACCCAAGAAGAACTCTAAGGCTCATGTTCATGCTAAGGCTGACACTCATACATAGGATACTTCCAAGGCACCTAGGGTGGTGAATGTGTATGTAGATGTTTATGGAAGACAAATCAGTCACTCTAAAGTCATTAGAGTTGTCAGGCAGATTTGGGTTCCAAAAGGTACAGCTAACCTGGTAGGACCCTACACCAAATGGGTACCTAATGCCTGATTTGTTTTGCAGGTGAAGGAAAAGGGTGCTGAGCTGAATGAAGACAACATAGCCCTGATGAGTGGAACTGAAATTACACCTGTTGCATGGTACTTGGACAATGGATGCTCAAGACACATGACAGGATACAAATATTTGCTCACTGACTATGTTAAACAAAAAGGCCCTCAGATAACTTTTGGAGATAATTCCAAAGGACAGACAGAAGGATATGGAACACTTGAAATTGATACTGTTCATATTCATGGTGTATCATATGTGTCTGGTTTAAAGCATAACTTGCTTTCTATTAGTCAATTCTGTGATAAAGGATTCAGTGTTGAATTCTCAAAGAACTTGTGCTATGTGAAAGATAATGTTTCACATCAAGTATTACTAACTAGTACTAGAAAAGAAAATGTGTATCTTACTGATTGGAGGCTTACTCCTATGGATACATGTTTAATGGCCAAGAAGGCTACTGAAACCAGTTGGTTATGGCATAAAAGACTGAACCATTTGAACTTCAAAACCTTAAATAAACTTGCAAGATTAGCACTTGTGAGGGGGTTACCTAATGAAGTGTTCAGTAAAGATCATGTTTGTGATGCTTGTCAAAAAGACAAACAAATTAGAGCATCATTCAAAAGCAAAGTAGAAGTCTCTACTGATAGAATACTTCAACTGTTACATATGGATCTCTTTGGTCCAGTAATACCTGTGAGTACTAATGGCAGGAAATATACACTGGTAGTAGTTGATGACTACTCAAGATATACATGGGTCATTTTCTTACTCAGTAAGAAGGAAACTTAGACCAAATTGCCATAATTTCTAAAAAGACTTAGTACTGAAAAGAATCTGAGTGTGGTCAAAATCAAATCAGATAAAGACACTGCGTTTATCAACCATATTATATCTGATTATTGTGCAGCAAATGGAATAACTCATGAAACATCAGCTGCAAGGACCCCTCAACAAAATGGTGTTGCTGAAAGAAGAAATAGGACACTGAAAGAAGCTGCAAGAACAATGATTGCTGAAGCTGACATTCCCAAGAGATTTTGGGCTGAGGCAGTCAATACTGCATGCTACCCTCAGAACAGATCCATGCTGACAAAGAATCAAGGAAAAACTCCATATGAACTGTGGAATGAAAGGAAGCCTCTTGTTTCTTTCTTTCGTGTGTGTGGTTGTAAGTGTTTCATACACAATAATGGTAAAGATCAGTTGAAAACTTTTGATAGCAAAGCTGATGAAGGAATATTTTTAGGATATTCTGAAGTTAGTAAAGCCTTCAGAGTTTACAACTGTAGGACCCTTATTGGAAGAAACACCTCTTGTTGTTTTTGATGAATCTACTTGGGTTCATAAGAAACAGGAAGTTGATTCAGGAGACTTGACAAAGAGGATCACCAGACTTAGCCTGAAAAGGAATGTCAAAACATCATCTGAGCCTGAAAAGAAGAAGTCAATCACTTACTATGAATGGAGTGAAACTGACTCAGAGGAAGAAGAGACTTAGGATGAAAATACTCAGGCTGGTGGTACTCAGGATGATAGTTCTCCACTGAAGGAAAGCCAACACACTGAAACTGACCAATCAGAACATACTCCAGTTCAGACTCAGGTATGTAATGCCAATGAAGATGTGGTCACAGCTGAGGCAAACTCTGAATCTATCAACCAAGGGGGAACAAATGTCACTGACAATGTTCTAAATGAAATATCCCCTGAGGAAGATGATTCACTCTCTCCTTTCTTGTTGTTCCCTGAGTTTAATGAATTACCTAAACCTAACATTTCTGATGTTGAGGATATTACTGAAGGGGAACATCGAGGAGAACATGGTTAGATAGTTACCCTACAAGTCAAATTTTGGGAGATCTACGAAGGAGTTAAAACAAGAAGGTTCCATGGAGAAAGTGCTTTGTTATGCTGCTTCCTATCTGAGAAAGAACCTACTGAGATTGAAGAGGCTCTTCAAGATTCCTTTTGGATTATTGCTATGCAAGAAGAGCTGAATCAGTTTTCTAGGAATGAATTTGGGAGTTAGTAGATAGACCTATAAAACACAATGTGATTGGAACTAAATGAGTATTCAAGAATAAGAGAGATGAGAATAATATCATTGTAAGAAACAAGGCAAGGCTAGTTGCACAAGGTTATTCCCAAGAAGAAGGCTTGGATTATGATGAAACTTTTGCACCAGTTGCAAAACTAGAAGCCATCAGATTGTTTCTTGCATATGCTGCTCACATGAAATTTAAGGTATATCAAATGGATGTGAAAAGTGCATTTATGAATGGTGTGCTTAAAGAAGAGGTTTATGTGGAACAACCTCATGGCTTCTGTCAGAATGACCAAGTTTACAGGCTCAGGAAAGCCTTGTATGGTCTGAAGCAAGCACCCAGAGCATGGTATGATACTCTATCTCAATTTCTCACTGACCATGGTTTTACCAAAGGAACTGTTGATAGAACCTTGTTCAGGAGAGAAGATGAAAGATATTTTACTAGTTCAGATCTAGTTGGATGACATTATCTTTGGATCCCCCAATCATCAGTTGTGTGAGAAATTCTCTACACTGATAAAAGGAAAGTTTGAGATGTCAATGATGGGGGAGATGAATTTCTTTCTAGGACTTCAGGTGAAACAGTCAAAAGAAGGAATCTTCATCAATCAGGCAAAATATACCAGAGATCTGATTGCCAAGTATGGTATTCAGAATTGTAATGCAGTTAGAATTCCTATGAATACTAACTACAAGATGGATCCTGATCTTGAAGGCAAGTCAGTTAACCATACTAATTATAGAGGGATCATTGAATCATTGCTCTATCTCACAGCAAGTAGGCCTGATATTACTTTTGCTGTTGGGATATGTGCAAGATACCAAGCCAATCCAAAGGCTTGTCACATGGAAGCTGCCAAAAAGATACTGAGATATCTAAAAAGCACAGTGAATAGAGGATTGTGGTATCCAGCTGATGATAACCTTGAATTAACTGATTATTCAGATGCTGATTATGGTGGTTGCAGAATTGACAGGAAGTCCACTTCAGGAACTTGTCAATTTCTTGGAAGCAAATTGATATCCTGGTTTTCTAAAAAGCAGACTTCAGTAGCAACTAGTACTACTGAAGCTGAATACATGGCTGCAGGAAGCTGCTGTGCACAGATTCTTTGACTAAGGCAACAATTGAGAGATTATAAGATTACAACCAAAGAAGTTCCTATATTTTGTGATAACAACAGTGCCATTGCAATATCACAAAATCCTGTACTGCACACTAGATGTAAACATGTGGATATCAGACATCATTTCATTAGAGACCATGTAGAGAAGAAAGACATTAGGATGGAGAAAATTCATACTGATAAACAAAGAGCTGATATTCTTACTAAGCCATTGGCTGAGTCAAGATTTCAGGAATTATGAGTGGAATTAGGGATGTTGGATCCAGGTGAGTAATTTTTGCTGAAGGGAGAAACTCTTCAGATGCATGAGGTTTTTCAGTAAGAAAAACTCAGGACAAAAATCTCTCAAGATGGAAACTGAGACTCAGGATGATTCTTGTCACGGTCAGTATTCAGTAAGGATTAAGTATTCAATTAATTCTGAAGGACACTAGACACATGCACTTACTCACAAGCATTTATTTCAGTCTGTAATCATTTGAAATAAATACAAAAGACCTGAACTTTAAGCGGGAATGTTTGAAGGATTTCTATTGGTTAACATTTTAGCAGGACATCAAAGGGTTACCTCGATTAGAGTGAAACATCATTTTGTCACCCTAATTGCTGCCATTATTCTGCATATCTGATTATTTACTATTAATAGCAAATAAACCTTGAGATTATATCTACCAAAGATTAAATTACAACCGTTCATTCAGATTTAATCTTAGCCCTTGATCTATTTCATCAAATCATATATATACCCCAGAGTTTCCAAAATCATAACACTTTACACTCTTTTTTTTTCTACAAACCCTCCAAATTATCCAATCCCTTCGTGTTTTCAAATTCAAAACCAACAATGGAGTTCCCCAGTTACGCGATGATTAAAAACCTTGTGGAAACTGAAAAGCCATATTTCGAGCACGTTGTTGCGATGATCGACAACAAGACAACATTGGTTGAAGAAGAAGCCCTGAACCTGCTTCGAATGGCGCGGTTGGATAAGATGGTGAGCAATACGCCAGAGTCAGAATTGCCACAAGAAGTTTTGCAGTTTGTAGTGAATCTCAGAGAAGGAGAAAATGGCTCTCTGGTCTCACAACTTTGTTTCAGCACCAACGCTAAATCCAAAGCCGAAGCAATTTGTACGAGAGAGGTAAACTTATCACTTCAGAACATTAATACTATATTTGAGTTAAGTGATAGAGGAGATGATCCTGCGGTATATATGTCGGGGCATGAAAGAGATTCTGGATAGGTTTTCTACTTCTAAGGTTGAACTGAAAGGGGCATTAAACAAGAAATGTTTACAACCTGTATACCGAGTCTTGATTGATATTGTAGCCAAGTGCTTGATGAGCACCTCTGGAAGTTTAGAATAGGTAAGTCGGAATAAGCTGAGACTTATGGCTGCAATAGAGGACTCACCATCTAGAAGTTTTAATTGGCTAAAATTTCTGGTGGATTGTATATTGAGTCAAAATGTGAAGCTAAAGTATGCTAAAGGAGCATTTACGAAGACTAGGAGAGTTATTTTTGGAACTAAGATTAGCTTCTTGATCGAGACTTTGCCGATAAAGAAGATGTTTCTATTGTCCGGAACCCAATTTTCCCGGAATAGGATCATGTTCAGAAAACCAAAGTCACAAAGAAGGAGACAGACGACTTCTGAAAGTCCAAGTTTGACAGCTCAGGATGAGCCTGAAGAGCAGGCTGTCGAGTGAGCCTAAGGAGCAGACATAGAAAGTGGAGATTGAGAGCTCTGATTCTGATCAGGATAATCGCACTATTGTTGATGTAACAAGGACGAAAGGGAAGAAAGTGGAGGAGAAGGCAGGAGAGGATCCTGAGAAGAGGAAGAAAACTCTTGAACTTTTGAGAGTTAAGAGGGAGATTGGTGAAAAGAAGAATGCTCAGGAAGAGCAAAAGAGGAAAACAAAGCGCCTAAGGAAAATTAGTGAAAGCAATTTCACAGACTACTGAGAAAGAGGCTGAAACCATCCCTGAGGCTGAAAGGATGAGGATGTGTTTACTGATGTCCTCAACACCAGTATTGGGGATGATCGAATTTCCAGAGAGATCTTCACAGGTTCTCAAAAATCTGCTGAAGAGAGCCAAATACCGATCCCACCCACTCACCCCACAGAGCCAAAAATTCCCACACCTTCAGAGGCTCATTCTAGCTCTGAAGAGGAGTCATCAGTTCCTGAACTCAGGAGAGGTGAGGCTGAGGAGAAAGAATGGAAGTTGAAAGCTCAACGATTTGTCTTGGACAAATATCCAGAACTTGCCAACTATCCTGATCTTCAGGATATGTTCATCAGACTTAAAACGACTATGCTGATAGTCAATCAATCTTTCGCCATGATGCTGAGAATTGGAAACTTCAGAGGTGAAGACTTTTGGGCGGAAGAAGTGGCAGAACTAGATGCATTTCAGGACTAGGTAAGAAGAGGCAGAGAATCAAACCTGCTGAGTTTGAAGCACTGATCAGGAAGAAAATTGCTGAGAGGAAGGATGTGGATCAGTCCGAGAAAACTGATGAGGGTCAGGACAAGGAAGATCCCTCTCAGGACAAAACTGACAAAGACCGTGCTGAGGGAAGTCAGAAAAATGCTGAGGCTAGAGCATCTGCTCAGGGGGAACAAGCTCAGGATATTCCTGAACTTCAGATGATTGCTTTGGAAGAAGCCCCTCAGGAGCCTGCTACACCTCCAACTGAATTTGCTGAAATTGGACTTCAGACTGAAGCTGAAGAAGAGGTCCCTGTTCCTCCGCAACCAACAGTTGATTTCACACCTATTGTTGAGAAATTAACCAAGTTCGAGCCTATGATTGATCAGATGGCAAAGCTTGAACCTCTGGTTGTTGAAGTGTCTAAACTTGCTGAGACACAAATCTCTCAAGGTGAATCCATCAAAACACTTAGCACATCTATGGTAACACCTGCTCAGGTAAATTTACTATCCACTTCTCTTGATAGCAAATTTACTTCTTTCAATACAAAGATAGATGATGTGGCTAAGGAGATGAAGGAAGAAATGGAGAGACAGTTTGATTTGAGATCAAAAGTGCTTGAGGATTTTCTGAAATCCAAGACTGATGAAATGATTAAATCAGCTGTTGAGGAGATGAGCAATTCTTTAATGGAGAAGATGAAGGCAACTTATGGTGGTCTTGCTGAAGACACCAGTACTGGTTTGAATGTGCTGAAAAGGATTCAGGATGAGCACTTTCATGTGGCGGCAGAAGTTAGATCGATTGGCAGAGAACAACTTCACATGGACAGAACCCTTTCCGAGCTGATTGCCAACTATGATGCCAAAAAGGGGGAAAGTTATGATAAGCTTGTTGCCCTGCCACCTCTGGAAAAACAAGCTGAACAGTTTCCTACTGAAATTTATAGAGGAAAGAGGAAAGAGCCTGAAGTACTGATCCATCCTGAAGCTGCAATGGAGGTACTTGAACAAAGAACGAAGAGGCAGAGGAAACAAGAGTCCAGTAAGCAAGGAGAGGCTCATGGAATCTTGAATCCTCAGAAGAAGCCTGAACAATCTGTTGCCTTCATTGAAAAACCACTGAAGAAGAAGCAACTGGCTAAACCAGTCAGCAGGAGGCCCACTTAGAGGAAGCTTGCTCAGGAATTTGAAGAAGGTGTTGAGGAAGACAATCAGGAAGTTACTGAGAAAGATGAGGAGTCTGAAATGGATGATCTCTTCAAGGAAGGATTTGGTGAGTATGATGTATCCACCAAAAGACTCAACTGGGACTGGCACAACTCAGTGAAAGCAATTGAAGCTGAGAGGAAGAGGAAGGCTGCTACCTCTGTGTTAGGTTCAGAAATGACCAGAAAGGAGAGGGAGGAAGCTAAGAGAAAGCTGGGAGGCTTTCAGAGGATGGTTCGCAGGAGGAGAGGCACCAAGCAAAGGAAGAGGATGTGGCCTCATGTGGACAAATGGATGCCCATAGAACTGAATGACAGATGGGAAACGGCCAAGAGGGAGTTTGTGTTCAATTATGATATTTTGCAGACCTTGCCCCAGCCCAACACTGATAGAGATGAAGCATTCATTGCCTACATAATGCAGAACTTCACTGATATATGCCAGAAATGGTTTGATTTGTTTGATACTCTGGGTTATCAGCTGAAGGCTCCTGGTCAAATCAAGTATCCTCCACCAAAATTCAAGAATGAGATGATCAACTATGATTTCATCCATGCAGATTTTGTGGATCAGGCTGAATATCTTGAGCTGACAGGGAGTGATGCTCAGACCATCCAGAAGAGAGAAGAACTGAAGAAAATGTACTATGGAATGTTCAACCTGAAGCCACCAGCAGATGAGATTGAATCAGATGAAGAGTGATTATCTTATTCCTTTTTGTTTCAGTAGATTACATAAGAAAACCATTGTAACATATACACTTTGGTTTTTGAGACTAATGAAAAACTCTACTGATTTTCTGTTGATAAAAAGATAATTTCTCATTATCTTACTGATTACTTGATGGTTGCCTTTACTTGTTTTTTACTTGCTTTATGAATTGAAGCCTGAATAGATGATAGGTTTACTTCTATTTGCAAGATTGTAACAAGATGGTTTTGACATCAGCAAAAATGGGGAAATTGTTGGGAGATAAATTTAATAAAGATTTTGATTAGATCCCAAAACACCTGAGTATGACATGTTTCAAGACAATCTTGATAGTATATGATCAGGTTTCGAATTGTAGTTATGTTTCAGGATTATCTGCACCATGTATAGTCAGCAGATATAAATCAGGTTAGGATAGATTTTTCAAGTCTGAAGATCTCAGAAGATCCCTGAAGTCTTTAACATACTGAAGACCTAAATCATACTGAAAGATTAGTAGAGCCTGAAGAGTGAAGATCCTGAATATCAGAAGATCCTGAAGACTCTTTTGTACTGAACCAAAAGACCCTGAACAAGTCACTTCCAGATAAATAGTGTTTGTTCATTCTTAGTACATACAAAGAGAATGTTATACATTCGTGGACACTAAGGAAAATATCAGTTCAGTGTGATTGACTAAAAGAGCCGTTTTGTTTGTCTCTGTTCAAAGGAAGATTTTGACCAATGAGGAGGCGACAACAACGTACTTTACTAACACTGAAAGCGAAATATCCCTAAAGAATGTCAGCGTTGATATTTGTCTTGTTCACAGAAGTTGGTGATTGACTGCTTGTCTAGATATTTCCTAAAACATGCAAGGGTGCGTTCAAACCCTAATATAGCCGTTCATCAATTACTCAAAGAAGAAACCCTAGATGTTATCTCTCCAACGGATAGTTTTTCAAAGGTAGACTTCTGGAGAGTTGCCTATAAATACCAGAGGCATTGGACATGTCAAGGTTACGGAAAATCAAAGCAACTCCAAAGCTCATTCGTATTCAAGTAATCTTGTGAAGCACTAGAAACCCTAAGAATTTTCCAAGTGTTTCATCCTTGAAGAGAGCTCATTTACTAAGCCTAGATCTAAGATATATCCAAAGCTTAGTTAGAGATATCCTAGCCTTTTACTTGTGTTTTATTGTAAAAAGGATATCTTACCCTAGTTGGAAACCAACCAAAACCCAAACCCTTTGATTAGGTAGTTTGTGTGAGAAGTTGTTGGAGAAGTGAGAGTTTTAAAGAGTAAGTAAGCTGTTGTGTTCAGTGTGAAAACTCTAGAGAATACGTTAGTAAGCTGATTGTTCAGTCTGAACGCTTGTGTGTGTGTTGAGTTAGTAAGCTGCAGTAGTTCAGCTTGAAAACTCGTGGTAGTAAGTTAGTAAACTGCTGTGTTCAGTCTGAAAGCTTAAGGTAGTAGAAGTAGTGAGTTAAGGAATTTCTCTGAGGATCAGAGAGAGTGGACGTAGGAGCTTGAGCCTCTGAACCACTATAATTGCTGTGTTGCTTGCTTTCTGTTTTGCATTATTACCTGTTGCATATTTTCACTAAATCATCCTGAAGTTTCCTGAAATTCAGTTGGAAACAATCCACTGAAGTTACATTAATTTGATCACAACCTTAACCACTGTTTCATTAAGAGAAGATTTTCAGCAAAGTAAAACGAGTATAAACTTAGGGCCTACACATTCCGCACCCTAGATAAGCTAGTATAGATAGTTGTCAAACTGATCAAACTCTCCTGAGTAGTCAGTAAGATTATTATCTACTCCAAGCTTATTAAGACTCTGTTGCAGAAACTCAGAATCAGTTGAGCTAATCTGAAGTCTCTGAAAGCCGCTCAGTGTTATTGTCTCAGTAGACTTTGACTCAGGGCATTTTGTGCTTCTCAGGACCAAAACTCAGGACAACCTGACTCTCTGATTATAGTTTGTTTTAAAAGTTGAAAAATCACTATACACGTGTATTCCCCCCATACACGTGTGGAACTCGTTTACCCCGGGACCAACAGTCGGTGAATCCCCATCTCTGTTTCGGTGAATCCCCAATTTGCGAGCAATCAACACAAATAGAAATCAACCCCAAATTCGGTGAATCCCCAACATATTTCAAGAAATAAATCAATCCAAACAGCAACGCAATTAAGAAATCAAAATATTTTCCCAACACATTTCAGGTTCGTTCAACAAGAGAAGAGATAGAGATTACACGGACGGCGGGTGCGGCGGGCGTTCAGAAGTCGGGTGACAGGCGGCTGCGCGAGGAGGTGAGTGCCCACCCGCGGTGGCAGCGCGGCGGTGAGTTTAGGGGCTAGGGTTTACGAAAATTTTCTTTTCTTGTTCTGCTCGAGCGGCGCTGATATCCTTTTGTAGTTCTGGTAATTTTTAATTGAGTTAAAAAAAAAGTTGACCGCCTAGGCGCCTGTCTCGGGAAACAATTTTTTTGATCGATTTTGGTATAGTCGGGGCGGGCCGCCTAGCCCGATTTCTGCACCCATGATTCCCACGTGTTTAAACGAGATATGCTACTGACAGAGCTACAACCGTTGGTGCTTCTAAATCATAATTATGATGTGTATTATGTAATTGGTCAAAGATGCATAATTTGTGATTCAAGTCAGTGGTACAGTATAGGTTATAAGGAATGTGACCAGATTATATTTATGCACCAGACTCTTAGGATTCTAATCTACAAAATTAATTTATGCTACTAAATTTACTGTTCTGATAAATGCACTCAAAATATTATGTGAATTTTTTAATTGAGGAAAACACAGACTGAGGTAGACATACATTAATTTAGTTTACCAATAGGCTTCGAAGTTTTGAGCCTCATTATTTCTTACTTATTACAGATGACCTAAAATGAAAACACCACCCCCACTCACCCAAAATAATAATAACACCAACGTTTTATTTTTCCCAAGTCGTACGCACATACATGCACAACACTTGATGAGCTCACACCAAGTACTCAGAATTGGTTCATTAAAGTTTTGGTGGTGGAGAAAACGCCTATTCGGTCGTTGAAATGGGGAAGACACCAGAAGCTCGTTTTGGTTGATCAAGAGGTAAAATCCAGTCTCTACATCTGCTGCACTTACTGTTACATTGTCTAACCTTTCTCTTACAACTATTCAAATAGAAAGGAAATATGCAATGCGTTATTTACGATTCAGATGTCGGCCAGCTAAACAAAGTCCTCGAGCTTTACAAGACGTACTACATTGGGAACTAGAGAATAAAAGAACTTGCAGCAAATGCAACAAATATGGCAACCTCAAACTATCATATAACTCTTAATAGGAGTTCTTATATCAAGCGTACAAACGCACAGGAAGAGCTGCCCCTTGACCACATGTACGAGCTAACATCTTTTGCCGAATGCTCTCAATTTGCGGACAAGCGAATCAGTTCGGTTCTTCTCCTCATTTTCTTCTACACGCGTAATTACAGTTCCCACATATTCTTACTAATCTGCTCAAAATGGCTTTTACAGATTTACTATGCGGAGTGATCCATATATTCCCCCCCGCGCTTCATCGAAAAAATAATAGGATGCTGCAGGATTTCGTTATCATCAACAAAGAGTAAGTTTTTTTTACATGTGCAGACGCAAACCTACCATCTTAACAGTGTGGGAAGATTTTGTCAAAAGCGAGGCGCTTGATCTGACTGAAAATATAGCAACAAGCCAGTGGTTTTAGGGATGCGATTGTCCGTCAACACTTCCACGGTAAGATTAAATTATCTTTATTACAGTATTTATTAAAAACTGCAGTACTTATACCTAACCCCACATCTACCATCTAACAAAAATATCTACTCACAAGTGTATCCATCGGCACATTACCCCACAGTAGCATCTTATTTGCCCCTCCGATACCCGAGGCGACACAAATGAAATTATGGTAATTAAGAACTTTGCGATATAAAATACTATGGTAATTAAAGTTCCCAACTAATTCATGTTCTCTCAACGTTTCTACATCTTCTACATGATTATATAGTACAGATGCTCCATAGGGCAAAACTGATATAAACATTCCAAAAACTACATTGCTAATTACAGTAACAAATGCACAGGCTAAATGGCAACAAAGACTACGTGGACGTTGTTATCACTCAAAGGCTGTACGAGAAAGAAAATCAAAGTGTCGAACAACTGCACACTGCTCAGATTCGCAAAATATGCCAAATCTTGAGCTTAGACGAAATGGTAACTTCTCATTCATTCATAAAATGTCCAAAAATTTGTTCAGATTTTATCCAAACACTACTACATGTATACCGTATTTTAAATAGGACATATCTTTCTGGGTTAAAGCTAACGTCGAGATCACAAATTCCGACCAGCGTTTATACTTTCTGGCATGCCCAAACTACTCGAAAGCCTGCAGCGCATCCTACAACACTGAATTCACATGCCTTTACTGTGAACAAGTTCCCAACACCAACACCGCGGTATGTTATTCAAATGCCCATTACAATCCAAAGGTAGCTCCAAATAACTGCATAACACCCCTAAAAAGTACTACATTAAAGTGTTTAATCTCATATCACATTTGTATAGATTAAGGTTCGAGGTCGGCCTATTTGATGGGACAGGAAATTTACACGCTTTCGTGGAGCAAAGAGAGGCAGATGTTGTTATGCATGTCAGCTAACAGGGTAATAGAATTTGAAGCACAGGTCTGTGTCATGACAACCCCAACTCAGGCATTAGAAACCTTTTGAAACTTAACTCACTTTTTATTCTATTTTCCCTTAATAGGAAAACCAACTAACAACTTTTGACATCAACGACCGACTCAGAACATCTATATACAAAGTCAGAGGAAAAAAAATATGTACGAAATACAATTACATCATAACTCACACCGCCTGAACCATAGTTGACATCCGAAGCTTCTCACGTGACAGCCTCTACAACTACTCAAGAAAAGCAGGCGACCAATGTTGCAATGGTCAAAACTGAACAGCCCACACCAACCACAGGCGATAACCTCGAATGCTCACATGCACTCAAAGGTATAATTAATATGATGTGTATACGATAAAAGCCAAACTACTGCTCTGATTTGTATATTTGTCACTAGCGAAGCTTTCTATGTATATATTTTGCTTGTTGTTTATTCGTACAATAATTTTTTGATTGTCTGCACTCACCTTCTTGCTCTGTAGGTAAAAATGAATGTTTTAGAGTTGCTTGGAGTTATCTTTATTAATTGATAAATTACGCCAACATCAAAGGATTTTTTTTTTCATATTTACCATATAGTGTAACACTGCGATTTAGTTTTAGTGAAGCTTTTGGTTATGTGCTATTTAAATTTTACTATGGTTCTTTCTGTGCCAAATTGGGAATTGGGATGTATCACTGTAAATGATGGTGGGGGTTAAAGATGTCTAGTGTTGATCATTCTTTTATTTAAGACCTGATAGACTTCGAGCATTCTGTTTCTCACAAAGCTTCATATTCTTTTGACAAAATATTTTAAGACACAGGTTCTGTCACCAAAAGTTGGCTGTCACAATCTTCCATTTTATTGCACACACAGTGATATGTTAATCAAATCGAAAAATATATTCTTTTACAATAGGTCTTCAATAAAACATGCTCATAATATAATTTGACATTGTTGCTAAAAGTTATGAAATTAATTTTTCCAGAAGCCAACATATTATTTTCTAATTACATCCATAATTTGTGTATACACTTGCACTATTTTACATACTTAGGATCAACACAAAATTAATGATAGTTTTCTCTCTTATTCCAACGTTTGCCACATGGCAAATGCTTTTATATATATTTGCACTATTTGTACATTGTATCTAGAATTCAAATAACTTGCCAACATAAGTTAGCTCTCACTTATCCCAAAATTGGGTATACTGATAGAATTTGCTTATGCACTTGCCACGTATTATGGACAATCGCCAAATATAAGATAGGCACACTACTAATTTTACCACTTGTTCACAACACATGCCCCAACTCTATATAATGCAACATGACTAAGCAATGTTTTTGTGCTATATATATACACCCATCTCACACTAATAGATCATGCACTTCATATTTATCAAGCGGTCTCATTATCAATCAGCTCATGGAAAATAATTCTTATTGTGCCTGCACCGATTGCTGACAGTGCCAGTATAATTATATGTTCCAAAAAGAAGTAGAAGAACTGCTACGACGTTTATTCTCCAACTGTGCATGGGCTGTAATTTTACGGACCATTTTTAATATGAACTGGAAGCTTTCACTTTTACTAAACTTTGCAGTCGGTATCGACACAGAATACGATGCCATAAACTCATAAACATGACACATATATGTATATAGATGTAATTATACGTCTTCAATTTGTAATTTACTTGTCATATTTATATTCATATTTATTTACTACTTAATTTACACAACTACATTAGCTACATTTAACGGTATCGTGAAAACTTCAATTTCTTGTAGTTTATTTAAGTTGCTATTTATATACATATATGTGGAATGGGTGCCACACAACTGAAGTTATGCTTCGGCGGAACAACTACCTGAATACGTGAAGAAAAAAAACCCAACTAAACCATAATTTTAACATATTTAACAACACATGTGTAGTATTAAAATCCGGGTAAACACCTCATTCTTGAGTTGTTTTCCCACCTAGTTAATTATAATATGTTTATAAGATTCTTTGGAATGAGATTTGAAAGGAATTAATTTTTTGCTAAAATTAAATATAATTTTTAAATAGAAAAAAAGGTTATGTTAGGATGTTATTCTTATATTTGTAAATATTCTGAGATTAACACATGACGTAAATCTATAGGATGTAATAAAGATGTAACACCATTTTGTAACAGGAGATCCTGACTAAAAATCAGTTGCATCACCTGCGCCGCCCCAAGCTCTGTCCCTACACAATATAATCATTTACTCAAGATAAATAGAACAACTGAAAAACTTACGTGTTGTACCCAAACTGTTGGAATATAGAGGTACGTAAACACGTAATACATGCGCAGCGAAATTAAACAGTTCACCAACAACGAACATATAATTGCATAATTAAATACGGGTAAACGTAAATAGAATTCTTATCGCAATTCGTACACGGATTCCTCAACTACGGTATCCACGTAACAATTGTTTACCAATTCGCACAGATTTGCCAGCGTTGAATCCCCGAGATGAATTTGCTAGAAAAATTCTAACTTAGAGATTTTATGAAGAAAATATGAAGCCACATATTATGAATTCCCAAAGACTCATATATATAGGGGAGACCCAACTTAAATCTTAAGCTAACCTGATTAGGAAATAAAATCCCTAATCTTGTAAATTAAATCCCATAGATTTAATTCCCTTATACATAAATCTCTACAGATTTGATTTCCATGTATATCAAATCTCTACGGATTCGATTTCCATATATATCAGAGTAACCCAGGGAAAGAACATTGGACTGTAGTTAAAAATATTCTGAAGTATCTGAAGAGAATTCCGAATAGAGTGTTGGTTTATCAATCAGACAGTCTAATTCCCGTCGGTTACATGGACGTGAATTTCCAAATCAGACATAGATTCAGAAACTCTACCCCAGTTAGTGTGTTTTCATTTTGGAAGTGTAGCCATGAAATGGACGAGTGTGAATCAGAAATCATCACTGACTCAACCATGGAAGCCGGGTAAGTAGCTGCTTGTGAAGCAGTGAAGGAACCCGTTTGACTCTAGATCTTCTTAGTGGACTTGGATGGAGTTCCAAATTTGTCTAGCAATATTTGCTAGGGGCAGTTGCAAATTTAAGGGAACCAAGAGTCCACGAGTCAAACAAGCACACTGAAGGAAAGAAATCTTAGACGAGAAATCGTTAAGAGAGGAGATGTAGAGATGGAGAAGATCACATCGGAGAATAACCTAGTCAATTCTTTAACAAAGTGTTTACTTCTCAGAACACATTCGAGAGACGTGTGGAAGGAATGGTTATCAAGTGCGTCGCAAATCTGCTTTGAGTATAAGTGGGAGAAATATTATTAGGTTCATGTTGGTGATATTAGATGTCAAGAACAACATGAGATATGTTGTAGTATACTTAAAAGCAGATTTTGAGTATAAGTGGGAGATTGTTGGGGTTATACAGGAAAATATGCTTTTACTTTGTATAAACAAACTGAATTTCTGTCTTATTTGCTGAAATAAATTATTTATCACTGTTGCTTTAAATATGATTGAATGTTACGTATATTTACTGCATACCAGTTCAATAAATAGTACGTGTTACATTGTAGTTAATTTAGTGATACCAGATCACAGAAGATTAAATTAACAGTTCCTTGTAACAAAGTACAGAATTCACAACCCAGATGGAAATGAACAATCCATCGTGAAAGGTTGAAGTGTAAGGCCCAGATTGACTTGTCTTGACCAAGAGATTGCACTAGTGCATTATGATGCACTGAATAGGACCTACAGAAGGATAAATTCTTCAGTGCTGAATATAGAAGAATTAGACCTCACTGGTTCGTTATTTCTTAATCCTCATCCCTTAAATAGAACCGTGTGGAATTAATAATTGAAAGTGTGTGTGTGTGTATTTTCAGAGTGTTGTTGAAAATGTTGTGAAACATATAAAATAATATATGACAACGGAAGTATAAAAACGCAGTGCAAAGGATTTCCAAAATTGTGTATAGTCTATAATCAGACTATACGAACCTCATGGTTAAAAACATCACTATAACAAGTAGTGAGATACACACGAATCTCTTACAAGATCCTAAAAGGTGTAGTGAAAAATCACACACAAAAAATAAATCTATTCAATCAAGTAACTAGTGATCTTATTCAACTTAAAACTTGATCTAATAAGACAAACACAATACTGATGGGAAATATTGGGATACACTCGACCAATACAAATAGACATAGCATCGACCCTCGCACTCCACTCACGGTTGTGTCTCGGATGCTACTCTCTTAAGTTTGGAGTAGAGCAAATGAGATTTCACTTTAACTCAAACTTGAATGTCGACCAATTCAGTCTATTTATAGACATTTGGACCAACTGCATTGTCCTATCCACTTGGTGTGGACAGCCTTGAAGATCTCCTCCACTATCTCCATGATCTTGGTGTAACCACCCATGATCTTTCTATTCTTACTCCATCAGTGCAACCGCTTGACAATATCCGAAATTGTCTTCAACCTGCAATGTAGGAAATATAGAAAAACACATCTAATAAAACGGAGTCAGTGTTAGGAGAAAGGGCAAATTTAAGATGTTGTACAGAATGTTGTCCAACATCAGGAACAACATCTGTGCAACATCAATAAACTCCCCCAATTTGGCCTTTCTACTACAACACACCTAATGTTAAAAACAACATCTGAACTTGTGTCAGGAAAGAAACAAATAATAACCATTCATAGAACAACTACTATTCAACCAAATCATAATTTAAAAATAAACAACCAACACAAGCACTAAGTACATCAGCAGTGTACTTAGGCCAAAGTATCTAACATAAAGTACATGACAGAAACATAAACCTATCAACTAATTGTCCATTAACAGAGTTCATAAAGTAAAGAGCAGTAAATAAAAGATTGCAATACAGAAAAGAATTTTTTAAGTGAAGTATAGGGAAGGATTGAGCCATTGGAATGACTGCATCTCCATAATCTGCAAATGCTCCCCCATACATCAAAAACTTCCCTTGTGTTGAATCTGTTCACCAATTTTCATGACATACATCTCATCAAGCATAACAATACTCTCAGGAGACATATCCTCACTGTCTGGAGTCTTTCTCAGATCTTCATTAGTGCTATCATCAGTTGTAGGGTCAGTTGGTGCAGGGTCAGGAACAACTTGTTCAGCAGCAGCAGCATTGAGTACATCATTCACTGCATCCTCCACAACCTCATTCACAGCATCTTGTACAGCATCCTCAACCTCTTTGTCTTCAGCATCATTTTTGATCATCTTGTGCAACAGCACCATCATCATCCTCAGCAGCATTATCTCCAACATCTGGTACATCATCCTTCTCACCTGCATGGCCAGATGGACCAGCTCCATCATTACCATCATCAGGTGATCCTCCCCCTGTTGGAGTAGAAAGCAGGCTTCTCTAGAAGGTTTACTGTTTAAGTAGAGCATCTATGTTCTGCTGGATGGATTGAATTTGATCAGTAATGAAAGAATTAGTAAATGAGACAGAAGGGATACCATTACTTCTTGTGACTGTGTAAGGAATGATGCTAACAAAATGGACAACATTTTCTGTCTGCTGTTCAGGGTCTTCCATAGGTAGATCAACCACACGGTTACCACATTTCAGAACTGGGGAAATCCCAAAGCTAGGAATAAATCCACTGATCTTCTCTCCTCTAGGTCTATCAAACTCCAACTTATCCAAGAACTGACAGATCAAACTTGGATATGAGAACATTCCACCATCACCATGTTTTCCAGCAAGAGACATCATATTATCAAATATGATTTTTCCCATATTAAACTTGTTCAGATGAACAATCTTGTAAAGCAGGAAAGCCCGTTCTTTAGTAAGCACAGTGGAATTTTTAGAAGGATACCAGTTTGAGACCAACAGTTTATGCATCACAGAATAGAGAGAAGTCAATTTTGCAGCAGAAAATTGCAATGTCCATTCAGAATATCTTCCACCAGTTATCACATATAACACTTCACAAATTTCTAGATCAATAGGTTCTTCCTCTACATTCTTAGTCCTTAAGAAAATGTTTATGAGCCTAGGAGTGATGGTAACAACATTATACATAAACCTTACTTTCCCATAATTTGAAGATTATCTATTTCCACAACTCTTCTTCAAATTAGCATAAAATTCAGCAACCCAAGGCACATAGTATGGTTTAGCATATTGTAGAACATGCAGTAAGGATCTTTCCTCTAGAAAACCCATCATATTGTTGGCTTCAAATTCAGAAAGTTTAATGATTCTTTCATCAACAATATGTCTTTTCAGCATGGTTTTCACAACTCTAGACTTCCTATCAAATTCAAGTCTATCATCAGGGTCAGAGTCAGATTCCATTACCTCATCAAAGAGTTGATCAAACTCATCATCAGTTTGATTTTCAGCAGGCTCATCTTCCTGTACATCAGCTTCATCATCTTCTTCAGGGTCATCTTCCTCCACATCCATTTCTTCCTCAGAGTCATCTGTCTCAGCTTCATCTTTCTCAGATTCATCTCTCTCAGAATCATCTATTTCAACATTCTCAGATGGTTCTGCAGCATCAGGAGCAACATTCACAGATGGTTCATTTCTTCTCTTGGTTCGTTTCTCTTTCTTTGCCATCAATTCCTCCATGATTAAGTCATCATCTGAGTCTTTTGGCTCAGCAACAGGAACACCTGGAACAGCCATTTCTTCATCTGAATCCTCTACAGTGATAGGATCATCAACACCACCATCAGTCCTGTTAGGACGTTTTTCAGTGTAATCTACTTTCTTTCCAAGGTTCCTCTGTGAGACTCTCCTCTTTCCCCATTTTCCACCACCTCTTTTTAGATTCAATTGCTCCTTTCTCAACCGAATGTTCTTGAGTTTCTCCCCCATTCCTTCAGAATCAGAGGAATTGGCTTTGTTTGAGCAGGGTTTTCAATAGGTTTTGGAGAAGGTTCATCAGAAAATTTTGTGGCTAAGGGTTTAGCAGAAAGATCAACAAAGTCATTAATGTTGACTTGTCTTTTGCCAACAAAAATATCAGGAAGAACAGGAAGGTTTTTCTCGAGCATCTGTTCGATGATCAGTCGAATCAGAGATTGAGGGGTATCTTCAGGAAATTCGTACGGAGTGGGTTTTGGTACAGATGAAGACGATGATCCACCAATATTAGTGGAATCATACTCTGGGTTTTGAGTAGCCATTTCAGCAAGAAGATTCAAAGGGTTTGAATTTTTTAGTGAAGAAGGAGTAAAAGGAGGGTTTTCTGCATATGAAGGGCTAGCGTGTTTGAGTGCATGATCAGAGAAGTCTGAAGGGTGTGTATTATCAGCCATCCCACCACTTTTCTGTCCAATCACAATAAACCAAGCAATTAAAAAAAATAAAATCAAAAAATAGGAGGGAAAAGGAAGTAAATGACCGAAAATAGTGCAATATAAAAGTAAAAATCAACAAACCTCAAATCCTAAGTGCAACTCAAAATGTTTTCAGCATACAATGGACAACAACACTTAATAATTGAAATAAATAGAGAAGAGAGGGAAGTTATTACACAAAAACCACCACAAAACCGAAACATAGTGGGGTAAAATAACCACCCACTAAACTTGAGTGATCGTGTGTTGTGTAAACAGCCGCCAAAAGTAATTTTGAAAACAAAAGAACCATATCCAACTTAAATAAACACAATTCAGATTTAAATAACATGTTTGACCGGGAATTCAACTTAAGAAGAAATTTAAACAAATCATGTATGATAGATAAAGTTTGAATCACATAAGGTTTCACAAAATGTCGGCACACATATATCTCAACACTTAATTTTGCATGAAATTCATCATCAAAATGTTGCATATTTTGAATTTTTTTTAAACGCATGTTCATATTGATCCGTCTTTTCAAAAGAGAATATCGTAGTTGCGAGCTCCGTGCCCCATAGTTACTCAATGGATTGTGAACAAATATGAATATATATTTAATCACCTTTTGAAAAGAGAACATCGTAGTAGCGAGCTCCGTGTCCCATAGTTACTCAGTGATTACACATCTAAGTTGTGTTTTATTTTTCAATGCATTTAAGAGATATACCATGACTCTGTATCTAAACCATGATTCAACAATAAGATCATAACACTATCATTTAAAATTCAAACATAAGCAAAATAGCAGATAAACACGTTATCGGAACCACAATGTTGCTTCAAATGTTATGAAACATTTGTTACAACATCTAGTGTTTATGTTCAGATATAACAAAGACCAAGAGATTTTCTAAGTGAAGAAAACCCTCATTATCAAGGGCTTTTGTGAAAATATCAGCAAGTTATTTTTCAGTAGAATGTAATCTAACTTCACAACTTCTTTCTCTACAAGATCTCTTATAAAGTGATGTCTTATACTTATATGCTTAGTCAAAGAATGTTGCACAGGATTCTTGGAAATATTGATAGCACTAGTATTATCACAATAGACAGTCAAAATACCACTTTCCAACCCATAATCATTAAACATCTTTTTAAGCCAAAGCAGTTGAGTGCAGCAACTTCCAGCAGTAACATATTCAGACTCAGCTGTTGATTGTGAAATACAATTCTGTTTCTTACTATGCCAGGATATAATGTTGTTTCCTATGTAGAAACATCCTCCACTAATACTTTTTCTGTCATCACAATCATCTACCAAATACCTAGATCACATGTTCCAACTACATATCTTATAATTCTTTTCACAGAATTAAGACGTGATTCCTTAGGATTAGCTTGATATCTAGCACAAAGACAGACACTATACATAATATCAGGCCTACTAGAAGTTAAGTACAAAAGACTTCCAATCATTGATCTATACAAAGTAGGATCTACATCTTTTCCAATCAAGTCTTTACTCAACGTTTAAGTTGAACCCAGAGGAGTTTCCATAGTTTTAACAGTTTCAAGACCAAATCTTTTCACCAATTCTTAGCATATTTGTTTTGAGAAAAGAAAATACCATCTTTCATTTGTTTGATTTGAAGACCTAAAAAGAAATTCAGTTCTCCAACCATGGACATTTCAAAGGTACATGTCATTTCTTTCACAAAACTCTCAAGCATATCATTACAAGTTGAACCAAATACAATATCATCAACATATATTTGAGCAACCATGATATCATTCTCAGAATTTTTAATGAACAAGGTTCTATCAGCTTCACCTCTCAAAAATCCAAACTCAAGTAAGAAATCAGTAAGTCTACCATACCAAGCTCTAGGTACTTGTTTTAGATCATACAAAGCTTTCTTTAACTTGTAAACATGATCAGGAAATTTCAGATTTTTCAAAACCTTTAGGTTGTTCAACATAAGCTTCATCATCCAGAATACCATTTAAGAAAACAGTTTTAACATCCATTTGATGCAAGTTAATGTTAACGAAACATGCAATAGCAAGAAGTAATCTAAAGATTCAATTCTAGCAACAGGAACAAATGTTTCATCAAAGTCTATTCCTTCAATCTGAGTATATCCTTGAGCAACCAATCTAGCATTATTTCTCACAATATAACCAAATTTATCATTTTTATTCTTGAAAATTCACTTTGTTCCTATGATATTAATATCAGAATCTATAAATATATAAAAACAGAAGCAGCCGTCTAAATTAAAGAGCATCCCCTGCGGCAAATGTATAGCAACTCGCTTTTAGGTGCAGCCGTGCACTACACATGCTCATTTCTGCGTCTACAGTATCAATAGCATAGATCTGATTATTATATTCAGTAACAAATTTATTTTATACTAATATTTTTATTATTTCAAAATGGCCTGCATTCAGTGTAATAAATAAAGCTGCAGCGACAGAATTTGCCTGTAATCCCTAACCCCGCCACTGTTCAAATTTAAACTTTTAAAACCAATTTCAGCTGACTGTTCATTTTCCTTTAGGTTTATAAAAATACTGGATTATTTTCTTTGAAGTTTCAACCATGTATTTATTTCCTCCATCAAAATAATGGGTTCAAGGTTAGCCTTTTAGGTTTCGTTACATTAATTTTTAAACTTCATTGTTACTGTTGTGATTATACATTCCACGTTACATTATATTTATTCCTTCCACATAACTGCTGAATTGTTTCACTTCAGGTTTGGTAACAGGACTTGAGTCTTCACAAAACAGAGTGGGGTCTGGAAGAACAATGCAGCCATAACATCTAAGGAACCTGCTTTAAAAACTGAGAGATTAGCTCTAACTCCGATCAGAAATTATAGGTACAATGAAAAACACATTTCTAATTTTCAACAAAATATTAGTTTTGATGTGGGCACATGATTTTTAAATTTTCTATCACCAATCTCTCAACTTTAATCTGCTAAAGTTACTGCCCTATGAACCCAACTGTTAATAGTTTTCAAAAACTAAAGGATGTATATAAAATTCCACAGACCAGATGTTTACTTGAGCAGATCTAAGATGTAATTAAAAAAATTAGCAATAAAAGTTTTTTTTAAAAACAATGTTACATAACACTAATCATGTGATTTTTCTATGTATTAACTTTCCAGTATCATAGTTTTTAACAAATCAAAAGCAGCAGCACATAATAAATAATGCTTGATACCTATCTAAGTCTGTCAAGAACCGCTTCCATTCTGGCAAATTCTTCAGCACTGAATTCGCCCAGAATTAACAGTTACACAAAAAAAACATCTCCAATATCCGAACAGATACCACCGGTTCAAGTCGATATAAATGTTTTCGATGTTACAAGATGTTTAGAATTCAAAAGCCGATCAAGACCAGTTTCAATGTTTACACTTTGCAGATAGGGTTTGTGAGAGTTGGATTTCGATGTACGCGTATCCACTGCCGTGTGCCATAACTGCAGAATTGTTGTAAAAACTTTTGGTATGATTAATAAATAGATGCTTCCAGCTACTTTTCTTGCAAAATAAATATTTATAAATACTTCATTTAGCAATTATTAATCACCAATAAACATATTAATACCAGCATGCCCGACCCATTAAAAAATTTGGCCCATGAATGTCTCGGCCCAAATAAGTTCAATTAGTAATTTTTTGTCCAAAAAGTTGTGTTTGGGCTTATTAAATTTAATAGGGTATTGAGATGGGTACACTGTCATTATTTTTGTGTAAGCTGTATCAATATGAATGGACTTTAGCCACAGATAATAAATCCCTCATTCTCTAATTGGGATTAAATTATATAGTTAGTTGATTTTATTATAAATATAAGTATAATAATTAATGGTCTCTAACATTGAGTATAGTTTCACCTATGAGACTTTCAATATCACATTAGATTCATCACACACATATATATATGATTGGATGAATTCTTTTTATCTAAGAAATAAAGTTTTGTAATACAATATATATCAATATCATATTATCTATTTCAATTATGCATTTCATACTGCAAAATTCATTAAAAAAAATTACTTACTAACTGTGCATCGCACGGGAGAAATACTAGTTAGGTTCTTTCATGTATATCATTTATCCAATTTTCATCATCAAGAGCTTCTTTCACATTTTTAGGCTCAATTTCAGAATGATAACACTCAAACGTTACCTGGTTGCATATGGATGACATGCAAACTGATCTTACAAGGTTATTGATATGAATATCCATTTTTCTTCTAGTTTGTACACTAGTGGTAGCTTCTCCAATGATCTGATGGATGACTTTTCATTATCTTTGTTGAGGGAACCAAATGTTTTGGATACTGTAAATCTTGTGACAAATTTTCAGTATTTGAACTTTTGGGTAATGTTGCATCAGGTGTTGATGGAACATTCTGATTCTGATCAACATTTTTACTATCTTTAGTGTCATCAGTATTTCTGGATACTTCTATCAAATTTGATACATTATCTTCAGCACTTTTACCTGCAAGACTTGCAAGTTCATCAAATACCACATTAACAAATTCTTGCATTGTATCAGTTCTCAAGTTATAGATTCTATATGCCTTGCTATTCTTAGAATATCCTAAGAAAAATCCTTTATCACTCTTAGAATCAAACTTGTGCAACTGATCTCTATCATTCAAAATGTAACAAACACAACCAAACACATGAAAGTATTTCAAATTTGGTTTCTTGTTATTCAGAATCTCATAAGGAGTACAATTACTACCAGAACGAATATAGACTCTATTCACAATGTGACAAACAATATTTATTGCTTCTGCCCAGAATTTCATAGAAAGACTTTTTGAGGTTAGCATAACTCTTGCCATTTCTTGTAAAGTTCTATTCTTTCTTTCAGCAATTCCATTTTGTTGAGGAGTTTTAGGTGAAGAAAATTCTTGCAAAATACATTTCTTTTCACAAAAATTAGTAAACAAACTGTTTTCAAATTCTCTTCCATGATCAGACCTTATCCTACTGATCTTTAAACATAAAACAATTTTAAACCTTTTGTAAAGAATTTTGAACTCAGAAAAGGTATCTGATTTTTCTTTTAGAAAAATAACCCAAGTATATCTAGAAAAATCATCTACAAGAACATATGAATACCTCTTTCCACCTAAACTTTTAGTTTCCATAGGACCCATTAGATCCATATGAATCAATTCACAACACCTGTTTGTTGTACATGCTGACAACATTTGATGTGTTGTCCTCACTTGCTTACCTTTCTGGCATGATCCACAGACCTTTCCTTTTTCAAAGTTAAGATCAGGTAAACCAACAGCAGCACCTAGTCTATGCAATTTCTGAATACTTCTGTAATTAGCATGACCAAGTTTTTGATGCCACAAAATAATATCATCTGTTTTAGCACTTTTACAAGCATGATTTGAACCAATCAAGAAGCAATTATCAGCAGATCTTTTGCTAGTCATTAAGCAATCATTAATTTTATCAAACACATAGCATGAATTCTTGTCAAACTTTACATGTAAACCATCATCACATAACTGACTAATACTAATCAGATTAGCAAGTAAACCTTTTACATGTAACACATTTGTCAAATTTGGAAAACCAGGAACATTTAATATTCCTTTTCCAACAACTTTACCTTTTGAACTAACACCATATGTAACATGATCACCATCACAAGATGTATAATTAGACAAATAGTTAATTTGGCCAGTCATGTGTCTAGAACAACCACTATCAAAGTACCAAGATCCAGGAACACATGCTTTCAAAGATGTATACACAACATTACATGACATGTTCTTATGAATCAACTTTTTAGTGTTGTTAACTTGTTTTATAGGGTGTTCCATTTTATCAGGTAAAACAATTCCAGCTTTTAAGTCTCTTCTTAACTTAGAACAATATGGACGAATATGACCTACTCCAGCACAATAAGAACAGACATACTCTTTAAACAAACCATCAGATTTCTTTTGTTTACCTTTCAAAGGTTTAGGCAAAGAAGTTCCAGATTTCACAAAAGAAATAGGTTCACAGGATAAAAGAGTATTTTTAGAAGTTTTCACAAAACCAAGTCCAGCATTATCAAATCTACCAATCATTAATGTCTCATTCAATTCAGTAGTGCTTGCAGAAAACTTTTTAAAACTTAGAGTAGTGCACTTAAGTTCATCTTTCAAAGAAGAAATTTCCACTTCTTTTCTAGTTAAAAGAACTTCAAGCTTCAAAAGTTTTTTTTTCAAATCTGAATTTTCTAAAGATAAGGAACTCAACACATGTTTTTGAGTTTCTAAATCAGTTTTAAACTTCAGATATTCAGAGTCACAATCAGCAAATTTTGATGTTTCAGCATTCAGAATAGTTCCAGCAAAACAATTAATCTCAGAGTTATATTGACTGAATGTTGTTTCAGATGTTGTATGAACATCTGAATCTGCTTCAGAACAATAATCATCGAGATCATCATCAAATGTATCATCATAAACTATTCTAGCAGACATAGCACTTAGCTCACATTTACCAGAATCAGTTTCATCATCAGAATCATCACTTAAGGTAGCATTAAAGTTCATTTTCTTCCTAAGCATAGTATTAGAACATTCATTAGCATAATGACCATATCCAGAACACGCATCACATTTAACATTTTTCCTGTACTCAGGATCATATTTGAACTTGTTATCCTTATTGAATTGTTTAAGTTGATTGGAACTAGAAGACTGACTTGGAACAAACTTTTTATCAGATGGAGAAGTATTTTGGTTAAACTTATCATTTGATTGAAATTGACCATTTGGTCTTCTGAACTTTCATTTTAGAAAAGATTTGAATTGCTTAGTGATAAGAGCAAATTGTTCAGAAACATTTTCATCACATAAATCAGAAACATCATCATCAGAATCAACTTCAGTCACATAAGGATGTTTACCAACATTATCAGAAGTTTCACCTCTAAAGCAAGTACTTTCTTGTCTTTATCTTTCTCATGTTTATCATCATCTAACATATTTGAGTTAATCTCATAAGTTTTCAAAATACTTATCAACTCATTTTGACTTAATAAATCAGTGTTCTTAGCCTCTTCTATTGCACATATTTTTGCATCAAATCGTTTAGGAACAGTTCTAAGAATTTTATTAACTAACCGAGTGTTGGAAATTGGATCACCAAGTGAGTGTGACTCATTAGCAATCTCACTTATCCTTTCATTGTATGATGAAATATTTTCATCATCTTTCATCTTTAAGTTTTCAAACTTGGTTCCCAACATTCTAAGTCTAGTTCTTCGAACACTTTCTGATCCTTCACAATGTTCCTGCAATATATCCCATGCATCCTTAGAAGAAACACAGTTAGATATCAGTTTAAACATAAAAACATCAGTAGCAGTAAAAATCGCATTAAGGGCTTTAGAATTGAAATTGGCCGATGTGCATTCATCATTGGACCAATCAATCTCCCTTTTGACTTGTGAATCACCATCATTATCACCAGCCGTCTTTGGTGGATTCCAACCAGACAACACACTACGCCATGCTCTCTCATCTATAGACTTAATATACATGCGCATTTTAGGTTTTCAGTATGGGTAATTTGATCCATCCAAAATTGGAGGTTTTAAAGAAGGAGTCAGTGGATAATCCATTACAAAAACACACTTTAAACACATGACCTTTAACTTAGTATATCAAGTTTATGGCTTTGGCGTCAACTGAGAGTGTGTGTGCGTGTATTTTCAGAGTGTTGTTGAAAATGTTGTGAAACATATAAAACAACATATGGCAGCGGAAGTATAAAAACGCAGTGCAAAGGATTTCCAAAATTGTGTATAGTCTATAATCAGACTATACGAACCTCATAGTTAAAAACATCACTATAACAAGTAGTTAGATACACACGAATCTCTTACAAGATCCTAAAAGTTGTAGTGAAAAACCACACACCAAAAATTAATCTATTCAATCAAGTAACTAGTGATCTTATTCAACCTAAAACTTGATCTAATAAGACAAACACAATACTGATGGGAAATGTTGGGATACACTCGACCAGTACAAATAGGCATAACATCGACCCTCACACTCCACTCACGGTTGTGTCTCGGATGCTACTCTCTTAAGTTTGGAGTAGAGCAAATGGGATTTCACTTTAACTCAAACTTGAATGTCGACCAATGTAGTCTATTTATAGACATTTGGACCAACTGCATTGTCCTATCCACTTGGTGTGGACAGCCTTGAAGATCTCCTCTACTATCTCCATGATCTTGGTGTAACCACCCATGATCTTTCTATTATTACTCCATCAGTGCAACCGCTTAACAATATCCGAAATTGTCTTCAACCTGCAATGTAGGAAACATAGAAAAACACATCTAATAAAACGGAGTCAGTGTTAGGAGAAAGGGAAAATTTAAGATGTTGTGCAGAATGTTGTCCAACATCAGGAACAACATCCGTGCAACATCAACAATAATTATTGCTTTGACTTACGATGGGTAGAGAATCAATGTGATTCAATACTTTATATCTTGGACAATATTATTAGTTATATGACGATTGCTATGATTTAATACGGAGAATCGTGTGCAAGTACGTCTTGCTTGATTTGTCCCCTTGGTGGGCTCATAAGTTTTATCATACCAAATCTTGCAAGTGGAATTTGTTTTCGGTATGGATAATAATGTTGAGCTGACCTTACTCCAAGGAAAAATATATTAATTAATATGATGCTATTCAGTGGCTTAAATTAATTAATGAACTGGATAATCTTAAACACAGGAAATAATAACCGGGAGCCATATTAACAGTAATATGGGTTAAGATGGATAGTGCAATATTTATTATGTAGTGGGATTAATTAATATGTATGGGCTTGAATAATATTGTGGCTCAATATTAATAATTCAAGGTCCATTGGAAGGTCCGATCTTAATTCTCCTTGTTGTAGTTGGTTATAATTTGACCAACACCACAATAATTATACTTCGATTTAGTGTTTTAGGCGATCAAAGCGAAAAAAAAAACAAGAAAGTGATGACCCAGTTCGTCTTATGAACAAGACTACGTCCGGGGGCGTCCAAGCCAGACATTTGTGTATAATATAAATGCCTAAGAGTCTAAGTTTTTTGACCTTCCTCTAGTATGGACATGGTGACCTATTTATATAAGGATTCCTGCCTCTCAGGCGGGAATTTACATAAGGAATATGCAATAAATGTGGCTTCAATCCCGCTGGCCGGGAATTCCGCCTCGCCGGGTCAGAGGTCATTGCATTTAGTGCGCGCCAATTGCGGGGCAGACTTCAGGGGCAGATCTTGCGGCTTGTCGCGCGTTTTCCAAGTGTTTATACGATCTGCGTTCTCTGGCAGCCTGTGACCTGTGACATGTGGCCTGCGACTTTATTGCAAGTCGTGTTTACTTGTGGTATAGCTGTGACTATCTGTTCTTCTGACAGGATTGTTTTGGTCTCTTGACTGGCTTCTTGATCATCTGACCTTCAGGGCATCTGATCTTCAAGCTTCTGGTTCATAGAGTCTCACCCTCAAGTTACTTTACCTGGTCGCCGGTGGGCTACTTGTCAGCTTCGCAACTTGTCCATAGGGTGGGATTATTCGTGTTACAACAATGGCCCCCAAGAGCGGACTTCGACTTCTTTCGGAGGCCGGTCTTGATCTCTGCTTCGAATTATGACTTGTCTGCTTTCTGCACTTGAGGTTGCATTCTTGGTATTAAGTTTGACATATCTTTTCGGGATCGATTGCCCCTAAGTTAGGGGATTAGTCGTCTGAGATTGTTACCTGCCGATATCAAGCTTGTCGAGAGTTCTGGTCGATGCTCACTTTTTGAGTTGAAACTCTGCGAGTCATATCTGTGCTCGCACTTTGAGATGAATCTCTTTGTGCGAGTCTTATCTATGCTTGCACTTTAAGTTGAATCTCTCTGTGCGAGTCTTATATGTGCTCGCACTTTGAGTTGAATCTCTCTATGCGAGTCTTTCTTATGCTTGTACTACGAGGTAGCGAACCCCTTTATACGAGACTTGTTTGCGCTTGTCGATGTCCATTTCTGGCCGAGCGGTTTGTGACTTGTTGTAATCAGTCATCGGGCATTCTGTGATTAATGAAAATCGTTTCTTTTTCCTCCCTTTATTGTGCCGACTTGATTTCCTTATGCGACTTTTAGAATTGCATGTGTTCTTGTCATCTTATTTGGATGTAGCTTATTTATGAACTTTGCATAGTCGTCTTACAAAGTCGGGAAAGGACCGCACCGCTAGGGTGGTGATCTCGCTGCCAGTATGTCGAAAGTCGTAACTCAGGAAGGCTTTTTTTATTCACACTACCTCCTTCAGTTTAAACACGTAGGAATTTTTAAAAGAAAGATGACATTTTATTTGACTTGGCTAGATTAGCACAAAAAGACGACCTCCGATCTACTGAAAGTAGTTCTTCAGGTGAGTCACATTTCATGGGTACTGGGTCTTTGTGCCATATGAATATTTGAGCTCGTAAGCTTTAATAGGTAGACATCTTGGTGTCTTCTATGGTGGAGAGACCTTTCGGCCGGATCTCCTCGTTTGGGATGGTTGGGTGATTAGCGATCTCAGAGCTCTGGCTCGTTGTCCGTTTGAGGTCGCTTGATGAACTCATTCAATAAACCGTCCTCATACAACCTCCATAGTTGTTTTAGCAGGTCCTTGCATTCACTTGTGTAGTGCCTGGTCATGTTAGTGACAGAACTTGTATGAGTTATGCTTGTTCTTATTCTTCATTGGGTGAGGTGGGAGAAGTAACTCCCACCCTTGATCTGCGTGTAGACATGAATGGGTGTCATGCCTAGGACATCCACCAACTTCACAGAAATTGACTCTTCAAACGGCTTGTAGTTGTTGGGAGCTTTTTGTTGGCTCCCAGTTCCCTTGGAACTCCTCTTTGGTGCCCCGACTTCCTCTGTGTCGGAGAGTCGGGACTCCAAAAGCTCCGTAGTGAGTATCAAGTCGCCAGCTTGCTTCCTGAAGTTGGCGTAGCTGGTCGGATAGTCAACGGTCATGCGTCGCCACATCTTGGTTCCCTTCTTAAGTCGCCAATGGCCCCGAACAGTTTTGCCTCATCCCTTAAGGGATCTCCTTCAAGGATGAGCTTCTCGATCCTTTCAATATAGGATCGATCAGGCTCATTGTCACCCTATTGAGCATTCATTAAGTGCTACTTGGTCGCTGGTCGGGGAGCCATTGTCGAGAAATGACTTAAGAATAGCCTGGTGAGCTAATCGAATGTGTCCACCGAGCATGGAGGTAGTGAAGCGAACCACATATAAGCATGGTCGCTCAAAGTCAATGGAAAGAGCCTACATCTGGTCGCATCTGTTGCACCCATAAATGCCATGTAGGAGATATACCTTGATACGTAAATCCTTGGGTCTGAGCTCCCATCGTAGCAATCTATTGCCGCTGCATCGACTTTCCTCTGAGTAGGAGCCAAAGTGATTAGCGTACCAAATGATGATCTCGGGATGACGAGGTTGGTGTATGTCCCCATCATCCCGTTCTGATATTCAATCTATTCAAGCAATGCCTGAACAGTGAGGGTAAGTGCAGCGACTTGTGCGTCTCGAAGATATGAGGTTGGAAAGGCGCCCTGCCTGTTGCCGTGATAGGCGGCAGAACCCTTCGACACTTCGTGGTGGTGCGCAGCCAGTGCGAATGCGAGTTCACGATCAGGCTGTTCGCCATTCGGGAGATAAGAGTTGGCCTCATCCTCCACATTTGCTGGAGCTTTCAGTGCTCCAAGGTTTTCGAGGCGGTCAAACACGTTGTTTAAAACCGCTGGTCTGCGTGTTCGAGGGAGCCGAAACTCCCTGGTGTTGGTGATTCTCATCGCCGGGATGGCCAGTTGGCTTGCGGACTGCCCTTCCGAGGTCAGGTGACCCTTTCCTTTAGAAAGGCATGCCCCTTGGGAGGTCTTCTTGTTCGGGGGTTGTCCCTCCGGGCCGTCGGAGGTAAGCTGTTGGGAGATGAATTTAATAAAGATTTTGATTAGATCCCAAAACCCCTAAGTATGACATGTATCAGGACATCTTGATAATATAGAATCAGGTTTCAATAGATACTAAGACTCATGATTATCTGCACTCTGTATAGTCAGCAGACATAGATCAGGAATAAATAAGTTTGTTAGAATTTGCCTGAAAGACTCAGTAGTTCCTGAGGAACTCAGAAAAAATCCTGAAGACTAAATAGATCATGAAAGGTTGAAGATCCTGATGACCGAAGATCCTGAAAACCAAAGATCACTAAAGATTGTTTTGTACTAATCCAAAAGACCCTGAACAAGCCATTTCTAGTTTAATAGTGTTTTGTTCATTCTTAGTACAAACAAAGAGAATGTTATACGTTCGTGGACATTAAGGAACATATCAGTTCAGTGTGGTTGACTTGAAAAGAGCCGTTTTGCTTGTCTCTGTTCAAAGGAAGATTTCGACCAATGAGGAGGCAACAACAACGTACTTTACTGACACTGAAAGCGACATATCTCTGAAGAAATGTCAGGGTTGATATCTTCCAGTTCACAAAAGTTGGCTGCATGGCTGCATATTACCTAAACCATGCAAGGGTGTGTTCAAACCCTAAAAATAGCCGTTCATCAATAACCAAAATAGGAAACCCTTGAAGCTGTCTCTCCAACGGATAGTTTTTCAAGAGTGGACTCTTAGAGAGTTGTCTATAAATACCAAGGCCTTGTTCACAACCAAGGTTACGTGAAATCAAAGCAACTCCAAAGCTCATTCGTATTCAGTTTACATTGTGAAGCACTCGAAACCTCTAGATTTTCCCAAGTGTTTCATCATTGAAGAGAGCTCATTTACTAAGCCTAGATTCAAAGTATATCCAAAGCTTAGTTAGAGATATCCTAGCCTTTTACCTTGTGTTTTATTGTAAAATGATATCTCACCTTAGTTGGAAACAAGCCAAAACCCAAACCCTTTTATTAGGAAGTTTGTGTGTGTAGTTGTTGGAGAGTGAGAGTTGTAAAGAGTGAGTAAATTGCTTGTATTCAGCTTGAAAGCTCTAGAGAAGAAGTGAGTAAGCTGCTTGTGTTCAGTCTGAAAGCTTGTGTGTGTTGAGTTAGTAAGCTACAGTGTAGTTCAGCCTGAAAACTCATAGTGAAAAGTTAGTAAGCTGTTGAGTTCAGTGTGAAAGCTTACGGTAGTAGTAGTAGTGAGTTAAGGAATTTCTCTGAGGATCAAAGAGACTGGACATAGGAGCTTGAGTCTCTGAACCACTATAACTTGCTGTGTTATTTGCTTTCTGTTTTGCATTTATTTTGATTGCATATTTTCACTGAAAGCATACTCAGTTTTTTGATATTCAGTTGGAATCAATCCACTGAAGCTGCATTAAGTTGATCACAGCCTTAACCACTATTTCACTGAGAAAACAAGAATTTCAGCAAAGTAAAACGAGTATAAACTTAGGGCCTACACATTCCGCACTCTAGATAAGCTATTATAGATAGTTATCAAACTGATCAACTCTCCTGAGTAGACAGTAACATCATTATCTACTCCAAGCTTATTTGAACTCTAGTTTAAAACTCAGATTCAGTTAAGCTAATTTGAAGTCTCTGAAAGCCGCTCAGTGTTATTGTCTCAGTAGACTTTGACTCAGGGCATTTTGTGCTTCTCAGGACTAACCTTCAGGACATCCTGACTCACTGATTATAGTGTTTTCTGAAAAGTTAAAAATCACTATACACGTGTATTCCCCCCCATACACGTGTGAGACTCGTTTACCCCAGGACCAACAAGTGGTATCAGTGTAATGGTTCATTTGACCACTTGCTTTGGTAGCCATAAGTCTTGTTATTGAGAGACTTTGGTGGATTACTGAATAGATCTTCTGCTGATATCTTATAAGGCTCATTCACCATGCCTTCTAAGAAACTACCTATGTTCTCTGTTGAGAACTATGATCTATGGAGATTGAGAATGCAGGCACATCTGTACTCTAAGCATGATAGAATGTGGAGAGTTGTGTCTCAATGACCTTTTGAGTTTAAGGTTATGAATCCTAGATTGACTGATAATGAAAAAGATGATCCAAGGGATGAATTTCCCAAATAAGATGATCAGTTTACTCCTGAAGAGAGGAAATTGATTAACTTGGATTATATTGCTAAAGATACACTATATAACACTATTGATGGTGGTGTTATGGGATTGATTTCTCATTGTGAAACTACCAAAGAAATTTGGGACACACTTGCTATAATGTGTCAGGCTTCACCAGAATGGACTCTTCAAATGGTTTGAAGCTGTCGGGTGCCTTGTAATGACCCCCGATTTTCTTGGACTTCCTTTGGCTCTGCGACTTCCTTCGTCTCTGAGAGCTGGGATTCTAATAGTTCCATGGTATGGATGAGGTCGCTAGCCCTCCTTCGGAAGTTGGCATAGCTGTTTGGATAGTCGGCGGTCATGCGCCGCCATAATTTGGTACCTTTCCTGAGGCTGGATACGGCCCCTAGCAGTTTAGCTTCATCCCCTATGGGGTCTCCCTCAATGATGAGCCTGTCGATCCTTTCAACATAGGATCGATCCGATTCAGTTTCTCCTTGAAGTGTGTTCATGAGCCGCTGCCTTGTTTCCTACCTTTTCCAGCAGTTGCTGGACAGTTCTTCCCAAAGCCACGACCTGGACGTCGCGCTGGTTATTGGCTCCATGCCCGCGACCATGATGATAAGCCAAATTTTTCGGCGACTCCCCGTGGTGCATGTCTAGGCCATGGCAAGATCCTGCTCTGCCTGTTCAGTGTGGCGTGGTTGAAAATGGGCTTCGGTCCTCGCCCCTGATGAGGAACTTCCATGCCGCCTGGCTTCCGAGGCGGGTGAATACGTTATTCAAACTTGCTGGTCTATCTAGGGCCCAGTGATTCCAGACGATTGTGTGTTTGGCCGCGTGATACACCAGTTGGCCCGTGGATCGCCCCTTCTCCCTCAGGACACCCTTGCCTTTGGAGGTTCCGACATCATGGGTTGTTTTCTTTGCTGGGGGTTGTTCCCCCTCAGCACCGAAATTGAGGCTCTTCTTATTGAGGACAACCATCACTGCCTTGGCGTCCTCTGGTGTTTGGACCAAGTTCCACCAATTGGGAGAGCCAGCAGGGGCCGCCCGGTGGGTGTGCTGTGAGCTCAGCGATACTTCAACGCCATCGCGCGTGTCGGTTTCGTTCCCAGTAATAGCTTTTCCCTGGTTGATTGCCATTGTTCGATTGAGTTTTTCTTTTGAATGGTGAGCCTTCTCAAGAATTGGAGTAATTCTTCAAGAAAAGTTCCCACAGACGGCGCCAATTGTTGTAACTGGCTCTAAATTTCCCAGTTTAACAATGAATCTATGATGTATGAGAGCAAAAGACAATCAAAGCGATAGGGAAAAACAAATAATTGGTGACCCGGTTCATCCTTTGAATCAGACTACGTCCGGGGGCGTCCAAGCCAGGTATTTGTGTGTAATATATTTGCCTAGAAAGCTAAGGTGTTCAAACTTTTACAAATGCGACCGTGGAGGCCTTTTTATACTATGATTCTCGCCTCTTGGGCGGGAATTTACATAAGGTATAATGCCTATGAAAGGGCTACAATTCCGAAAATCGCTAATTTTACCTTGACGGGCCAGAAGTCGCCTGCCTTTAATGCGCGCTGATCGTGGAGCGGACTTCGGGGGCGGATTTTGTGGCATGCCGGGTGTTGTTTTTGACCACTCAAGCTGTATAGTTGGGATTGATATAGGTCGTTTCCAACTTGAGGATGTGAAATGTAAGTCGCGCCGCGACTTCCTGAATTCTCGATCTCTAGTCGCTTGGCAACCTATTATTTCCATGACTTGAGAGTCGAGTTTTATTTGGATTAGGCGGGTCGGTCCCGCGGTCTTCTTATGGAGGCCGCTTCACGCGGTCCTTTTGGACTAGTTGTTATCTTCATGACCAGGTAGGGTGTCGGAATTATCCATGCTACAACACCTGATTAGGAAATAAAATCTCTAATCTTGTAAATTAAATCGCATAGATTTAATTCTCTTATACATAAATCGCTACAGATTTGATTTCCATGTATATCAAAACTCTACGGATTCGATTTCCATATATATCAAATCTTATAATAATATTCCATATATTATTATTGGAAATCCTATTTAATTAAATCTAATTTAATTAAATAGTAATAATAATTAATTCTAAATATAATTATTATTATATTCTTCATAAATTAAATATTAATATCCAATATAATATTTAATCAACCAACTATAATCATTATACAACCATTACTTGTTGTGTGACCCATAAGCCCTCATATATCGAGTGATTAGTCAAACTAACGATCTTAATTGAACCCTAGACAATAAATCAGACATTCTCAATATATGAGGTACGTTGCGAGGAAATGTGCAACTATCTGTAACTGAAACATGGGCTATTACGATAACTTCCTTTCATTCGCGAATACTCGATTAAATCTTGAACATGATGAAGTGTCTATTCAAATAACTTAATCATATTATCTCTAATCATTAATTGATCATTTATGTCACACTTGGCCACAAAGTCCAAGTTGACGTGCATCGGTCGATGACTTAGATCCAATTATGATAAGAAAATGAGTATTCTCTCTAAATCCACATTGAGGAATGAATCATATTCTTGGCTCAACTATCACGCACATGCATTTTGTGATGAACCTAATCCAAGCCATAACTACCCATGGAAGTGTGCAAGCGTCGGTAATGGTCAAAGTTCATCACTCCACACATGTCGTGCATATTGACCTCAAGTCAAAAGAGTATCGTATCACTCCCACTAACCGAGACACCCGTAGACACATATTGTGGAATTACATCAAACGGTTTCTCGAATGGGTATACCAATACCCTCTAAAGTATTTGTGCATCCATCATGAGATACCTAGTATCTCATAGTAAGTGATATCTTACTACACTCTCTAAGAGTATGATGCAGATCGCACACCAATCTCAATTGCATAATCAATATCCCATTCTTTATGATCCTTGATTGGGGCTATTTGAGAGTCATTCTTAAGTCATCTGAGTTCTCACAATCTCAATGACAACAATGACTCATGGGAACACAAATAAGAATAAATGCAAGCAATCAAACATAAGTATTGTCATACATTAATATTAAATCAACTATAATATTAAATCAATCTGAATATCATCGAGTATTATGTCGTTATAACTGATTGTCTCTAGGACACTAATACTAACAATCTCCCACTTGGACTAGAGCCAATCACCTACATGTCTAACCCCTAGACCATCAAATGTCTAGTGTGTACATGAACACTCAGTGTTTTGGTGAAAGGATCTGTCAAATTATCTTATGTGGGAACACGTTCTAACTCTATTTCTCCTATTGTTATGATCTCTCAGATCAAATGATAAGTCTAGGTACATGCTTTCTTCTATTTGTTGATCTCGGTTCCTTTTGCTTGTGCATTCACACCAGCGTTGACTCAATATAACTTTATTAAACAACTGACACTCGGAACTACCCCTAATTCTCTCAAGAACTATAAAATTCAGACAGCCTCCTTGAGGCTTCTGATACTTGCTTGGGAAACTGAGAGTGAAACATAACCTGACTGTGACTTATAATCATCACAGTCGGACTGGAAACTGGCGTCAGCATAACCAGTTACTACTAGTTCTGATTGTCCACCGTAGACAAGGAAACATGCTTTAGTTTGTCTAAGACACTTCAGAATGTTCTTAACAGCAATCCAGTGAGACTCACTCGAATTTTGTTGGTATCTACAAGTGATGTTGACAGCGTGAGCCACATCAGGCCTAGTGCAAGTCATGACATACATGATTGGCCTAATTGCAGATGCATATGGGACATCCTTCATGTGCTTGATATCAGTTTCACTTAGAAGAACAATCCTTCTTTGACAGCTTTATCCCATGATTTGTCGGTAGAGACCATCTCTTAGAGTTCTCCATCGCAAAATGCTTCATCACCTTGTCTACATAGGTGAACTTTGACAGCCCCAACATCCTCTTAGATATGTCCCTGTGGATCTTGATCCCTAGGATGTAGCAGGCTTCACCAAGATCCTTCATCATGAAGGTCTTTGATAACCAATCTTTCACGGACTGCATAAGCGGGATATTATTTTCTATAATCAATATGTCATCGATATATACGACTATGAAGGTAATATTCTTCCCGCTGCGTTTACGATAAACGCAGGGATCTTCCGAATTTTTGATGAAGTCAAAAGGTTTGACATCTTTATCTAATCGGATATTCGAACTCCTAGAAGCTTGCTTCAATCCATAAATGGATCTCTTTAGCTTGCATACCAGATTAGAATTTGGCTTAGATATAAAACCTTCCGGTTGAGTCATAAACACTTCCTTATCAATGTTTCCATTGAGGAAAGCTGTTTTGACATCCATCTTCCAAATATCATAATCATAGTGTGTTGTTATCGCAAGTAAAATTCGAATGAACTTGATCTTTGCAACCGGTGAGAAGGTCTCATCATAGTCAATGCCTTCGCGTTGACTATAACCCTTCGCCACCAACCTAGCTTTGTAGGTTTGTACTTTGCCATTTGCATCGGTCTTTCTCTTGAAGACCCATTTGAAACCTATGGGTTTAACCCCTTTTGACAATTCAACCAAGTCCCAGACTTGATTGGTGTACATCGAGTCCATCTCGAATTTCATGGCTTCATGCCACTTCTCTGAGTCAACATCCAATGTTGCCTCACTGTAAGTTCTAGGATCGTCTTTATCCGGGATCTCCATGTCATCATCTTCCTCTACGAGGAAAACATAATATCTAGTGGGTGGATTACGAGTCCTAGTAGACTTACGAGTTGTAGTTTGTGAAAAATTTGTACATTTCGATCGTGAAAATTTTGTGGTGCATCGATTTCATCAATGTCAGGAGAGTCCTCAAGAGCTACACTTTCGGATGCCTCTTGGCGGGGAGTTTGAACTATGTTGTTCTCATTACCCTTGGAGGTTAGAGTTCGAAGGCACGATCTGACTCAATGCTCCCCATTTGGTCGAAAGAGGATCACTTAGTGATAGACTTCCTCCATGAGAGTTGATGAATGCTCCCATTGATTCTTTGTCATGTTGCTTTGACAAGTCATCAGTCTCTACGTTAATCTATGGTTCTTGAATTTCTTCAAGTTCTATCAACTTACGACCTTGTTCCTTAAAGACATATTCTTCTTCGAGGAATCTGTTCTGCTTAGAAATAATCACTGTTTGTTTCTCAGGTAGATAGAAGTAATATCCTCTTAGTTTCCTTAGGATATCCCACAAAGTAACCTTTTTCACCTTTAGATTCCAACTTATCGGTAAGCATCTTTTACACAATCACAGGGCAACCCTATATTTTGATATGTGTAAAATTTGACTTTTTGCCACACCATAATGTTGGAATATAGAGGCACGTAAACATGTAATACATGCGCTGCAGAATTAAATATTTCACCAATAACGAACAGTTAATTGCATAAACGAGTACGAATAATAATAACGAAATTTTTTACGATAATTGACGTTGATTTCTCAACTACGGTATCCACGTAATCCCGATTGATGATTTACCTGATTTTGCGGTTGTTGAAATGAGCCCTGAATTTGCTAGGAAAATTCCTATTCTAGATTTTATGGAGAAACTAGGTTTTCTTGTTGTAATAAATAATGAATCCCGGGAAGTCATATATATAGGGAGAGATTGGCTTAAATCTTAAGTCATCTTTATTAGGAAGATAATTCATAATCTTGCAAAACAAATCTCAAAGATATGTTTTTCCCTACGGATATTTTCCTACAATAATATTCCATAATATTATTTTGGGATTCCTATTTAATTAAATCTAATTTAATTAAAAAATAATAATTATTAATTCTAAATTAATATATTATTAATTCTCCATAAATTAAATATTAAATCCAATTTAATACTCAATCAACCAACTATAATCCGTACACGGGAGTTACTTGTTGTGTGACCCATGAACCCTCATATATCGGCGATTAATAAACCGGTCTTAATTGAACCCTAGACAATAAATTAGACATTCTCAATATATGAGGTACGTTGCGAGAAATGTGTAACTACCTATAACTGAAACATGGACTATTACGATTTCCTCCTTTCCTTCACGAATACTCGATTAGTCTTGAACATGATGAAGTGTCTATTCAAATAACTTAATCATATTATCTTCAATCACTAATTGATCACTTATGTCACACTTGGCCACAAAGTCTAAGTTGGCGTGCATTGGCCAATGACTTTGATTCAATTATGATGAGAAGATGAGTATTCTTTCTAAATCCACTTTGAGGAATGAATCATTCTCTTGGATCAACTACCACACACATGAACTTTGTGATGAGCCCAATCCAAGTCATATCTACCCATGGAAGGGTGCAAGCGTCGATCATGGTCAAAGTTCATCACTCCACACATGTCGTGCGTATTGACTTCAAGGTAAAGGAGTATCGCATCGCTCCCACTAACCGAGACACCCGTAGACACATATAGTGGAACTATATCAAAACGTTGCTCGGATGGGTATACCAATACCCTCTAAGGTATTTGTGCATCCATCATGAGATACCCAGTATCTCGTAGTAAGTGAGATCTTACTACACTTTCTAAGAGTATGATGCAGATTGCACACTAATCTCCATTGCATCATCAATATCTCATTCTTGATGATCCTTGATCGGGGCTATTTTGAGAATCATGCTTAAGTCATCTGAGTTCTCACATCTCAATGACAGCGGTGATTCAAGGGAACACAGATAAGAACAAATGCAAACAATCAAACATAATATTCTAATAAGTGTAACGCCATACATTTAATATTAAATAAACAATAATATTAAACCAACACTGAATATTATCTTAGTATTATGTCCATACAAAGGATTTTCTCTAGGACACTAACACTAACACATAATTCATATAGTGTATGCTCGACCGATTTAGATGGAATCCTATTCAAAATTTAGATTGAGGTTTATAACGCGTATCCCATAAGAATGTTGGAAGAGAAGAAAATCTCATCATGGACCTCATCATGTCTAACAAAGTTCGGTTTCTCCTTTCGGACACACCATTCAACTGAGGTGTTCCGAGAGGAGTCCATTGCAATTTAATTCCATCTAACTTTAAGTAATCGGTGAATTTGTGGCTAGGGTATTCACCTCCTCGATCAGATCGAAGAGTCTTGATACTCTTACCAAGTTGCTTCTTTACTTCAACTTTAAACTCCTTGAATTTCTCAAAAGATTCGGACTTGAGTTTCATAAGATACACATATTCGTATCTCGAGAAATCGTTAGTAAAAGTGATAAAGTAACCGTAGTGACCCCTAACTAGAGTGGGAAGTGGTCCACAAACATCACTGTGGATCAACTCTAGAACTTTTTTGGCATGAATCCCTTTCCCAGAAAAAGGTTTGTTGGTCATCTTGACCTTAAGACAAGATTCGCAATTACCATAAGACTCTAAGTCGAATGGGGTTAAGTCCAGGCAAATAGGCAATATAATAAAAGAAAAAGGAAAAAGAAGGCTCAAAAGTGACTCGTACAAGAGAAAGAGAAATGTCTATGGCTCTAAAGTGACCATGAAATCACAAGGAAATAACAAAAGCTAAGTCCATCGATCAGTCCAAGACTCTAATAAATGCATTTTACGTAGGGGTTCATCGTCAATGTCAAAGGCAGCTTGTGAATGAGCTTTAGCTATGGCCACCGCTTCGGACACAGATGGAATCAATGTTGTAGTTGCTCGTGCCCGAGTATTGTAGGGGGGATAAGAGAAATAAGCTTTTGCTTTGTTCCTCCCCGAGGTCTGCCAATCTTCTTCGTCGTCTTCTTCGCTGGTGATTTCTCCGGTTGGCCCAGAGGGTCATTCGGATAGTCCTTGACATCTGCATCCGATTCCGAAGCTATATTTCCATCCCCCGCAGGTGGTACAATGAAAGAATTAGAGGTAGCAGGTGGAGGTGAGACCTGTAGGCGTGTCGGTGAAGTTGTCTTCTTCTTCACCGTCTCCCAATTCTCTAAATCCTGGGCGTGTTCTCGCTCCTTCTCCTTTTAAAATCTTTGCGCATTCTCAGAGGTGACTCCAGCAGCCCCTTCAGGGTCATGTTCCTCCTCCACTATTTGCTCGATCGCATCTCCTCAGTCTCCAGTGCAGGGGAGGGTCTCGCCCTCCCCAACCTCCTGCATATCAACATCAGTCATCTTGCCAGCCACAATATCAGGATGTTTCGTGGCTCCCGTGTCCTCCGATTGTGCAATGGTGCTGCAATTCTTTTCCGTAGCCGCCTTTTGAACCCACGCCTTTTATTTATGCCCTTTGTCCGGTGCAGGAGGTTTGGGTTTTTCCTCTGGTTTCCCCTCTGGCTGATTGCCCCCATGAGCACGACAATTGTCAACCGAGTGACCAGTGGTCTGACAATGGATACAAAACTCTAGGTGTTGCTCGTAGCTTACTGAAGCAATTGAGCAATGTCCCGATCTTTCATACAGAATATTATATTCTTTACCTTTCCGAAGATCCAGTTCGATCAAGACACGAGCATAGTGGCACATGGTTCTGTTTCATGTATGTTCATCAATGCTCACCACAAGACCTAGGGCAGATGCAATTTTTTCTATGATGGGCACATAGAAGTATTCCATTGGCAATTCGAAGATACGGACCCATACATTTACAATCGGAGAGCTCACCTTATATGGGTTGAATTCCGGCACCCATTTTTGAAGTCTGATTATACCAATGTTTAAAGGCCAGGAGCGTTTCAAAAAGATCCTGTCTCGTTCCTTCGGGTCAGCAATATGGATGTTAAAGTATCCCTTCCCAAGGTGACCAATTTCCAATTTCCCATAATATTCCAGCTCTTGTCCAAAAGAGCCTTAAGCTCTGTAGTTGGAAGCGGCATAGCACCTGACTTTAATAATATACGTCCAATGAAAGAGTTTTGCATCTCACGGACCCCTTGCATATGTATCTGATCGTCGATGTTAACCGACAGATATTCACCCTTTCGTACTGGGCAGCCGTCGAAGGATTTAGAGCATGTGCAAATGACTTGCCCTGTTTTGAAACCTCACCACCCTGAGCCACAAGTTCATTATTAGAATTATTAGTACCACACTGATGGAGGTTACCAGCTGATACCAACGACATACCAGCCTGCTCCATAGTCATACCATCTCCAGCACCCGACTCCAAACCAACACATTGTTTTAAAATCAAATCAGCGACACCAGATTTTGACACAATCACATCAGAATTTTCAATACCATTCCCAAAACCAGAACCCACAACATTACCAGACAATGAATTCATAGGCAACAAATCAGAAACATAAGATTTTGACATACCAGCTCTCAAATTTGAATCAGAAATATCAAACAGTGAAACACCAGAATTCGACACAATCACACAAGAATTTTCAAAACCATCCCCAAAACCAGAACCCACAACATCACCAGACAATGAATTTATAGGCAACAAACCAGAGTTCAAGATGTGCTTACCAGAGTTCGAGGCACCAGACTGACCTGAACTCGTATCAGCAGCAATGCCTGAAGAAGCCGTTGCCTTACCAGCCATTAGACCAGCGGGGAGCGGCGTAAACTCCAAGCGCGACGCAATAGGCAGAGCAGAGAAAACTCCATCCCGATTAGGGAGAAATCGCGACATCGCAAGCCCAGTTTTGGGGCAAATTGAATGGCGAGGTCAGCCTCCGTCGCGAAATTGAAATTGGGGGCAGCAGGGGTCACACGATTCACCATGTTTTGTTGAGTATTAGGTGTGGGAAGCGAGTTGTGTGCAGAAGGCATTGATGCCCGGTGGAGGTCGGCCCCCGTCGCAGGCCGAATTGCGACTTTGGGGGTTAGGGCATCGGAGTCTGCAAGAAGGAATTCGACGGTTCTGGGGTCTGCAAGTCGTGAAATAGTCCGGCTAAAGGAATGGGGCAATTCAATCAACGCCATGGGTGAAGGCGGCAAGGCCGCCGCTGGCGGCGGACGATTTCAAACAACGAGAAACTGAATTTTTTCCCCTCACTGTGTGTAAATCGCACACAGTGCGGGTTTTTTCATTAATGCACCTTATTAAAAATATTCATTCGAATGGGGTTAATTAGTCTAATTTTCTTAACCTTGCAGTCCTATTCTCGTTTGCATGAACAAGTCTATAATGCCAAAAGTAAGTTGGGTTTTCATGATTACTAAGCTTGAGTATTTTATTTTGTATATTAAGAACATTATATCCACAATTCAACAAATATATAAACCATTCAATAAAGGGGCATTTCTATAAATATCACCATTAAGCGAAAAATAACAATTATTGTTTGCAAAATGGAAGGAAAAACCCTCAATGTCTAACATCGGAATGAAAATAATGTTGCGAGTAATAGAAAGATTGAAATGACAATCATTAAGTTCTAATCTAAAACCAGAGGGTAAGTCTAAAATATAAGTCCCCAAACGTTCAGTAGCAACTCTTGCTCCATTTCCATGTGTAAGACGACTTCACCCGGCCTAACTGCACTAAGACACATGAGGCTTTTCACATTTGTACGAATGTGTGAGCCACATCCGGTATCTAATACCCATCAGTTAGTGTTATTAGTGGACATGTTTATCTCAATAACAAACATACCTGTTCTAGTTTCAGAAGCACCCAATGTCTTCCTTCCAGCAACCAAAACCTTACAGTCCTTCTTCCAGTAACCTCTTCTACTTACAGTAGAAGTACATGTTCTTGTCTACCCGCTCTTTCTTTTGAACATCATCTTAATGATAGTGAACTCAAGAGTATGGAGCATGTAATGAAGTTCAGGCATGTTCACATTCATATTGTAGTTCACAATGAAGCTAGAATATGAATTCGGGAGCGACTGTAGGATAGCATAAATGGAAATGTATGTCTCTTAGCTCAATGCCTAAATTACCAAGTTTCTCAATTAGGCCTATCATCTTTAGCACATGAGGTGAAATCTTCCCTCCTTTAGCTAACCGACATCTGACAGATCTCTCATCACTTCATAAATCTCAGAACGAGATTCAGAATCAAAGAGATCCTTTAGATGCTTGAGCATCTCGAAGGGACCCATTTTTCTCATGTTGCCTATGCAATTCGGGAGTCATGCCAAGCAACATCACACACTGAGCCTGGGAAGCATCCTCTTGATGATTCTTCTGAGCTGCTACGACAAACGTGGTTGCCTCAAGATATATAATCGGGATTGGCTTGTCTGACACGTACTCAATTTTTTCTTGCCTTGGCACCAAATGCACGTTTCGGTGCCAGTCCTGAAAATTTTGGCCTAGTCAATTTGTTTGATTCCAAAACACATCTCAATGACAGTTATATATATTTCAACTAACCAAGAGAAATAAAATAAAATGAGAATTAAACACATAATTCCTATGATCAATATTCAGCAATCAAAATAAACATGGCCTTTCTTTTATATTTATTCTGTCTCCATTATTTTCACATATTCAACGACCTCATCGGAAGAGTACAAATTTATATCAAATATAAATTGTAATGGACTAGGATCCACATTCCTATTATTACAGTATCTGCTTGGGTTGATTACTGCAATAGAACTGGTAGGTTCAAAACCAATTGCAAAACTGCAATTCCTAGTTGATTGACCTAGTACAATCGAATGCCCCTTGACTTTCGTTTCCCTGCTTGGGCTGGTGAAACAAAGTCAAGTTGATTTACAACCATCAAGCGGCGACACTTCGTGTCCCTATAAAAGTCCCGTTAGATGTACATCTGAGCAAAAGACTTGGGTCTTAAATACTCATTGGAACGAAATCTCCAGTTTAGTTTTAACTTTGATGGAAGGCATCGTTCAATTTAATAAAAATCATATTTTAGTGAGGAACGTTTTAAAGGCGGGGTATTAATTGCTTAATCGAGATCCAACATGTTAATCTACATCATATTTGAGCAATTATTGGGCGCCGCCTACCCAAACATAATTTCATACGGACTAACACTTATATGGGTGCCGTCTGCCCAAACACTTATAATGCGGACTATAAATGTGTTAACGAATTGAAATAAGTTAACCAAATGGGATTTAAATTAAATTCAATCAACTTTAACTTATTATCTAAATTAAATAAATTAATCCAATTAATTTTAATTAAAAGTCCAACCTTTAATTTTATTTTAAAACTAAACTTCATTATTTTTAAAAACAGTTTTTAATTATTTATTGTTAGGGGCTCAGGTGCAAATTCCAAAATTGCACGGGAGAGCCTGTTCGAAATCAAATTTGCAAAAAAGCCCTCCGCCATCACCGCCCAAATCCGACAGAATCTAATTAATTCATCAAATATGTCCAAATGTAGCAATCGAAAAACACACAAAAGGCAACGAAATCGACAAAGCAAGCAGCAAGAAGCGGTTTAGCCCGGTGCGTGCGTAGCACTGCCGCCAGCGGAGACACCGTCGCAGAACCGAAATGAGCCTGAGACGCTCGTTGCTCCACGAGTCGCCGACGCTACGGAAGGTGTAAAAAAATGGGTCGCCTCGTGTCAAGCAAGCGCGAGCGAGTCGGGCTACCGCTCAAGCGCGCACGTGCGTCGCTCCGTCAGAAAAAAGGACAACCATCGCCGCCAATCGATGCGCCGCATCGCCGCCGCAGGGGCGACGAGAGTCCCCGTCAGAACGGAGACCACGCCACAGCCCTCGGTTGCAGACGAGACACGAAGGGAGAACAGATCAGTCGACGGTTTCTGCAAATCGACGAATCAGCCACCGCAAGCTCCGTCGAGGGCTACCGCACGCGTCGCGAGGCACGACGCCTAGCGCCAGCCTCCAGTGGTGTTGCGTAGTGCCGTCGGCGTGAGGGGGACGAAGATGAGCGGCGGCGATTTTCCCAGATAAACCTTAATTTCGGAAATCAGTGAAGACGAAGGTGAAGGCCAAGCGTGTGTGTGTGTTTAATTTTGAGAAAAAAGACATACACATATAAACAATAAACAATAAATACACACAATAAATTGGTGCGGTTCTGGGTGACACCGACCGCACCTAGATTTAAAAAAAAATCTTTTTACAAATCAATTAATCAAGAACCTGACTCTGATACCACTGTTGGAATAGAGAGGCACGTAAACACGTAATACATGCGCAGCGGAATTAAATAGTTCCCCAACAATAAAATATAATTTTATAATTAAATACGGGTAAACGTAAATAAAATTCTTACAGCATTTCGTACACGAATTTCTCAACTACGGTATCCACGTAACAATCGTTTACTAATTCACACAGATTTGCCAACGTTGAATTCCTGTTATAAATTTGCTAGAAAAATTATAACTTAGAGATTTTATGGAGAAAATATGAAGTCACATATTATGAATTCCCAAAGACTCATATATATAGGGGGGCGAAATAAAATCCCTAATCTTTTAAATTAAATTTCATATATATAATTCCCTTATACATAAATCTTTACGGATTTTATTTCCATGTATATCAAATCTCTACGGATTCGATTTTCATATATATCAAATACTATAATATTATTCCATATATTATTATTGGGAATCCTAATTAATTAAATCTATTTTGATTAAATAGTAATAATAATTAATTCTAAATACAATTATTATTACATTCTCCATACATTAAATATTAATATCCAATATAATATTTAATCAATCAACTATAATCAGTAAATAATTGTTACTTGTTGTGTGACCCATAAGCCGTCATATATCGAGCGATTAGTCAAACTAACGGTCTTAATTGAAACCTATATAATAAATTAGACATTCTCAATATATGATGTACGTTGCGAGGAAATGTGCAACTACCTGTAACTAAAACATGAGTTATTACGATAACTTCCTTTCATTCGCGAATACTCGATTAAATCTTGAACATGATGAAGTGTCTATTCAAATAACTTAATCATATTATATCTAATCACTAATTGATCATTTATGTCACACTTGGCCACAAAGTCCAAGTTGACGTGCATGTGCTGATGACTTAGATCCAATTATGATGAGAAGATGAGTATTCTCTCTAAATCCACTTTGAGGAATGAATCCTTTTCTTGGCTCAACTACCACGCATATGCACTTCGTGATGAACCCAATCCAAGCCAGATCTACCCATGGAAGGGTGCAAGCATCGGTCAAGGTCAAAGTTTATCACTCTATACATATCGTGCGTATTGACCTCAAGTCAAAGGAGTATCGCATCGCTCCCACTAACCGAGACACCCGTAGACACATATAGTGGAACTACATCAAACGGTTGCTCGGATGGGTATACCAATACCCTCTAAGGTATTTGTGCATCCATCATGAGATACCTAGTATCTCGTAGTAAGTGAGATCTTACTACACTCTCTAAGAGTATGATGCAGATCGCACACCGATCTCAATTGCATCATCAATATCTCATTCTTGATGATCCTTGATCGGGGCTATTTGAGAGTCATGCTTAAGCCAGTGAGTTCTCACAATCTCAATGACAACAATGACTCATAAGAACACAAATAAGAATAAATGCAAACAATCAAATATAATATTCAAACAAGTGTATTGACATACATTAATATTAAATGAACTATAATATTAAATCAATCTGAATATCATCGAGTATTATGTCCTTACAAATAATTGTCTCTAGGACACTAATACTAACTGAAACATCCTAGACCCTTATTACTTGATTAAGATCCATAATATTCCACCAACTATTTAAACAAATTGTGCAAAGATAAGAATAAGCAAACTTACCTACTTACCTGTGGGTGGTGGACCAAGCTTATGGGCCCTGTGCCGCGACACCACGTGCGCTGCCCCAAGCTCTGTCCTTATGCAATATGATACCAAATTATTTTTTGCCTAGCCAGGATCCATCTTTGTACTATATAATCATTTACTCAAGATAAATAGAACAACTGAAAAACTTACGTGTTGTATTTAGAGAGAATACTCATCTTCTCATCATAATTGGATCAAAGTCATTGGCCAATGCACGTCAACTTGGACTTTGTGGCCAAGTGTGACATAAGTGATCAATTAGTGATTATAGATAAATTGATTAAGTTATTTGAATAAACACTTCATCATGTTCAAGACTTAATCGAGTATTCGCAAATGAAAGGAGAAAATCGTAATAGCCCATGTTTCAGTTACATGTAGTTGCACATTTCCTCGCAACGTACCTCATATATTGAGAATGTCTGATTTATTGTCTAGGGTTCAACTAAGACTGTTAGTTTGACTAATCGCTCGATATATGTGGGCCTATGTGTCACACAACAACTAATGGTTGTTTACTAATTATAGTTGGTTGATTAAATGTTAAATTAGATTTAATATTTAATTTTTGGAGAAGTAATGAATAATAGATGAATTTGGAATTAATTATTATTAATATTTAATTAAATTGAATTTAATTAAATAAGAATTCCCAATAATAATATTTGGAATATTATTGTAGGATTTAATATATATGAAAATAAATCGTAGAGATTTGTCATATATGGAATTTAAATCCGTAGAGATTTTATATGTGGGAAATAAATCTAAGAGATTTATTTAAATAAAGATTAGAGATTTTATTTCCTAATCAGGTTAGCTTGAGATTTAAGTTAGGTCTCTCCTATATATATGAGCTCTTGGAAATTCATAATACGTGAATTCATATTTTCTCCATAAAATCTCTAAGTTAGAATTTTCCTAGCAAATTCATCTCGGGGATTCAACGCTGGCAGATCTGTGCAGATTATTAAACGACTGTTACGTGGATACCATAGTTGAGGAATCGGTGTACGAATTGTTGTAGGAATTATATTTACGTTTACTCGTATTTAATTATGCAATTAACTGTTCGTTGTTGGTGAACTTTAATTTCCGCTGCGCATGTATTACATGTCTCTATATTCCAATAGTGGTATCAGAGCTCCAGGCTTTTGATTTAATTGTTAATTATTTTGTATTAAAAGGAATTTTTTTTAATATATGTGAGGTGCAGTCGAGTTTGACGTCAACCACACCACTAAATTGCTTGTTTAATTGTTTAGGGGTATACGAATTGTTGTATCTAGGTATTTGTGGATGGCTTTATTTGATCGCGTCCCTCTACACCGTGCGCCGCTCGGCTGGGGGCGAAGACCCGCGGCTCGTCGCTAGGCGATGGCCGCGCAGACCCGCTCGCCTCAGCGCGACGGCGGCGGGTCTGTTCCCGTTCGTTGCCCTCGCCTGTAGCATCCACGATGTGGTTCTTGCTCGCGAGCGATGACGGTTCACTATCATCGTCTTCGGTGGTTTGCTCCACTTCTAGGGCTTGTAGCGGCGGCGGCGTTCAATTGCTTCGATCTAACACTTGGAGCGATTAATCGACCAATTGCGCCGGACGACGGCGACGACTCACCTGCATGCGTGAAATGGTGTGGTGACGTCACCCGCGTTCGATAATAGCGGCGGCGATTCACCGTGTTTGCACGCTGAAATGGGTATCACGAAGTGGCGTCGATTCAGTTTCGCTTCGCCTTGTGCGGCGGCGATTTGCTTCGCGTCATTTTGTCCGTTTACCCTTGTTTCTCGCCGCCATATCTTGACCCCTATTCTGGATAGTTTCTTGCTTTCTTGTTCTTCGATTGTTGGTGAATGAAATTGTTGAAACTGAAAAGTTTTGGATTTTGGGGTTTGGAAATTTCGGGTTGCTCGAATTGTTCAGATTGGATCTGATTTTGATGGGTGATGATGTTGGAGGGTTATTTTGCAAATTCGATTTGAGACAGGCCCTCCAGTGCAATTTTAGAAATTGCACCTGAGCCCCCCTTAACAATAAAACATATTAAGATTTAATTTTGGAAAATTCTAAAGTCTAATTTTAAAATTGAATCATGGTTGGACCAAAAACGTATTAGTTGGACTAATGACAAACTTAATTAATTTGATTACTTAAGGTAAAGATATTGATAATGAATTTAATTATTAAACATAATTTAAAAATTGGATTTTAAAATTATGGTTTAAGGGATTAAACGAGTTATTCATTCCCACTTGGTTAACGTATTTAAATTTGTTAGTGCAATTTACGTCCGCATTTTAATTGTTTGGGTAGGCGGCGCCCAATAATTGTCAGACCGTATTAAATGCTTGGGTAAACGGCGCCCATATAAGTGTTAGTCCATAATAAATCATGTTTGGGTAGGCGGCGCCCAATAATTGCTCAAATGTGGTGTAGATTAACATGTTGGATCTCGATTAAGCAATTAATACCCCGCCTTTAAAAATGTTCCTCACTAAAATATGATTTTTCATTAATTTGATAAGATGTCTTCCATCAAAATTAAAAGTAAACCGGAGATTTCGTTCCAATGAGTACTTAAAGACCCTCATCTTTTGCTCAGATCTACATCTAATGAGACTTTTATAGGAACATGTAATGTCGACTCTTGATGGTTGTAAACTAACTTAACTTTGTTTCGCTAGCCCTCGCAGGGAATAAAGGGTAAGGGACATCAGTCGAACTAGGTTCGACAAACTAGGAATTGCAATTTGCAATTGGTTTGGAGACCTACCAGTTATGCTATTATAATGATCAGCCCTCGCTGGGATTATAATAGTAGTAATGTGGATCCTAGTCATATTAGATATAAATTCGTACTTTCCGATGAGGTCGTTAAGTATGTGAAAATAATGGAAACAAAATAAATTTAAAAGCCATATTTATTTTGATTGTTGAATATTGATCATAGGAATTATGTGTTTTAATTTCCTTTTTATTTTATTTCTCTAGGATTGTTGAAATGAATAACTTGTCATTGAGAAGCGTTTTTTATACGAACAAATTGGTTGGGCCAAACTTTCTTAACTAACACCGAAACGTTCATTTGGTGCTCAGGCAAGAAAAGATTGAGTACGTGTTGGATACGCCAATCCCTGCTACCCCGGAGGCTGGTACTGAAGAGTATGAGGTGTTTGACGCCGCAGCTCAGAAGAAGCATCAATAGGATGCTTCCCAGGCTCAGTGTGTTATGCTACTCGGGATGACTCCTGAATTGCAAAGGCAGCATGAGAAGATGCTTCCCTTCGAGATGATCAAGCATCTGAAGGATCTCTTTGATTCTGAATCTCGTTCCGAGATTTATGAAGTGATGAGAGATCTATTTAGATGCCGATTGTTTGAGGGAGGGAAGGTTTCTCCTCATGTGTTAAAGATGATTGGGCTAATCGAGAAACTTGGTCATCTAGGCATTGAGCTCAAGACCAATGTTGTTGTTTATGCTATTCTTCAGTCACTTCCCGATTCATATTCGAGTTTCGTAGTAAACTTTAATATGAATAAGATGGAATCGACTATGCCCAAGCTACATAACATGCTAAAGACCTTTGAGTCTTCCACTGCTAAGAAAAAGCCCGTGCTCATGGTGAGTGCCTCTACTTCTTCTGCTCCGAAAGGAAAAAGAAGAAGCGAAGGGGCAAAGCAAAGAAAGGCTCCAAGCCAAGCTTCCTTAAGCCCAAAGGTGGAATTCAAAAGAAGGAGAGGGTGGACAAGGATGTATGCCTCCACTACAAGCAGAAAAGAAGACACAAGGTATCTCAGCCACTGGAACAGATATGTTTGTTATTGAGATAAACATGTCTACAAATGATACTAACTGTTGGGTATTAGATACCGGTTGTGGCTCACACATTTGTACAAATGTGCAGGGTCTCAAGGATAGCAGGGCAGTTAGGCCGGGTGAAGTCGCTTTACACGTTGGGAATGGATTGGCGTTTATGTTTTAGACTTACCCTCTGGTTTTAGACTTGAACTGAATAATTATTATTTCGTTCCTTCTATTACCCGCAATATTATTTCTATTCCGATGTTAGATATTGAAGGTTTTTCCTTCCATTTTGCAAATAATAATTGTTATTTTTCGCTTAATGGTGATGTGTATGGAAATGCTCCTTTATCTAATGGTTTATATTTGTTGCATTGTGGACATAACATTCTTAATATACAAAACAAAAGACTCAAACTTAGTAATCATGAAAACCCAACTTACTTGTGGCACTGTAGACTTGGTCATGCAAATGAGAAAAAAATTGCAAGGATAAAAAAGTTGGACTACTTAGCCCCATTCGACTTTGAGTCTTATGGAAACTGTGAATCTTGTCTTAAGGGAAAAATGATCAACAAATCATTTTCTGGGAAAGGGATTCGTGCCAAAGAGGTTCTAGAGTTGATCCACAGTGATGTTTGTGGACCATTGCCCACTCTTCAGCTACTTCATAACTTTTACTGATGATTTCTCTAGATTTGGATATGTGTATCTGATGAAACATAAATCTGAATCTTTTGAGAAGTTCAAAGAGTATAAAGCTGAAGTAGAGAATCATCTTGGTAAGAGTATTAAGACTCTTCGATCAGATCGAGGAGGAGAATATCTTAGCCAGGAATTCACTGATTATCTGAAGTTGCATGGAATCCAATCACAGTGGGCTCCTCCCGGCACACCCCAAATGAATGGAGTGTCCGAGAGGAGAAATCGAACCTTGTTGGACATGGTAAGGTCCATTATGAGCTTTTTCTCTCTTCCAACATTCTTATGGGGATACGCACTCCAAACCTCAATCAACATTCTGAATATGATTCCATCCAAATCAGTTGAGCATACGCCATACGAACTATGGCATGACAAGAAGCCAAATTTCTCTCACATGAGAACGTGGGGCTGCCCCGCGTTTGTGAAGAAAATGCTCACTGATAAGTTGGAATCAAGAGGTGAAAATGGTTACTTTGTGGGATATCCTAAGGAAACTAGAGGATATTATTTCTATCTCCTGAGAAACAAACAATGATTGTTTCTAGGCAGGCCAAATTCCTTGAAGAAGACTACGTCTTCAAGGAACGAGACCGTAAGACAATAGAACTTGAAGAAATTCAAGAACCACAAATTAACAAGGAGACTGATGTCTTGTCAAAGCAACATGACAAAGAATTAGTGGGAGCATTCAGCAGCTCACATGATGGAAGTTTATCACTAAGTGATCCACTTTCAGCCAATGGGAGCGTAATTGGAGTTGCATTGCCCGAGCAACGAACTCCAAGTAGGCTAAATGAGAACAACATAGTTCAAACTCCTGCTCAAGAGGCATCCGGAAGTGTCGCTCTTGAGGCCTCCCTGGTCGACGATGAAATGGCTGTACCACAAAATTTTCACGATCAGAATGTGCAGCCTGAACAACCACAACTCCGTAAGTCCACTAGAGTTCGTAATCCGATCACCAGATATTATGGTTTCCTCGTGGAGGAACATGATGACGTGGAGATCCCGGATAAAGACGAACCTAGAACTTACACTGAGGCAACATTAGAGGTTGACTCAAAGAAGTGGCATAAAGCCGTGAAATCTGAGATGGACTCGATGTACGTCAATCAAGTTTGGGACTTGGTTGAGTTGCCGAAAGGGGTTAGACCCATAGGTTGCAAATGGGTCTTCAAGCGTAAGACTGGTGCAAATGGCAAAGTACAAACCTACAAGGCTAGGTTGGTGGCGAAAGGTTATAGTCAACGCGAAGGCATTGACTATGACGAGACTTTCTCACCAGTTGCTAAGATCAAGTCCATTCGAAATTTACTTGCGGTAGCATCACATCTAGATTATGAGATTTGGTAGATGGACGTCAAAACAACTTTCCTCAATGGGAACATTGATAAGGAAGTGTTTATGACTCAACCTGAAAGTTTTATATCAAAGCCAAAATCTAATCTTGTGTGCAAGCTTAAACGATCCATTTATGGATTGAAGCAAACTTCTAGGAGTTGTAATATCCGATTTAATGAGACTGTCAAATCATTTGACTTCATCAGAAACTCGAAAGATCCGTGCATCTATCGAAAATGCAATGGGAAGAATATTATCTTCATAGTTGTGTATGTTGATGACATACTCATTATGGGAAACAATATCCCACTCATGCAGTCCGTGAAAGAATGGTTTTCAAAGACCTTCGTGATGAAGGATCTTGGTGAAGCCTGCTACATCTTAGGGATCAAGATCCATAGGGATAGATCCAAGAAGATGTTGGGGCTGTCACAGTCCACCTATGTAGACAAGGTGTTGAAGCGATTTGCGATGGAGAACTTTAAGAGAGGTTCTCTGCCGGCATGTCATGGGATAAAGTTGTCTAAGAAGGATTGTCCTTCTACAGATGCTGATATCCAACGCATGAAGGATATACCATATGCATCTACAATTGGATCCATCATGTACGCCATGACCTGCACTAGGCCAGATGTGGCCTTCACTGTCAGCACCATTGGTAGGTACCAGCAGAATCCGGGTGAACCTCATTGGATTGCTGTCAAGAACATTCTTAAGTACCTTAGATGTACCAAAGACTGTTTCTTGGTCTATGGAGGACAGTCAGAGCTAGTTGCCACTGGCTATGCTGACGTAAGTTTCCAATCTGACTGTGATGATTACAAATCTCAATTAGGCTATGTGTTCACTCTCAATGGTGGGGCGGTTAGTTGGAATAGTTCCAAACAAGAGACTACCGCAGATTCAACAACCGAAGCTGAATACATTGCTGTGGCAGAAGCTGCAAAAGAAGTTGTCTGGATAAAACAGTTCTTAAATAAACTAGGGGTAGTTCCAAGTGTCAGCTGTCCAATAAAGTTATATTGTGACAATACTGGTGCGGTTGCGCAAGCTAAGGAACCGAGATCCAATAACAGAAACAAGCATGTACCGAGGCATTATCACTTGATAAGAGAGATAATCGCTAGAGGAGAGATAGAGTTAGAACGTGTCCCCACGGAGGATAATCTGGTTGATCCTTTCACCAAGGCTTTGAGTGTTCATGTACACACTATACATTTTGATGGTCTAGGGGTTAGACATGTAGGTGATTGGCTCTAGTACAAGTGTGAGATTGTTAGTGTTAGTTGTCTTAGAGACAATCCATTATAAGGACATAATACTCAGATAATATTCAGTGTTGGTTTAATATTATCTTTTACTTAATATTAAATGTATGACATTACACTTATTAGAATATTATGTTTGATTGTTTGCATTTGTTCTTATCTGTGTTCCCTTGAATCACTGTTGTCATTGAGTATTGAGAACTCAGATGACTTAAGCATGATTCTCAAATGGCCCCAATCGAGGATCATCAAGAATGGAATATTGATGATACAATGAAGATTGGTGTGCGATCTGCATCATACTCTTAGAGAGTGCAGTAAGATCTCACTTACTACGAGATATTAGGTATCTCATGATGGATGCACAAATACCTTAGAGCGTATTGGTATACCCATCCGAGCAACCGTTTGATGTAGTTCCACTATATGTGTCTATGGGTGTCTCGGTTAGTGGGAGCGATGCGATACTCCTTTGACTTGAGGTCAATACGCACAATATGTATAGAGTGATAAACTTTGACCATGACCGACACTTGCACCCTTCCATGGGTAGATCTGGCTTGGATTGTGTTCATCATGAAGTGCATGTGCGTGGTAGTTGAGCCAAGAAAAGGATTCATTCCTCAAAGTGGATTTAGAGAGAATACTCATCTTCTCATCATAATTGGTTCAAAGTCATTGGCCAATGCACGTCAATTTGGACTTTGTGGCCAAGTGTGACATAAGTGATCAATTAGTGATTAGAGATAAATTGATTAAGTTATTTGAATAGACACTTCATCATGTTCAAGACTTAATCGAGTATTCGCGAATGAAAGGAGGAAATCGTAATAGTCTATGTTTCAGTTACAGGTAGTTGCATATTTCCTCGCAACATACCTCATATATTGAGAATGTCTGATTTATTGTCTAGGGTTCAATTAAGACCGTTAGTTTGACTAATCGCTCGATATATGAGGGCCTATGGGTCACACAACAAGTAATGGTTGTTTACTAATTATAGTTGGTTGATTAAATGTTAAATTAGATTTAATATTTAATGTATGGAGAATTAATTAATAATAGATTAATTTGGAATTAATTATTATTAATGTTTAATTAAATTAGATTTAATTAAATAAGAATTCCCAATAATAATATTTGGAATATTATTGTTGGATTTAATATATATGGAAACAAATCAGAGAGATTTGTCATATATGAAATTTAAATCCGTAGAGATTTTATATGTGAGAAATGAATAATCTACGAGATTTATTTAAATAAAGATTAGGGATTTTATTTTCCGATCAGGTTAGCTTGAGATTTAAGCTAGGCCTCTCCTATGAGCTCTTGGGAATTCATAATACGTGAATTCATATTTTCACCATAAAATCTCTAAGTTAGAATTTTCCTAGCAAAATCATCTCGGGGATTCAACGCTGGCAGATCTGTGCAGATTAGTAAACGACTGTTACGTGGATACCATAGTTGAGGAATCCGTGTACGAATTGCTATAAGAATTTTGTTTACGTTTACTCGTATTTAATTATGCAATTAACTGTTCGTTGTTGGTGAACTTTAATTTCCGCTGCGCATGTATTACGTGCCTCAATATTCCAACACTTACCTCATCTCTTGCTAATGATGTTGAACCCACAACTGTTTCTCAGGCACTATCTGACTCAAAATGTCGTGATGCAATGTCATCTGAGTTTGTTGCTCTATACGATATGGTACATGGGATTTGGTTTGTCCGGATGCTTTTCATAATATGGTGGGTTGTAAATGGGTCTTTCGTATAAAAGAAAACTTGATGGTTCTGTTGACAAATACAAAGCTCGTCTTGTAGCTAAGGGCTTTCACCAACGACCTGGTATTGACTACTTTGAAACATTCAGTCCTGTTGTTAAGCCCGCTATTGTTCGTATTGTTTCAGCATAGCAGTTTCTCGTAACTGGTCGTTGCGACAGTTTGATGTCAACAATGCTTTTCTTCATGGAAGTCTGACTGATGAGGTTTACATGGCACAACCTCCTGGCTTTTCTGATCACAATCATCCAACGTTTGTTTGCGAATTGCGTAAATCCATTTACGATCTGAAGCAAGCTCCTCGTACTTGGTATAATGCTCTTCGTTCTTTTCTTGTCTCAGTTGGTTTTGTGTGCACAAAATCCGATGAATCACTCTTTGTTTACAACCGCAATAAGATTACAACATACTTCCTGGTGTATGTTGATGATCTCATCTTGACTGGAAATGATAATCAATTCATTTCTCGAATAGTTACAGATCTTGCTGCTCAGTTCTCTGTCAAAGACCTGGGTCCACTTTCTTACTTTATTGGGGTTGAGGTACTCCGACACACCACTTCCTGCTTCCTGTCACAATGTAAGTATGTCACGTATCTTCTTGCTCAACACAAGATACTTGATGCTAAACCCGTTCAAACTCCACTTGTTTCTGGAGTAAAATTGTCTCTCCATGATGGCAGTCCTCCAGCTAATGCCTCTACTTATCGTCAGGTACTTGGGAGTTTACAGTATCTCCTTCTCACTAGGCCTGACATCGCCTTTGCAGTAAATAAACTATCTCGGTTTATGCATGCACCTACGGAATCCCATTGGGGAGCGGTCAAACGAATCTTACGATATCTTAGTGGCACACGTCACTTTGCTCTCCATCTTCGACGTGATTCTCCTCTTTCTCTACACTGCTTTTCTGATGCTGATTGGGCTGGGGACTGTGATGATAGCACTTCCACTGGTGCTTTTATTATTTATCTTGGTGACAATCCTATATCGTGGAGCTCCAGAAAACAACGTACAGTTGGCCGCTCTTCTACTGAAGCAGAATACCGAGCCATTGTCACTGCTGCTACTGAGTTACAATGGACACGGTCCATCCTTTCTGAGTTAGCTGTCTCTTCCTTCAGATTCTCCGGTCATTTATTGTGATAATATTGGTGCTACCTATCTATGCTCCAATTCAGTTTTTCACTCTCGGATGAAACACATTTCCATTGACTACCACTTTGTTCGGGACTTTGTCAAATCTTCTCAACTTCGTGTTTCTCATGTCTCGTCCACTGATCAATTGGCTGATGCACTCACTAAATCCCTATCTCGGCATCGTCTTTCATTGCTTATGAGCAAGATTGGCGTTGTCAACCGTCCACCATCTTGAGGGAGCATATTGAGAGTTAGTGTAAATAATGTATTGTACTTATCCCATATCGAAAACTTCTAGCTAGTTCCTACAATTTGTACATGTAATTATTTGTAGTCATAAGATTAATAAAATATCTTTGACTCATTCTTATTACCCTGAAGTGTTAGAAGTAAGCAAATCGAGCTTAAGAGTAAGAAGCTTGCTACTGTCTCATCCAAGACTTAATCCGAATTTCTTGCTTCTTTTAATTTTTTAGTCTCAATTAGTTACCAACTTGTTAATGTTTTTCAGAGAATAAAAATACAAGCATAAGTCACAAAGAAAGTGTCCAGCAGTTTCTTCTTACTCCTTTTTTTATAGTAAGGGTAAAAATAATTTTTTATTAAGGGTAGTGCAAAAGGAGTTTAAACTATCAAGATATTTTTGCCAATTTTTTGTTTCGAAATTAATTCATTTTTTATTAAACTAAGAAGGGAAATTTTCATACCGGAACTTGGTGGATTCTGGGTATAAATTTTAGTTATCTTGCTAGTATATTATAAAAAAATATTGGGGATAGAGTTGTACCCCCTTGTATCATAGTAAGGGGTTGTTTTCAAAAACTTATAAGTGATTATAGTCACTTAGAATTATGTGCAAAAATAATTTGGAGTGTTTAATTTTTCTTTTAGTAGTTTAAATAAGCTCTCATAAGCTATAAATTATAAGCTTCAAAAAGAGTGCTTTTAATAGCTTATTAGTCTTTTTTTTTTAACTTTTAACTTTTTTTGCAAACACTATCAACTTTTTTTTTGAATTTTCTTAAAAACACTATCAACTTCTACTATTAATCACTTTTCCCATAATTATTAATTTTAATCACTTCTTTAAAACCATAATTTTTTACAAACACCCCCTAAGTCTGCTTCTGGTGGCAAGAGATAGGCCCGAAGGAGGACCCAAAATCGTTGGTGGGTTTGGATCTTTCACTTCTTCTGTCTTGTGCGGTTGAGTAAGATCGTCTCATGCTGCTACGCCTACTAGAGGAGTCGAAGGTTTCTAACTCCTCACGGTATTGAGCTTACCTGATGCAGTCCTTTAATTATAGCCCGCTTGACTATGGGAGTGAGTGTAGCTTTAATATCAACCCAATTCATCAACAATCACACAAATATGAAGTAAATGTTGACAAATCAAAGGATAAGATAATAGTTGAGGGAATGATAGATCAAGAATTCCCCACTAAAGTGTAGTTTGCTTGAATATTCAATATTGTGTAATGAATGTGGAGACTAACCTCCATTTTCTAGATGTACTAGATGAGGTCGATCCTAACCCCTTAGTTTTAGGTTAGGGATCACGGCCTTACACGTGTCCGGATGCAAAAGAGATGTATGCTTGGTGTAGCCAATTCCATTGCAGGCTATCCTTATTTTCCTATTGGTTGTGTATGTTTTGTTCATTCACTAAGTTTGGGATTATGTTGGGGCGTTAACTGATTGGTATGAGCTTTGGTCCAATCCAATCCTTTCTTGGACCATTTGACCTAGTCATTCTCAGGTTTTCTAGTCTTTTGTACGTGTTTGCATGTGTTAATATCATTTTTGCATGGATTGTTTGGAAATTGATAAGTTCGAAACAAATTATTGTCTTCAACATCGGAAAAACCATCCAAAAATTAGTTTTAGGACGTTGGTTCACTACTAGAAAAAATGCTTTTACTATCATAATTATTTTGATACCAAAGATCAAATATTTGATACCATTGAATTTTGGTATCAAATATATTTTTGATACACATCCGATACCTATACTCCCGATCCTAAAGGTCTGGTATCAGAAAATGAGTTCTGATACTAAAGGATTGATCTTTAGTATCAAAAAGACATTTAGTATCGAATAATGATATCAAATCTTTTAGATACAATATTGTACTTATAGTGTCTGAAACTCTTTTTCTGATACTAAAGATTTGAACTCTTTAGTATCTGAGAGACATTTAGCATCGGATGATGGTATCAATATTTTTTGATACAACACTGTATTTATAATATCTAAAACTTTTTCTGATATTAAATATATAATATCAATATAAATATTTAATATTGGATTAAATTCCAATAAAATTTTGATACTAATATTTGTGTTTATATATTAAAACAAATCAAATTCTAATTTTATTTTTAAGAATAATCATTTTACAAATGGTAATCTTCACATTTTAAACATCAAAATGAGTCAAATAAAGTGGTTGTACAATCACTGTACAACTAAGGATGAGTCAAATTAAACATTGACAAATTCTTAACATCTCATCCTCTACTTAATCTTCCCCTTTATTTCTCAAGCAAAGTATCTCAGAAAGATAGCATTTGAGGATATCTCCACCCGTATTTTGGATCAACCTATTTTGGATCATAAATCAAGAAACCTGGAGACAAAATAGTTATTGATGTGAGTAATAATTCAAAATTATAAATGTAGATCACACAAAAAAAAAAGGCAGAAACATGCATTGGTTAGAAAGTAAAACACATAAGAATATAGAGTCAGAATGTAAAAGTTTTGCATAAATGGAGATGCACAATTCATGCAATTGTTCCATAATGTCATTTTTTTCCTATAAAATTTTATATCATCACTCAAACCTAAGTATTCCCGATTGTAAATAATATAACAATAGTATCAAAATTAATTTTGATATTACAAAATTAATAATATCTGAAAATAAATTTCCAATACAAAAGGTATTTAGTATCCAAAAAAATCTATTGATGTTAAAACTAAGTGGTATCAATAAATAAATTACTAATACCAAAGAAAATTAGTATCAGAAAATAATGGATGCTATAAAATAATGGTATCAAAAAATAAATTTCCGATATCAAAGGTTCATGGCCCATGAAATTAGTATCGGAAGCAATTGATTGGATACAAAAGAATAAACTTTAGTATCCGTAAATGCATTTGATACTAAATTTCTGATACTAAAAAAGACATATTTAGTAGTGGTCTATTATGTGATTTAGATTATTTGGGCTAATTTTATTAGGAAGTTATGCCTTTTTAATAAGACAAAAACTCATATGAGACGATCTCATGCATGAAACGGGGTACTGTTGTAGCATGGAATAATCCAACCCGGTGAGGCAACTCTCTCATAGTCCAATCACTTGGAGCGACTTCACTGGGTATCGGGAGGCAGCAAAGCGACTTCATTTGAGTTTAGAAGGTCGCGGAGCGACTTTGAAATATACGAAGGTCGCAGGGCAACTTTGACGAAACCACAGGTCGGAAGCGACTTCGAATAGAAGTCTATGAAGAGATAAACATGGTAAAGATATGGACAGTTAGGGGCGTGGATATCGCGGGACGTAAGCAAGGCAAGCGTGTACAGATGCAGAAATCGCGGATTGGCTAAGGAAACCCTAGCCCTGGCGGCTGGAACCTCTGTAAGCCTGTCGAAGGAAGCCCATGAAGATTTGTAACCTAGTTTCTTCTCTATAAATATAACATGTATTATTCATTTTAAAAGGAGAAAAACCTTAGAACTCTAGGCAGAAAATAATATAATACTCCTGGCTTGGAAGCCCCCAGACGTAGTCTTATTCAAAAGACGAACTGGGTAATCAAATTTGAGCGTGATTTACTTTCTGTTCGTTATTTGTTTGATCCGATTCATCATACTTGTGTTACCCTAGACGTAAAATCTATGTTACAACATTTGGCGCCATCAGAGGGAAACTGTAGAACCCCAACATCGAGTTGGATGACACCCATCATTGAATACTTGACGACAGGTCTCCTGCCAACAAACCGGGTCCAAGCTCGGCAATTGCAACTGCGAGTCGCGGTACACAATAATCCAAGACGAGTTGTACAAGCGTGGCTTCAGCATTTCCCTACTCCGTTGTATAACACCGGAACAGGGGCAAGTGATCCTGCGCGAAATACACGAAGGGGCATGTGGAAACCACACCGGGGGAGAATCGCTGGCCCATAAAGCCACAAGACAAGGATATTTCTGGCCTACGCTAAGGGCCAATGCCATCATCTTCGCCCGAAAATGCCATAAATGTCAAATCTATGCTCCTTCCATCAAAAGTGCCCCAGAAGAGCTCACAAGCATCCTCAGTCCTTGGCCATTTGCAAAGTGGGGGATGGACATTATTGGCCCACTCCCAACAGCTCCGGACTCGGTCAAGTACGCCCTGGTGGTGGTAGACTACTTCACAAAATGGGCCGAAGCTGAGGCATTAGCGACCATAGATCAGGATCACGTCATCAAATTCATATGGCGGAATATCATCTGCAGATTTGGTCTACCACAAGCGATCATATCCAACAATGGTAAACAATTTGACGGCCTCAAAATCGAGGCCTTCTTCAAGAAATGAAAGATCGCAAAACTCTTTTTGACTCCATATCATCCGCAGTAGAACGGTTAAGTCGAAACAGTGAACAAAATCATCAAACACACTCTCAAGGCCAAAATTGAGGGGGCTAAGGGAAAATGGGCTAGCGAGCTCCTGGATGTTTTGTGGGCCTATAGAACGACCTGCAGAAATTCGACAGGAGAAACTCCATACTCACTGGCTTTCGGGACCGAGGCGGTCGTGCCCGCAGAGGTTGACTTTCCTAATCTTCGCACAAGTTAGGTCGCCTTCGACCGCAACGACGAGGCTTTGGCCAGGAACCTAGACCTGCTCGAAGAAAGGCGGTTGGAGGCCAACATGAGGAATGTAAGGTACAAGCAAAGATCAGAGGGGTACTATAACTCTAAAGTACGACTCCGACGCTTCAAAGAAGGGGACTTGATATTGAAGAAAGTACTCGGCGAGTCGAAAGGAGCCCTCGGTCCAAACTGGGAGGGCCCATTCAAGATCTCAAAAAATCCTACCAAATAGAGCCTACGAGCTCGAACAACCAGATGGCACCAAGGCTGAATACCCGTGGAACGCAACACATTTGAGGAAATATTATCAATAGATTTACACCCTTATAATCGACTATTTATCAATAATAATGTTTTTTCTTCATTTCAAAATTCCTGTGTCAAACCCAAAGGGATTATGTAAAGAGAACATAAATTACCTGAGGCACGACTTTCGACATACCAAGGGAAGGATCAACACCCCTGGAGGGGCGATCTTCCCCAACTTTATAAGACGACTAAAAACGAAGTCCAATATAAAGTCGCACTAACAATAAGAAGACAAGGACTAAGAAAATATCAAGTCGCATAAGGAAATCAACACATCAAAGGAATACAAAAAGGAGGAAATTTCATTAACATTAACAAGGGGGGCCCGAAGGCGAATACAGGGAAATAAGCCCGAAGGCTGATACATCGAAAAAAGAAAAATAAAGAGAACATCAACAACAAATCAAAAGTGTCGCCTCCTCTCAGGCCCTGCAGAACTGCCGCTCGGCCTCCCCCAGCGTTCCCCTCCGTGACCTCCAGCAAAGGAGTCTCAGGAATCGACTCTAACCCCAACTGGATGCCATCCGGGTTAAAAACCGGGTGCACAATCCGACTCGGATTGGCGAAAAAGGAAAGGTCTACACCCATGCCTGCCAAGTCCTTAATCTCCATAAGGACGGTGGGGGCAGGAGGGTAGTCATGGACATAATCGGACATCTCCACGACAAAAGGGGAGAGGTCGCCAGCCGGGTTGGCTCTGTGAAAGACCCGGATGGCCCCGACATAGGCCATCACGTACGCGAAATTGGCATTGAGCTCCTCGGTCCTCTTAAATTCATCCTCCTTAGCGACCAGGGCCCTCCCCGCATCAACCAGCTCACCCTCCAGTCGGACCACGCTTGCCTTCACGGCCCTCAGTTCGCCTTCGACCTCCGCCAGATGCCCCTCAATGTCGGAAAGCCACTAGATCAGATCGGAGTTGGAGGCCTCCAGTTTCTTTTGAGTATCGGCCATGGATATCAGCATCTTAGCCTGATCGCCGACCCTCGCCTGGGCCTTCTTCAGCTCCTCCAACTCCGCCTCCAATTGCGTGCTGGTCTTCTCCAGATAGAAGACCGCCTTCTGAGAGTGGGCAAGGGCCAAGTACAAGTTGCCCGTCACCTTCTACCGACGAGCGTTACTATGGTCCGACTGAGTCCACCCCCAGGTCAGATTCTGCAGGCCCTTTCGGAGGTAAGCGGGCCAACTCTCGGGGACCCCGGCCGGGATGACATGACTCGACCTCAGAAAGCTCAGCGCTTCAGGGCCGAACTTGTGCGAGGTGAGCTCCGGGCTGTAAAATGTACACGTTAGTCGATCAAGCACAGAGAGAGCAGGCATATAAAGAGGCACAATCAAAAACTTACTCTTTGACGCGGTCAGCGTCCCAGCCCAACCAGGAATCATCCTCCGGAAGATGATCCCCTCGGGGGGTAGAGGCGGGCTGCGGGGTCGGGCGAGGTTGTGACCTCCCAGACCCCTAACTGGTCTCTTCCCTCGCCTTCTTCTGGGCGGGCTCGGAAACCAAAGAGGCCGGCTCTTTCGACCTCTTCTTCCCCTTGTCACCGGCGGAGGGATCAGTAGACGTTGAGCTCGGAGGAGGGGCATCAGCGGCCACCACATGCTTCATCTGGCCCAGCACCGATTTCTTCCTGGAGGCCGTGATCGACGCGGAGGGCTGACGGCGGTAGACGGAAATGACGGCAAAAAAAAAATCAGCCACAAAGGATGGAAAAAAGGAAGGTCGAAAGCGTAAAAATGGGTACTCGCAAGGGATTTTCAAGTGGCGAGGATAGGTGTAGAGCCCGGCCTTTAGTCGATCGAGCTCATAGTTGAGGGCGTTGACGTCACGAAGGCTCGGGACGGTGTCGCGAACGATCTTGAAAGCCTCTAGGAAGTCCCAATAGAGGTCGGCGGTCGAGGGCGTAAACACTGCAAAAGAAGAGGAGAATTAGATCAGTACGACCTTGGGAATATAAAAAGAAAGGTATACCGTGTTCGACTCGACGCGTGTAGTCCGTAGGAACCCGGATGGGCAGTGTACTCGAAGGGTCCATTGATTTCTAAGCACCCCCAACAAACCACCACTTCTGGTGCCAGTCAACGACCTTATTCGGGATCCCACTCACGAGCACCCGACCCTTGCGAAGTCACACAACATTATAGCTGCCGGCTTGGATATTAGCATCATCACGTAAGTGACCTCGCCAGGGGTCGGCATCCGAGTTAGCCCGGTCTGCCCCAGCACGGTCATGGTGGAAATTATGTAGCTCCAACCATTCGGGGTGATTTAGGTGAGGCTTTGATTCCAAGCCGCCAACAGGTGGGAGATAGCTGGGTGAAGGGGGAAGCGGATCCCCGCCTCCATGATTTGTTCGTTAATCGCGATCATCCCTGGAGGCGGCTGATCGGCACTCTCATCAGAATTCACCCAATAGAAGTGCACGTCTCGGGGCACCTTATACAGCTGGCAGAGGGAACGCACGTGCCTGTCAGATAAAACCGACTTATACTTGGACAGGTCGGAAGCCATGTACTCAGAACGAGCCAACCTCCTATACTCGCATTCAGGTCACTTATATGGGGCCTGAGCCGAATAGGAATGATAGCTAAGACCCGCTCGTAGGCCCCATAATCTCGGGTCGGAGCCAAAGTACCGGCGAGTCGTTCCCTCTCCAACACGGCGGAGCGGACTGTACTGATATCTAGGGGAGGGAGATGAGTGATGTCCTCCAACTCCTGTAAAAATCACTCATCAACGCCCTCTGTGTCCCGAACAATGCGCCAGATACCCACTGACGAGGATCCACCCTCGTGACCGGCGACCGAACTAGAGCCGCCGTGTTGCCGGAGGAGGGCTATCGCTATGTTATCCTCCTCTGAGGACGAAGAAACCATGGGACTAGGGGCAACGGGCGTCGAAGGATCGGAGGCCATGGAAAGAATATGTTGAAATATGGGGGTTACCTGAATGTAGTCTCGTCGGGAATTCGGAAGTTGGCTGGAGATGAAATGCTTGGATTCAGAGAGGATTTTGGTTGCGCGAAAGGGAGAAGGAAATAGGCACAGGTACGAAGCCCTAGTCCTTCTTATAGAAGGAAACGGGGGTCAGAGTGAAATAAGGGCGTAATTTGGACCCCTCCCGAAGAAACAAAGTCGCGCAGGTCGCGCATAGTTAACACCGCGGTCACCGATTGGAGGGGCTCGCGGCGCATGACATCATTCGTCTGCAGAATCATCATGGAGAACCCCCAGGAACCGAGGCAACGATCCGCCTCCCCGAGGGTGACCATGCGCCTCGGAACGCGTCCCGAGGTCGACTCGCCACAGGTCGATCAAGTAACGAGTCAAGTCCAGGTCCCGATGCAAGCACGCGACCTTGACTTGAGGGGCAATTGTTGTATCATGGAATAATCCAACCCGGTGAGGCAACTCTCTCATGAGCCAATCAGTTGGAGCGACTTCACTGGGTATCGGGAGGCAGCAGAGCGACTTCATTTGAGTTTAGAAGGTCGCGGAGCGACTTTGAAATATACGAAGGCCGCGGGATGACTTTGAAGAAACCACAGGTCGGAAGCGACTTCGAACGGAAGTCTATGAAAAGATAAACATGGTAAAGATATGGACAGTTAGGGGCGCGGATATCGCGGGACGTAAGCAAGGAAAGCGTGTACAGATGCGGAAATCGCGGATTGGCTATGGAAACCCTAGCCCTGGCGGCTGGAACCTTTGCAAGCCCGTCGAAGGAAGCCCATGAAGATCTGTAACCTAGTTTCTTCTCTATAAATATAACATGTATTATTCATTGTAAAAGGAGAAAAACCTTAGAACTCTAGGCAGAAAATAATATAATACTCCTGACTTGGACGGCCCCAGACGTAGTCTTATTCAAAAGACGAACTGGTTAATCAAATTTGAGCGTGATTTACTTTCTGTTCGTTATCTGTTTGATCCGATTCATCATACGTGTGTTGCCCTAGACGTAAAATCTAGGTTACAACATGTACAACTTAACATAAATTACACCTATCCCTCTCAAAGTGTTAAAACACCAATGTCCAACTTATAACTCATCTCACCGTGAGATAATCTCATGCAAGTGTGCATCTTTTAATTATTGTTTTTTCATTAAAATAAAGGTAAAGAACTTTGTCATCTCCTAATTAAGATGCTGATTCTATTCATTGATTTAGGCCTCTTTTAGATTTATCTATAATTAGATGACTAATCCTTTTAATTATTACTTTTCAATAATGTTATAAAAAATGTTAAATTTTGTAATTAAGAAAATTCAAATATGGGTTACTCGAAATAAGAATTAACCAACAAACTAAATTAAAATCTTTGTTTCTATTTAATTTATTTTATATGTATATATAATATATATTAAGGTATAAAAATGGGCCATAAAAATTTGAAATATTCCTGGACCTGAATCGACAGTTCGTTTGCCTCATAAAAGGACCGACCCTACACCTAGAAATTTGTAGCGTGTCGATCCATAATGATAGCGAGAAAAGGGCGAAGTACTTGGGCTGCTTGAAGCTTTATCACGATTGAAGAATATTAGTCTTCAAAAGGTGCTAATTAATAGAAGTAGATGCGAAGTTAGTATACGATGCAATCTGGTCATCAAGGGTGGGTGAATCAGTGTTTGGAGATTTTTTACAATTTTGTAAAGAATTTTCTAGCAAAATACTTGGTTTGCGGTTAGACAGACATATTCGTCGAGCAACAAATGTTGTGGCCTATAAAATCTATAAAATTTCAAGATCTTATTCTAGTCCACATGATTGGATCTAGCCTCTGAACCCTGGGGATGATATTCTCATCAACATTTCATCTTGACGATTTCTAATATATTTACTTTATGCATTAAAAAATGTAAACAACATAAACAAGATTGAGAGTCCCCACTAATAATGATTTAGAGTCCCTACTAATTTCCTCTGCTAATTGCTAAATTGCGCGGGGTGCATGGTATAAAAATTACCAAGGGAATAAGTCGTGATGAATTATTTAATTCACAGATATTGCACGCACGAAACGTGGTCGGCTGACGGACCCAATGTAATATGTTAACATTCAAAAAAAAAATCAATGAAGAATTAGCTTGATGAATGAATAAGTTCTGCAATACAGCGCACATCTATAAATGTTGCACTGCACGTTGAGTATATACAATCTATAACTATATAATACACCTACGGATTTCCATTTCTGGTTTCTCGCCCTTTTTCCTGGTCCGTTGAATCTTCATCGATCAATCTCGATCCTTCATTTTTTTCACATTTTAATCATAGTAATTTTGACAATTAAATTAATGATATTAACACCTCTTTATTATTTAATTGATGGTATTAAATCCTCTTTATTATTTGCTTAATATTAGGGCAAACTTTTTGTTATCCCACCTATTTAAAGAGATGTTTTACACTTTACATTGTTGGTGTCCCAATTGAAGATGATGTGTGCGGCGGTACTTTCAAAGGTGTGGTATTTTCGTCTCCGTTGAGTGGTTTCAAAGCATTTTAATATTATCTTATTATGCTTACGCCTTGATATCATTTGATAGTTGTAATGTTATTCCTGTTATATAGTTTTCTAGCGATCAAGGTATGTAATGTATATAAAGCCTTTATTCATTTGATAGTTATAATATATTATACTCCACATTGCTGGTGTCGCGGTTGAAAATAATGTGTGTGACGGTGCTTTCAAAGGTGTATTTATTTTGTCACAGTTGAGTGGTGCCAAAGCATTGTAATATTATATTATTATGCTTACCCCTTTATTCATTTGATATTTGTAATATTATTCTAGTGATATAATTTTTTTATTATTAATCAAATTGTTCGTGGGGATCATTACAATGATTTGAAATAATATCAGGATAATTAGCACGGGTCACAAGGTGAAGAGTTTTTGTGTATTATGAATCAAAATTGTTTGATCATTCAAAAATCCTATGATACATCTTACATAAAATTGGAGTCATAGTTTGAAGACAATCTCTATATTTATTTGTCTCTATACTTTTTATCACAATCAATATAATAATATTTGACATATATACACACATCTTATATTATTATTTATATATTATAGTGATTTAAAAAAAAACTCATTCATAGATTTACAAATAATTAATAATGTTATTAGAATAATGAAAACAAAAAATATTAAGGATTGTTATTATAATTTTATTATTATTATGTGTATTACACATATGTTATAACATACATAAATGTGTAAAAGTGTGTATCAATTTTGATAGATTTGTTATTTATACAAAATGTAATGATAAACCCAATTAATTATTTGAATAAATTTGTTATTCATTGTGATAACAAATTCGACTACATTAATTAAATTACTAATCAGTGTAGTGAATTTTACGATTTTAATAGTCAATACAATATTGTTCAAATTTGACTATAAATGCGCTCAAAAAAAGTTTGACTATAAGTATTTCTTATTTTTATTTTTGTAAGTGTATAATTATAGTCATTTGATATTATTGTTGATTATTAATCAACATAATACCATCATTTTGGTTTAATATAATTACTCACTACTTAATACAATATATTTGTGCATTTTATTACAAGTTGGTGCCCTTTTAATTGATCGCGTTGACCATGCATCGTTTCATTGTCAATTTAAATTGTATATTATCCCAATTTACGTCTTTTTTAATAACAAAATTCATTTTTAATTAAATTAGATATCCTAGAAATAAGTTTATTCATATTTGAAATGAATTGGAACGTCGTTTATATTTGTAGACTTTTTTTCCTACTCAATATATCATGTAAGTCATGTAATTTATATAATACACCTATGGATTTTCTTATTGGATTTTCCGCTCTTTTGTCTACACCGTTGATCCATTTTTTTTATATATGATTCGAGTCATTCATTGTATTTGAGGAAAGATGAAAATTTATTGTAACATATTAAATTTAATTACACTGATCTTCACCATTGATTCATATATATTGTATCTTGGCCATACATTTCTCCACCATAAATTATGCAGATGTTTTTGCTCCATTTTATCTTTCAATTTAATCCTTCTTCCTTTTATGTTCATTATAGTCCATGGAGATTTTGAAGTTAGTCTTAATCCAACTTATTTTGCGTACTTGCTTTTGTAATTTTACATTTTGTTGTGAATTTATTTTTTTCGATTTGTTCTAATTCATTGTTTGATTCATGATTCATTATAGTTTGTATAGAGAACACTTTTAAATGTAAATTTAGATTTTGGCATGTTTTTTTTTATTTGTTCTAATTCATCGTTCGATTCATTGTTTTCACGACGCTAATTTTGTTAATCAAGAACACTCTGGATATTTCCTTAATCTATCAGATGTCACGACGTTGAAAGTATGGGATCACAAGGTGAAGAGTTTCTGTGTATTATAAATCAAAATTGTTTGGTCATTCAAAAATCTTATGATACGTCTCACATAAAATTGAAGTCATACTTTGAAGATAATCCCTGTTTTTATTTGTCTCTATACTTTTTATCACATCATCTAATAATATTTGATATATATACACACATCTTATATTACTATTTATATATTATAGTAATTTTTTTAACTCACTCATAGTTTTACAGATAATTAATAATGTTATTAGAATAGTGAAAATAAAAAACATTTAGGGTTGTTATTATATTTTTTTTATTATGTGTATTATTTATATGTTATAGCATACATAAACGTGTAAAAGTATTTATCAATTTTGATAGCTTCGTTATTTATACAAAATGTAATGATAAATTCAATTAATTATTTGAATAAATTTGTTATTCTATTGTGATAAAAAATCGACTAGATTAAATGAATTATTAATAAATGTATTAAATTTTACAATTTTAATAGTCAATACAAATATAGTTCAAGTCTGGCTATAAATATTTCTTATTTATATTTTTGTAAGTGCATAATTATAGTCACTTGATATTACTTTTTATTACTAATCAACATAATACCATCCTTTTGGTTCAATACAATTATTTACTACTTAATAAAACTTAATTGTGTACTTGAAAAATAAAAATTTTGTTAAATTTGTGCCTTTTTTTTACAAACGGGTGCCCTTTTAATTGATTGTGTTGACCATACATCATTCCATTATCAATTTAAATTGTATACTATCCCAATTTGTGTTTTTTTTAATAACAAAATTATTATTTTTAATTAAATTAGATATCCTAGAAATAGCTTATTCATATTTGAAACAAATTGGAATGTCATTTATATTTTGAGACTTTTTTTTTCAACATCACTATATCATGTATGTTATAATTTTTTAATTTCTCGTGTAGGTCCTGAACGGGTTTTGTGAGAAGAAGTCTAGGGGGAGGGTGAATAGACTTACGAAAACTTTTTTGTCAGATCGGTGTGATGGCGATTAGCTTTGATCAGTCTTGAGTGAATCGATTTGGATCGATAACCAACTTATCGATCACCTGGCGATCGATTCGGTAGCTATCAATTTAAGCGATGTGCGGAAGCTAAGTTTTACCCGTGTGAAAAACCAGTTTTGATAAATCAGATTCCAAAGTTAGTCTTTTAACCAGTTGACTGGAGTGTCAAGCTTGATCAGATCAGAAGCTTGGTGCTAGATGATCTTAACTTAAAATATGTATCTTTGCTTTAAAAGGTTGTGTGCGATTGTGTAAAATGATTAATCAAAGCGGTAAAGGCACACAAGATTTATAGTGGTTCGGACAAACCGATCCTACGTCCACTCTTCCCTATCACAAGGGCACCAACTTAACCAATGGACTTAGATTTTTGTGTTAGTCCAACACAAGACAATCGACAGATATTTAAGGAGTTCTCACTCAACCGATCCCGAGAAATCGAACTAGAAACCCTATGCGAAATCTTGCTAAACAACTTAACTTAACTTGGGTTTGGATAAGATTGTTTTGGTTCCAACCGTGAAATCTTTTCTAGTGTTTAATGTAGCCTATCAATTTAGATGAAAAGATTTCTATGCTAAGAACTTATGGGATGAACACTATAAAAATTAACTTCAAGTTCGTGTTCTTCGTCATGAAATCGATAATTGCTTGAGCTTCTTGATTGTTCGGTGTTTCCGTGTCTTCACTCGAAGTGTGATCCCATATTTATAGACCTTGAAATCAAAGAGTCGTTGGAGAGCAATTTGAATTTCAGGCTATATTTGGTAGGATTGCAGGATTGATGTGACGTCTTGAGAACGGCATGGCCGAAAAAGCGTGAATAGTGTCTTTTATAGCCGTTGGAGAAAGCAAGCACAAAATCCCAGTAATTTGCGGCTCCGATCATCGTGTCCGTCCTTATTGGTTAACAGACGCTCTTTTTAGTGTTGTTCTTCCAACTAAGGTTGACATTCTTCTTGTTTGGATCATCGACGTATGATTTGGTGAAACATCAATTTTCACTGGTGGTGACGATCGGTCGGAATCGATCGATCTACTGATGGAGTCTTCAGTGCGGTTGACTTAGCTTCAACTAGCGGATTCTACCGATGTAGGTCTTCTGGTCTGATCTTCTAGAAGTCATCTGATCCTCAAGTATTCTGAGTTTGAGCTTAATGACTTCAGCTGAGATATCTGACTAGATAAGATCGATCTGATCTTCTGTTCTCCTCTAGCATTCTGGCCTGTCGGATATCAGCTGTTCATTGGATCTTCAGATCTGACTTATACATATTGAGGTTCCCCCTCAATATGTGACCTATCTATTACATCAGTTGTTCTATACAGTAATTATCAACTGGGTATTCTATAAACGGTAATATAAACATCGGTCGGCTAATAGGTCTGATGGTCCTATTACATGTGTTTTTGGAACTTTTATCAAAACTATAAATTTCCCAACAATTTTCCCCTTTTTGATAAAACCAAAACACCTGAGAAACCAAACACAATTGATAAATATAGAACAGTAAAGAGCACATAATCAGAAGACAATGAGATTTGTTCTTAGGATCAGAAAATAAACTTTTCTCATTAGATAAGTTGATTACATGTTACATCAGAAAAGTTTGAATTTAAAAGCGGTGATCCCGAGAAGTCTTCGATTCTTCTTCTCTTTTAGGCTTGTATATCATCGCATCTCTCTTTGATCTTGAGGTACGTTGAAAATCTGATATAGTTTCCATTTGACATCATTGGTCTGCCGAGGATCAGTTATGTGCGTTTTGCTCAGGATGTCAAAATAGAATCTCTGAAATGCCAGTCTATCAAATGAGCCATCGCCTTCTTCGAGTAATCAACGGATCATACTCTTGGCGAGATATTTTTACGTTGATTATCTTGGCCTCATTTTCAAGATACTTGAAAAAACTGGATATTTATTTTCCAACCCGGTTGAGGAATTCATCATCTGGAGATTCTTCTCGTGGAACAAGATCAAGAACAAAGGCATCCAGAAGCCATTCACTTCTGATCTTATTCCATTCCTCAAACCTCTTAGCGTGTGCAGCAGTTTTTGGAATGATCTCATCAACTCTTGCTGGCAGCTAAGGTTCTGGTACAGATTTTCCAGCCTTTCCTTTCTTCGCCTTCGATATGAATTTCCTCTTGGATCTTACGCTGTGCTAATTTTATCCGCCCTTCTTTCTTGTTCGCTTTTTTGGGCCTCTCTGTTGTCTGCTCTTTAGACGGTTTCTTAGCGATTTCTTATCGGCCAGATCTGCTATTTGTGCTTCTTGTGACTATCTTAGTCTGAGTGGCTGGTACAGATTGTGATGTCCCAAACCCAGCAAAGACTAACTTTCTTGCCTTTGACTTTTCCATCTTTTCAGAGATTTCATTAGCAAAGAGATCCAGATGGTCTAGTCTTTGTCCATAGGCTTCAACTGTCTGAATCATGTCTTTTGTTGTTCTGATCATGTCAGTTGGTTTCTCGCTCTGTCCTTCCCCCTTTTTGGTTTGATCAAAAAGAGTAGTGAGGTGGGAAGTCAGAGATCCAAAGCTGACTGATATCGCCCTGTTGAGATCTGCAATGAGATAGACCTTGAGCTTGAAGCGGTTAGATTTTGAACCTTCGAGATCATTTCGGTCTTGGCCAGATTCCATGGCGATAGAGAGTGTAATAATCGGTTTGTCAAGTTTCTCTTTGTCGATTCTAGCTTTTTGGTGAGCATCGAAAAAAGAAACTTGTTGTTGATCCACGAATCGACTTGTCATCAAGCGATTTTTATAAGTTCGGCAGAACCACGGTGGTCACAGGTTGGGGGAGAATCGATCTTTGATTGCCTCAATCGGGAAATAGTCAATTCCTTTGATCTGTTATTTCTTTGAGGCCAATCTGCCTCGATCGACTATCACTCCCTCAACTTCTTCTTTTCGGGAGATCTTTGAGGCGAGGATCCGATCTCCGAAGTTGATCACCGTGATGTGAGATGTTGGAATGTTTTTGCGTCACCGGATCTCTTTCAGTTGTTTGCGCCTCCAGTGGTTGGTCATGAACTGCAGCACCAGTTCCACTATCATCGGCAGCTCCTGCATCCTTCATTGTAGCATCTGCTTCAGGAGCTTCTTCAGCAGTCTCCAGTTCTCCTTGTTCAGGCAACCCCAGCTTCCTGTGGATCAGAGCTTTGATAGATTCAGCAGTTATCAGCTCAGCTGGTGATCCTACTTTAGCAGATTTCCTCATATCGAAATCAAAATCTCGCAAACTCATCAAGACCGCCCATCCATTCAATAATCATTATAAAATCTGAGAAGCTTTTTAATCTGAGATCTCTCCAGGTGAGGATCTCCATAACTTCCTCTCTAATAGCAGGATGGGCGACCAGTTCTGGATACATCTCATCAATTTCCCGTTCGATTTGCATTCTGACCATTTTCCCTGTGATGGTCTTTGATGATCTAGACTCAGGAATTGTCTGTCCAGATTCAGGTTGATGAGATGTGGAGAGTTGTGGTGGTGCTTGAGTAGGCGGAAGTTGGCTGATTGGCTCGACCTGTAGAGGTTCTGCAGTGGAGTCAGTCGCTGGTTCCACAACAGTAAGCTTTTACGGTTCATGAATCGATGTAGTTTCGAGTTCATGGACAGTGGGAGAGAAGGAGAAACATGCTCGTGACAGTGAGTCCGGCGGTGAATCAGTCGAGTTGGAGGAGAAAGAGATCGTTCGTCGGTGGCCAAAAAAATGGTGAAGTGGTGGAGAGGAAAGCCTTGTAGGACTTGGTCCATTACAGGTCCCATTTGGCATTTGGCATTTTGTCCTTTAGGATAACTGCAACCTTGTTGAGATTGTTGATCCTCTTCTTCGATAGACACCGCCTCCATTCATTAACTCCAAATTTCTCATGTTCTTGGAGTAGAATGACCTTTAGGAACCCATGCCAATTGATGTTCTTGGCTTCATCAATTATCTGACCATCTTTATGCGGTTTGCCGGATGTAAGAGCATCGGGGCTGAACGAGCAGAAATACCCATGATTGTTTTTGACAATATGTCAAATAACAAATCGGTATTTCCTCTTGAGCATTGGTCCGACAAAACCTGGCGGTCGATGTTTGTCACCTCTCTCGAAAGAGTTCGTTTCGATCGGCTCATCTTCATTCTCCCAGTAGTGAAGAAAGCGAGATTCGTCCTTTGGCAAGTGTGAGCAGACGAGTTATGTCCTCATTCGTCGATCGATCTCTTCTCCGATTGGTCGACGAAAAGTAATTCATCTCCGGAGCATCCAGTATCCACCCTTAAATTCCTTAGGAATTGAGTGCTTCATCTTCGCATCACCGATTGCGAGTGAAGGTATAATATTTCTCAAGGCCTCCTTTCTTCAGAATTTGCTCCACTTCCATTGATTCTGGATCCCGAGTGATATCAAATTGTACGAACTTGTCGTCGACAATCTTTATCGCCAGTTCCGCATAATTGCACATTATTTTACCCATACCGTGAGTGGCCATCTACAAATAAGATAGACTCGATTAAGATTGTGCATAAACATAGAGATATCATATATTGATTATCAGACCTATACACATGCCTAGTAGTCGATAAACACATGCGGAAACCAAGAAACAATAAAGCATAACACAGGATACCATCGATTGACAAAATATTTAAGATCAATGGATTTTAAGAGAAAGGGATTCATCAAATAATCAGAAATTACCAGATTCTGTTTTTCAGGAAGATAATTTGAAACTTGAGAAAAACACTTTGAATCGCAGAGAAGTAATCTGGAAAGTTTTCTGAAAATAAATCGCAAGTTTGTGAATGAGAAAACTCTGGTAGGGTTTTTGATGAACCTTATAAAGATGAGGAGGGAAATAAGACAAGATTTGGAAGATCAACCGTTTGAAAGAATTAAATGATCCAGATTAAGCGGTTTTGATCGTATGGTCGGGAAAAGCACGTACGAAAACCTTTTGGATTTAAAAGCGCATATTGTAGCAATTAATACAGGTACCCCACGTCTGCATTAAATGATTTGCAGGGAATACATCACACAGGTAATGCGTACAGTAAGACAAATGAAAACAGATAAGATCTGATAAATACGCAAATAACAAGGAAAAGAAAACAGTGTCTCGGTTGATCGATATAAAGAATCAATACCACTTGTAGGAACTTGTAGTTGATTTCGCTTTTGTTGATCTTAGTTTTCTGTCTAAACCTTATAATTTCCCATTTGTTTCTTTTCAATCGATCTGTTTTTTTACTATCGCCCGATTTTCCCGACATGCAAAGACATGTCCGATCCTTTGAAAATACTTCATTAGGAAGTCCTTCCACTAGAGACATCCTTCTTTATCTTATTAAGAGTTTTAAAGTTGGATGGCTCATTCTTTTGTGCCCGAGCCAATCGCTACTTTTGGAACTCTTAACAATCGGCATGTATTTCTTGGCAAATTTGTTCCAACTTTGTGTAGATCGCCCCTTTCCTTGAACCAAGTTAGTAAAATCTGTTGAGTGGCTCGATTCTTGATAGTGCATTGATCGATCGAGAACTCAACACTTTGAATCCATTGTCGCAAATTGTGAAACCGATAATAGGTTGTGTTTCGGACCTTCGACATCTGAGACTCCGATTATTTGTACATCATCATTCTCTAAGGTTAAAGAATCCTTTGGTATAACCAAAGTTATCATCACCGAAGAGTACACACGGCCTTCTGTTCTATGTAAGAGCCGAGGAGATGTTTGCTTCGGTCATGTGCCTTGAGCATCCACTATCGATGTACCGGATAGTTGCTTGCACACCTCCTTTGTTGGCGGACCCACGCGATCCTGCTGACCAAATCGGGCTTTAGGTACCCCTTTTGGATTGGGTCCCGAGGGGTTAGGGTTTAGTTTTGGAGATCCATACAAACAGAGCACTTCTATTGAGATCGGTTAGATCGGAAGGCGATTTGTCTCCCCATACCTATCAACATAATCATCGTCTCTTTATATGCTTTTTCGATTAGTATGATTCTTAGTGTGAACCTTGGGTGACTTAGAAGACTTGAGATTTATCTTTTTCGTTTGTCTTCTTTTCATCGAAAGGTTCAAAAAAATGACCCTAAGTTTTCGATTATAGGGGTAGGTACGATCGCTACCATCAAAAGATTCATATCTTTTTGGCATAGGTGGTTTTTGCGGTTTACCTAAAAGCGTGCTTATTCGGCGGTGACCTTGATTGGGTCTCGATTTAGTCTTCCCTTTTCTGAGGTTGTCTTTTTTCGATACCGATCTCATTGATCGAGTTGAGGTCTCTTCGTAAGAACGGGTTCTTCGTTGATTCTCGGATGATGCTTTACCGGTTGGGATCCATTTTGTTTCCTTTTACGGTTAGGCACCGCTTTACCGCTCAACCGGTCTTTTTTCCTTCTTAGATACAAGTTTGGCTTTTGGTGTATCTTTTTGTTTAAACTAAATCGATTACACCTTTTTGAGATGAATCAATCGGGGCTTTTGAGGATGTGGAAGGGTTCTCATACCCAAGTCCTTCTTGTTAATCGTTGTTCAAAAATAGGTGTTCATGTCTTGAAGCAGCTTTTTAGATTATTTTGTAAAACTTCTATTTTCTTCTTGATTATCCTCGAGAAGATTTTTAGACTATTATGCATTCGGAACAGCTCATCAAATTTCGCTTGCAGGATTTTGAAGTCATCAGCTTGCTGTTTGTTAATAGCCAGCTGATCTTTGATCTGCTTCTCCTGATCAGAAGCTTTAACTTTCAGAATGTTAAATTCTCGGTTGCCATACGGCGGTTCAAAGCAGATTTAAGTTCAGAGGCTTTACTGAGATCATTCTCTTTAGCAAGCTGATTATTTCTGATCCTCAGCTTGTCATTTTCAGCTTCCACTATAGCATAAGTGTCTACTGCATTGGAGAGATCCTCAAGCAATTGCTTTCGAGTAGATTTGCGAGGTCAATCTCCCGGCGGTGTGCTAATGATAGCAGTGTAGAAAGCGAACAAAGCGAGGTTTGGAGGTTACCTCAGATTGGTCCTCCACGGCCATCGGCAGATCTCATCATCATCCGAAGTGAATATCGATCTTCATTTTCATAGAAGTCAACAAAGACCTTCCGACGATTTAAATCTTCTCGAGGAGTATCCGAAGAATCCTCAGAGGGCAAATAGGAATCGTCAATTCCAGACGTGTCAGCAACCATGGCTTTTCTGTCCCTGTACCGTTGCTCTCTTTTGTTCCTCTTTTCTTCCCTTTCTCTTGGCGTCCAGTGCAGGCGGTCTGTATTTTGAAGTGACTGCTTCTCACAGTTGAAGCACGCTCCTTGATCCACGGAACCTTTTCTTCCAGGTGAATCACTCCGTCTGTATGATCTATCAGGTGACTTCCCTTTCTGATAGTAGTCTGAGCTTCTTCTGTCTGATTGGTTTTCTCTTCTCTCATCATTTAGATTATCTCTTTTCCTTTCTTCTCTGTGATCTCTTCGATCATCAGATCTGGTTCTTTCTGGAGATCTGTTGGCTGATCTCCTATCTCTTCCTCGGCTATGTTGATAATCTTTATAGAATCTTCGATACTTACCAAGTTGAATATTTGATTTTTCTAGTTTCCTGGTAAGCAGAGCTATCTATTTTGCCTGACTCATGATGTTTCCAATGGGTTCATTGGCCTTCGATCTGTTGTTGGTTGCCTTAAAAGCAACTGATTTGGAAGTTGAGGCTTCAGCAGGCACCTCATCTTCATCTGCTTGTCCTCTCTCAATTAAATCGAACTCGTGAGCTTTATGGCTCAAGAACAGGCTACTCGGCTTCATTTATGAAATGTCTTGGCAATCCTTGATTACCGTGACTTTCATATCCCATTTCTTGGTAAGAGATCTTAATATCTTGTAGTTGATATCCTTGTCAGACATCTCTCTACCAAGTTCTCGAAGCTTGTTCACAGACATAGTAATTCTTCCATCGAGTTCGTTGATGGTTTCGTTGGGCAGCATCTTCAGTTTTTCGAACTTCACCCGGTTAAACTTGTAGACTACCGTCTTTTATCTGGTCATTTCCTCGATATCTCAGCTAGAGTGTCCCACATTGCTTCATAGATTTTGAGATATTTAATCTTTTCTTTGGTAACCTTGTCCATTATTTTCATGATAATATGCCTTGCGATAGTATCTCAGAGTGTAGTGACTTTCTTTTCCTCTGCATCCATCAAATTTGGGCTTTTTCGCACAAGACTTCCTGTGGCAAAGTCTGGATCTCCTCTAACTGCAGGGGTTGTCGTAATAAATGATGATGGGTCCTCTTTCGATGACTTCCATCATTCTGCCGCTTATCTAACCTATATGGTTGGACATATATATGGCCCAATCTGCATACTCATCGATTGAGAACTTCGGCAGATCATGATACATTCCTGAGGTGTTATCCATGCTGAGTGATTTTGGAAAAAGAATGAGTTTTAAGAAGGTTTTTCAAGATCTGTTCAGTTGACCACAAAGATTCTTCCTCAAGAATCGATGATACTCAAAAAAATTGGTCCGTAGAACCACCGCTCGATACCACTTGTAGGTCCCGAACGGGTTTTGTGAGGGCGTAAGTCTAGAGGGAGGGTGAATAGACTTAAAACTTTTTTGCGCAGTCGGTGTGATGGCGTTAGCCCCGATCAGAGGCGAAGTGAATCAGTTTGGATTGATAACCAACTTACTGATCACCTGAAGGCAGATCAGTTCGGTAGCTATCAATTTAACTGATGTGCGGAAGCTAAGTTTAACCCGTGTGAAAAACCAAGTTTTGATAAATCAGATTCCAAAGTTAGTCTTTTAACGGTTGGTCAAGTGTCAAGCTTGATCAGATCAGAAGCTTGGTGCTAGTTGATCTTAACTTAGAATATGTATGCTGCTTTAAAAGGTTGTGTGCGATTGTGTAAACAGTTAATCAAAGCGGTAAAGGCACACAAGATTTATAGTGGTTCGGGACAAACCCGATCCTACGTCCACTCTTCCCTATCACAAGGGGCACCAACTTAACCAACTGGACTTAGATTTTTCTGTTAGTCCAACACAGTACACCAACAGATATTTAAGGAGTTATCACTCAACCGATCCCAGAAATCAGAACTAGAAACCCTAGTCTGAAATCTTGCTAAACAACTTAACCTAACTTGGGTTTGGATAAGATTGTTTTGGTTCCAATCGTGAAATCTTTTCTAGTGTTTAATGTAGCCTGTCAGCTAGATGAAAAGATTTCTATGCTAAGAACTTATGGGATGAACACTATAAAAATTAACTTCAAGTTCGTGTTCTTCGTGCGGAAATCTGATAATTGCTTGAGCTTCTTGATTGTTCAGTGTTTTCGTGTCTTCACTCTGAAGTGTGATCCCATATTTATAGACCTTGAAATCAAAGAGCCGTTGGAGAGCAATTTGAATTCAGGCTATATTTGGTAGGATTGCAGGATTGATGTGGCGCGGTTTCGAGAAGCGGCATGGCCGAAAGCGTGAATAGTGTCTTTTATAGCCGTTGGAGAAAGCAGCACAAAATCCCGTAATTGCCGGCTCCGATCATACGTGTTGTTGTGTTCGATATAATAAATCAGGATTAATCGAACATCAAAGAGCGACACGTGTAATATTCGAATATAATAATCACACCCGGTGGATAAGTTACTTTTTGTTCGCCGACTCATCAGAATTGTTCGCTAGCCTATCGAACAAACATAACCAGTCAAGATCTTGAACTCAACTCTCCGAGGAACCCAAGAGGCGAACATAAAGTACGACCCGAGCGAAGATTAATTTCGACGGTCAATAAAGCTTCTTACTGACAATGTTTATACAAAGATGAATCTAGAAGATGAAATCTGAAACGTGGCGACATCTCTGGAGTTCTTGCATGATCCAGAAAATCCAGCACATGCTTTACCAATCCAGCTCATGCTTAACGAAGGAGGGGAAAAAAGAGAAAGAAGGAGAAAAAAAGAGACAGAGGAGGCATATAGGAAATCGCTGGAGAGGTGAGGAACAAAAAAAGAAGAGTGTTCATCCACATATACAAAAAACCCTAGAACTCATTTACCAATCAGCATCGATTCATCTTCATAAGGTGTATCAGGAACTGTACGTGTAAAGCTCGAAATACTATATCCTGGCTTGGTATGCCCCCAGAGTAGTCATTTTCTTTTAACCGGGTCAACAAATTCATCTTATTTACCGTTTATTTTACACGTATAAGTTTTGTTTGCGAGTTGTAATCGAATCAGCCACATAATACTCTCCATAAAAAACGACTCGCAACAATTGGCGCTAGAAGGAGGGTAGGAAAAACCAACTCATATACAAACCCCTAGTTAGCCGAGGCAGAAAAAAGAAATATAATGCCTCAATCTAGGAACACCCAAACGGAGAGGTCGGAGCAAAGCCGACCATATGACCGAAAAGAGCCCCAGCGTCAGCCTCATAAAGATCAGGTAGTAGAAACTATCAACCTTGAGGATATAGCCAATGATCCGGCGGCCACTTCAAAAGCAATCACTTTCTTGCTGCGAGCACAGAAAGAGAGGGCAGAAAAAGAATTGGCTAAGTTAGAGGCTCAAAAGCAGGAAGAGCAGCATTCACATACACCCGACAGCAAACAAGCTAAAAAAAAAGCGCAAAGCGGACAAATAAAAAAAAAGCCGATGATACGTCGGATGACGAACAGCCTCAAGGGTCTAGACCATCAGCGTTTGGACGTTTGAGGCTCTCCGCCAAAGACCGAATCGGTAATAACAGGAGACAGGATCCAAGAAAAAGACATCCAATAGAGGTTCCCGCACATTCAGATCTTCAAAAGCATCCGCACACCGAACAAATATCGGTGGGAACAAAGTTGTCTATCCATCATCGATTGGGTAGTCAAGGACAAACTTGGAGAGGGGGACTGCCTCATCACGAGCATGATCCACGAGATCCTCATGATGGGAAACAGCCCCAATCTAAGTCTATTAGTCCCACGAAATTTGCAGAAATGCAAAAAGCCATCGAGGGATTACAGGCCGATCTGGCCGCGACTAAGAGCTACCCTCGATCGAGCACCGTACCTTGCTCGCCATTATCACCAGCGATCATGGCGGCCGAAGTCCAAGAGAAAGTCGCAAAGACCCGACCACCAATTCCTATTTTTCGATCCTTGAGTGGATCCTCATGTCCATCTCAGCAAATACTCAGACTTTATGATCGCGATGGGGGCTACAGACGCGACGCAGTGCCGATCATTCCCCATGACTTTGGGTGATCGAGCACATAGATGGTTTACCACTTTACCCGCTGCGTCCATCACATCTTTCGCACAACTGGGACGACAATTTTTGTCCCATTTCTCGTCCATGTGTGCTCGCCCTGCGCCGAAACAAAGGTTGGCGCATTTTTCTCAACTAAAAGGTGAGTCTGACCGATCATACGTAGAAAGATTTGATAAATGTTTATATGATGGAGCCCCGGTTGAAGAGGATGCTAAGATCCTCGCCGTGGTCGGAGGCCTAACTTTAAATACAGACATGTGGAAGGCCATGCATCAAGATTGGCCGAACTCATATTCAGAGTTTAGAGAGCGAGCAGCTAAAATTATAGCTATGCAAGATTTGCTCGCACAATCACAATTGAGACAGGAGCCCATCGCTAGGAAGCTTTTCAAAAGAAAAACGATGAATGAAGGGTCTGAGATCTCGGCTTCCTTCAAACCTTTCGAACAAAGAGCGTAAGCTAAATGCCCTTCAAGTCTTTTAGGCGTTTAAATAGAAAACCATCTTTAATCAAATCAAAGATCGGGACATGTTAGACCGCCAAGAAGAATTGTAATGGGATAGCGTCGACTAACGCTTCCAAATATCAGTAATTATCACGAGTATATCGGGCAATACGAGAAAATTGTCGATTTTTATTCGGTCAACTTTGGAAGCTATATGAAGAAAATCGTCTTTCCGGTTCTTAAAAAGCCAAACGAGGATTCGCGAAGTAAAAAGACGAAGACCGAAGGGGGAAAGCGAAAGGGCGAACAAATATTTGACAAATGATCCCGAAGAATCACAAAAAAGAGACCAAAACGTCCAAAAAGAGGGCCTCTCTTGTTGGAAGAGGTCAAGAAAGTCAAGAAATCCAAATGATTAAATCCCCGAATATGGTCCCGTGGGTGGATGTTACCAGCGCCAACGTTATCGAACAGATTTAAAAAAAGATGGAGATGCGTGCCATGCGTAACATCCATCGATAAAAGGTGGCGAACACATCATCCAGTTCCCCACCTACACATCAAATCATTTTCTCGGAGGGCGATCTTGGCGGAATTATAACTCCCCCACAACGACTCCTTAACCATCGATTGCTCGTCTCCTCCGGATTGAAGGTACATCGCCTCTTAGTTGATTGGGGCTTATGCAAACATTTTATTCGTTAGTACCCTTCGGCGGATGGAAAAACAAGTTGGGGATTTGGCGGTTATATTGAACCATGTAATCATACTATAATGGGCTTTGGGGAATCTGTGACCCAACCCTATGGCATGATTAGGTTAGAGTCGAACTAGAATCAACTTTGAATCAAGAACATTAGGCGAACTAGAATGTTAGATTTTGTAATCGTCGATGTTTGATCCACTTATAACGGGTTTTAGGTCGCCCGTTTATTCAGAATTCAAAGCGGCTCATTCCACGATTATTATTGTGTTAAATTTCCGACTCAAGATGGAGCGGGAGTGTAAAAGGAGATCAAAAGAAGGCTCGAGATTGTTTACTATCATGTGTACGGAAAAACAAAATATTGTTAACATGATGGAGCGAGCGGGGGAGATTGGTGAGTCAAGCCGGCGAGTAAAAACATCGTCTAAACATCTTCCGTCGAACATGAGTTCGGCGAGCATAACCAATCGTGCGAATACAAAAGGCGCGAACATAGAATGTGGAAAAACAATTGATTCCTCCGATCTCCCAGATCAAATGAACATAGATCAGCCAAACGAGCGATCGGACCTAGAGCCTCGCGATAGGTTTTGAACCTATGGAGGTTGATGATGAACCCCGGGGACCCATTCAAGACCGGTGGAAGCAAAAAAAAAAAGAAAGCGACTCCCGTTGAGCAATTGGAACCAATCAATATCGACTTAAAACGGACTGAGTTAGAAGTGTTCATTGGTTCGAATTACGAACAATCCCGAGCGAAGTAATTACTTACCTTCGAGCAAATTTAGATGTGTTCGCATGGTCACACGAAGATATGGTTGGAATAGATCCAGAGCATGCCTGCCACTCCCTCAACCTTGATCAAACACAAGCTCCAGTTGTTCAGAAACGCAGAAAATTTAGTCCGGAAAAATATGCGGCGATGAATAGTGAAATCAAAAAGCTCCTTGACAACAACTTGATCCGAGAGGTAAAATGCCCAAAATGGCTTGCGAACCCTGTACTCGTTCGCAAAACAAATGGATCTTGGAGGCTGTGTATTGATTTCACTGATTTGAATAAGGCATGTCCAAAAGATAATTTTCCAATGCCGCACATTGATTATTTGGTTGATAATACAGCGGGCCATGAACTCATGACATTTATGGATGCGTTCGCTGGTTATCACCAAATACCAATGCATCCGGACGATCAAAAGAATACAGCATTCTGCAGTGAAAAGAATATGTACTGTTGGCAACGCATGCCATTCGGATTAAAGAATGCCGGAGCAACATATCAACGTTTGGTGAACAAAATGTTCGACGAACACATCGGCCGAACAATTGAGGTATATATCGATGATATTGTGGTAAAGAGCGAACATAAGGAAGACCACATCGCTCACCTCGCACAAACGTTTGATATACTAAGAAAATATAATATGAAGTTAAATCCCAAGAAATGCAGTTTTGGGATTCATTCAGGCAAATTCCTCGGACATATGGTTAGTCAACGGGGGATTGAAGCGAATCCGTCAAAGATTCAAGCTGTGCTCGATATGCAAGCCCCCAGAAATGTGAAAGAGGTCCAAAAGTTAACCGGACGATTAGCTTCCGTAAGCCGGTTCATATCACGAAATGGGGACAAATGTAAACCTTTCTTTGATGCATTAAAGAAGGGAAAGTTTCAGTGGACCGAGCATTGCCAGAATGCATTTGAATCATTAAAGCAGCACCTCGCAGATACTCAGACACTGTCTAAGCCTATCCCAGGCGAACAACTCTATTTGTATCTTTTTCAGATCCGAACATGCAATTAGTCTTTGTACTTATGCGCGGCGAAGGAACCACACATTTGCCCATTTATTATGTTAGCCAAGTGCTAAAAGAGGCCGAACTCCGGTATTCTCCATTGGAGAAATTAGCATACGCCCTCATAATGAGTGTGCGAAAATTGCGACCATACTTTTTCGACCACTCAGTTGAGGTATTGACCGCATTTCCATTGCGCCAAGTCCTCCACCGACCAGATACTTCGGGCAGATTGCTCAAATGGGCGGTGGAATTAGGACAATTCGGCATTACGTTCGCTCCACGAACAGCAATGAAAGGTCAAGCTATGGCCGATTTCATGGTTGAATTGACATATCCACAAATTCCTGACGAAATTGTCGATCAACCATGGCATATGTATGTTGATGGATCATCAACAAGTTTAAGAGCCGGAGCAGGCGTAGTTCTCATCAGCCCAACCAGGCAAACGTTTACAACAGCCATCCGATTTGATTTTCCAGCAACAAATAATGAAGCTGAATATGAAGCTTTGATCGCTGGATTACAGATGGCAATGACTATGGGAATTCAAAGGCTGATGATCTACAGTGATTCTCAGGTAATTGTTTATCAAGTAACAGGCGAATATGAAGCCCGAGGCGAACAAATGACTCAATATCAACAACTAGCAAAAGAGTTGCTCGAGCATTTTGACCAAGTTTTCATTGAACAATTACCACGAATGGGTAATTCGTTCGCCGACGCTTTGGCACGCCTGGCAACAGCAGAAGGAGTGACGAACACGACAGACATTGTGGTCGTCACGGCCTATACGCCATCCGTTCCCAGGGTTACGATTGCCCAAATAACAAGCGAACAAGAAACTTGGATGACTCCAATAATGAGTTATTTACAAAAGGGACTTCTCCCTGAAAATAAAGCACAAGCTACTCGCCTCAGATTACAGTCTGCTCGATATACTATTATAGACGAGCATTTGTACAAAAGAAGCTTCTCACTTCCACTTTTAAAGTGTATTACTCCTGAAGAGGGACATGTACTTCTGCAACAAATCCATGATGGAGTTTGCGGAAATCATACAGGTGGGCTTGTCCTGGCTCATAAAATAATCAGGCAAGGTTATTATTGGCCAACTCTTAAAAAGGATTCACGTGCATATGCTCGTGCCTGCTATCAATGCCAGGTACATGCTCCACTCATTCATAGCCCACCTGAAGATTTAGTATCGGTTTATAGTCCATGGCCATTTGCTAAATGGGGAATCGATTTAATCGGCCCATTTCCAACTGGCACATCGGGAGTTAGATATGCCGTGGTAGCCGTTGATTATTATACTAAATGGGCAGAAGCCGAGGCCGTTGTTAAAATCACCGAACAAAGGATGTGGAACTTTGTTTGGAAAAACATTATCTGTCGATTTGGGCTTCCCCAATCATTGGTCACGGATAACGGCAAACAATTCGATGGAAGTGAATTCAGACAAAATTGTGCTCGCTGGGGAATTAAAAAGCACTACTCGACTCCATATTATCCCCAGTCGAATGGTCAAGTTGAAGCCGTTAATAAAATTATCAAGCATACCCTCAAGGCTAGACTTGATAATTCCAAGGGCGGAGGATGGGCTGAAGAATTGCCTGAAATATTGTGGGCTTACCGAACAACTTTCAGAACATCAACGGCGGAGACCCCTTTTGCTTTAGCATTTGGTGCAGAAGCTGTTATACCCGCAGAAATCAAAATTCCAAGTCATCGAACAATGACTTTTGGAGAGCATATTAATGACCAGGCACTCGCTCTGAGTTCAGACTTGTTGGAAGAAAGAAGGACAGAGGCTGATTTCAAGAATGCTATGTATAAAAAGAGATCAGAAAAGTTTTATAATTCCAAAGTCCGAATGCGGAGATTCAATGTGGGCGAGCTGGTTTTAAGGCGATCGATGGGGGTACCCAGTGGTGTGTTCGGTCGAGCATGGGAAGGTCCTTTCAGAGTCACGGAGCGTTTACCAAACGGGGCATATGACTTGGAGGACCTGAATGGAGTCCCATTGTCTTACTCGTGGAATGCATCAAATTTGAAAAAATATTATCAATAAAGGCGAGCATAATGTCGCACGAATAAAGCGAGCATAATGTTGACCGAACACAATCAGCCATTCAGTTCAAACGAGCAAGATGATCATAAAAGAAGAATATATTATTTTCGACACTTATCTTCAAGAAAAATGCTGGACAGCATTTTTGATAAACAGGAGACGTGTCACAACAAGCTGTCAATAGAAGATACGTGTCAAGGCGAGTTGATAAGTGGTGGCAGCCATGCAGGGGTAATTTAATTTTTAAGCAAGAGCTGTCAAAAAGCCGGACAGAAATAAGTAAGCTAGCACCAGCTATCTATGCCAGCACTAGCTTGGGACAGTTCTATAAATAGGGGCATACTTATAGTTAAGAAAAGCAGGAAAAAAGATGAAGAAGAAAAAAGGAAAAATACTACGATTCTCAGAAGGAAGACGGCTTAGTATGCCCCCAGACGTAGAAGAATTCAGCTCTCGATTCAGCAATCATTTAGCTGAATCGAACATCTGTCCGGATACGAGTATTTTACCTCACATTCGTTGCGAGCACAGGTTGAGGCCCGTTGCCGGACTCAAGATGCTCGGAAGAATCGTGGTTACCACTCCACGTTACTCATCGCCACGCATGATGATAAGCCATGAGTCCCCTATGCATCCCCAAAATCTCCTCAGAAGGGGAGGGATGTCATAGAGTCCACCCAAAATAAGATGCCGATGCTGATGTTCAGGCATCTACTGGAGGGGACGGAATGGTGCGAGCTGAAAGTTTTGCTCGCACCTATTTTAGGCGAGCAGGAATGCACGCCACATGCTCATGCCCGCGGCCGCCCACATAACTACAGCTTGTCCAGGAGGGACAAAAGCTTATGCTGCTGCTGCTTGAGCATGTTACAAAAGGAGAAAGGGTAGACAGCCTGATGTGCCATATCCTTGTCAACATCAATTCCGCGGGCAAGGTGAGGCCAGTTCGTGTCTACTCAAGACAGGTTTTAAATCCAAAAACCCTGATCTGATAATAATAGTTGTGTAATAGATAGTCTTCTTCAGCTATGAACGATGTAATAGAATACAAAGTGTTGCAAAAAGAAAAAGAATGATATATGTACTTTTGTTCGCTGAAGAGTTTCTAGTTCAGACCTATTTGAGGTCGCACCTAAGCCGGACGACCCGAACAAAGACGAACGAGCCCAGGTCTATGTTCACCGACGAGCGAATCAGATTCTCGATTCCCCGCAGCAAAAAAAAGTAATGGGTACGCCGCAATGATAAGCCGACTAGTAGTACTTACAGATATCCGTAGAGACGAGCGGGTGATTTAAATACGTGGTCGCATCTAAATAAGACGGCCCGAGTACGAAGTGATCGCACCTAAATAAGACGATCGCGCACCAAGAAAGGGGGGGTTCATAAAGTAACCCATCTGGTCGCACCTAAATAAGACGATCAACCGATTGCAACGTCAATAAGACAATCAAAACCGAAAGAAGTCAGGAGCGGGCATAGACAAACCCAATGTTCGAATTCATTCAGAAGAAAAAAAAAAAAAATGGCGGAAAGCAATAAAGTTTAACGCAAAGCAACAAAGCAAATATCAAGCAACACAAGTATCAACATTCATCCTCAACAAAAAGCGGGTTAGAGGAAGCAGTTCAATATGAAATCCATTTGTTCAAAGTTGAAGAAATATTAGGACAAGAGAAGAAGTATCAACAAGAAACAGTTAAAGATATATTGTTCGAATTAAAAAGTGAAGAAGACGAAATTACACAAGTCTTACAAAGAAAAAAGAAGACATCAAGCTATAAAGTCAAAATTAGGTGTAGATGGAAGAGAAATGTCGAACACATTATGTTCGGTCCTTCCAACAGCTCCAGAATGTTCGGATATCGGATGCTCGCTGGGAGGCGCGTTTTGCTCAGTTTCAGGAGGTTCTTGCTCGCTCTGTATCAAATTGGTCCCAGATTCATCTCGAAGAGTTTGGTCGGCAACCTCAAAGAGTAATAACATCTCTGCGTTCTCCTCTTCATCAAAATTGGGTCGTCGATTTTGATCCCGGAAGAAACGTAAAAGTCACACTGCACTATTCAAATCCAGGCATTGGGAGGTCACGATCCGGAGGATTATCAACCAAATCTTTTTTGAAAGTCGGACGGGGGGGCAATTTGCTTTTGTTGAGTGTGTGGCTAGCAGATCGAATGGCATCAGCAAAAGCACAAATGTACGAGAAATTAGACATGGAGTCAATATACCGTCATCGCGGCAACTTAGAATTTTCAAGCCCTAAACGAAGTGTTGGTCTCTTCAACGATAACGTTGTCGAGGTCGAAGCTCGTCCTTCACTTTCCACCTTTTCAACATCAGCCCGGAGTCTACGAAGCTCAGCATCATTTCATCTTGAGCCCTTCGTATATTGATTACCTCCCCCTGAGACTGATCTAGAGCCTCTCTTGTATGACGAGCATCCTCTTCAGCTAGGCGAGCATTCTCTTGAAATTGGCGAGCATCCTCCTGAGCCCTTTGGGCACCAGCTTGTGCCGAAACAGTTTGTTCTTGAGCCAATTTCAACTCATCCTGGACCCTGTTCAGCTCGACCACCTTATCTTCAAAGTTCCTAATCAGAGCCAAATAGTTGGCTTGAATGTTGGCCGATTGAGCATAAGCTTTCTCCAGAGCGACCAAAGACTGACCCTGAAGCACCATCCCCAAACGCATGGTTTCCAAGGGGGTGGGACCTGTAGTAGACTCCTCCAGGTCAGTAGTCCATGCTCGAACAGGAGTCTGGCAAGCTTTTTGAACATGCTCCGGTACGCCTGGAACTCTGCGAACACTTGGTGAGCAGAAGTAGTTCTTTAGATTGGGCATTAAAGGCGACAACCTGCTTAACCTGCAATACGAACACATTTGACAAGTGAGTAGAGATGTCAACCAAAAATCAAGGCAACATACGTAAGCGAGCAAAGTGTACTGCACGCCGAGGCGGATCCCATCCGGGAATGATTTGTCTTCGGAGATCGGAGCTCGGGATCGATCGGAGTCCATGATCGGGGCCCATTTGGAGGGGAGAAGATGTACCAACTTCCATTTCGACAATGCGAAATGGGACCAACAACAGAGGCTCACGCCTCGTCGCCTCGGCGTTGGGGTCCGAGTCACCGACAACGACATCGATTGCCGATCGATTTCGCTCGGGCCGACCCATGTTCGACCCATATTCGATCGGCCCCTGTTAAAGCGGCGCTGTTACAGCCTCCACCCTTGGGTCTTTTTAAGGGCGGAGTCATTCGATTCGCCCGGCCCTATGCTCAAGAACAAAGAGCCCTTTTGAGCTCGGCTTGACTCTCCAGGGGCACGATGAGAGTCGTCTAGCCACCTTCGTTTCCCCCCACATTCCGTTAAGGCTTCGAGTTCGGCTGAATCGATGCAAAAAGTTCTTTTTGTGGCCTTTTTTCTTGAGCCGTCGGTATGCTCGGATGTACTCACAAAGAACAGTCCACAGAGGAAAAGCTATAAATTAAATGTCGAATTAACGGATGACGGCGAACAAAAGGACCTTGAAAACATATAGAGAAACAAAAATAATCCTTACCGAAGGATCAACAAAGAACAAGATGATGAGGAGGCACGAACAAACCTCCTTTCTTTCTCTCGTTTCGGCAGTATTCAAAGTTATTACAGATCTTTTCGAACGAGGTTTCAGATCAAATCGCCAAATTTCTTTGAAATAACCGTCGTTTGTCTCCTTATCCGACGCGGCTGGAATCCCTGAAATAAAAAGTGAGTTAAAATCAGTTCAAATTGAAGAATGAAAAATACAAAATCACTTACTTGATGTACACTCCAAGTCATTGGGGATGTCCAAACGAGCATTTGGCTCGCCCGCTCGAGGCCGGACTTTTCCAATCGCCCCCTACGAACCAGAACTTCTCTTTCCAGTCACTGATTTTATTCGGCACATCCTCGATGATTTTGCACTTGGCGTTGGCTTGCATAAACAACCACCCATGTTCGCCCCTCGGACGTGTCAAGTGCACTAACCGAGCAAGTTCTGCTGCCGAAGGATAATACCTTGGCTTCATTTTGCCGAACAATGTCAAAAAACTGATGACCATATGCCATCCGATTCGGTTTAAGGCGTGTAATGGTGGTATTCCATTCCACGAGCAAACGGGTAATTCTTGGGATGGAGAGGAAACAGGAGACCGGCCTCCATCGTATCTAGATTAACGGCAACACAACCCTCGGGGGTTGATCACCCGCTCATCGGGACGGGTGCCCGAAAAAAACATCTTTAGGAGTTTCATAAATCTATGCATTGGGCGAGCATATCAACATCAATTATGCTCGCCATTTTGCTGGGCCGGGTACTCGTTTTCTACACTAATCCTATGGGGTTGTTAAGGCAAGCCAAAATTGTAACGCAGTATTGTACTCGCTATATATGTTGGACTATGAGGAACACCAGCGGGTATACCAAGTTAGGAGTTTTCCCCATTATCTATACCTATGTTCGATTCGCCAAATTCACGATTATCAAATTTCCCCCTCATAATTATCATTTCTAATTACATCAACATTATCAATAGCCTAAACCTATTTTGAATTTGGGGCAAAGAATCATGGTCGAGAATTATCCGACGAGTCATTATGCGACAAAACCCTATCCGACCTTGTTTGGGGCCATTCGCTTAATCAAGAAGAAAAAACAGTAAATGGTTGCCGAAATTGCCAACGGAATCCTAAATTCGAAGCATTTGCCTCCGATAAATTTGCGCCACTACGGGGAATTCTACTTATGGGGGAAGACGAAGGGGAACTACATTGATCGGATTGAACAGAGGAATTCGAGCAAGAGGCCATGATTATAAAATAGAAGAGAAATGCAACTGTTACCTGTAAATTTATTCGCCGGAACGATGAACCCTTCGCCGGAGACTTTCGAATGCGAGAAGATGATAAAAGAGAAGAAGAGAAAGGGAAAATTTTTGAAGTGGAGAAATGGGATTTAAATAGACACCGGTTCTTAATTGAAATTTTATTCATGAATTGAAGCGTTTCCAAAGCATGGTCCAATCAATCTTTAACAGCCGGGCCCAATGTAGAATACAAAGCGACCCGGCTGGGGGGTATTGTTGTGTTCGATATAATAAATCAGGATTAATCGAACATCAAAGAGCGACACGTGTAATATTCGAATATAATAATCACACCCGGTGGATAAGTTACTTTTTGTTCGCCGACTCATCAGAATTGTTCGCTAGCCTATCGAACAAACATAACCAGGTCAGTATCTTCGAACTCAACTCTCCTGAGGAACCCAAGAGCGGCGAACATAAAGTATGACCGCGAACGAAGATTAATTTCGACGGTCAATAAAAGCTTTTTATTGACAATGTTTATACAAAGATGAATCTAGAAGATGAAATCTGAAACGTGGCGACATCTCCGGAGTTCTTGCATGATCCAGAAAATCCAAAGCACATGCTTTACCAATCCAAATTTCATGCTTAACGGAGGAAAAAGGAGGGAAAAAAAAGAAAAAAGGAGAAAAAAGAGACAGAGGAGGCATATAGGAAAATTTGGAGAGGTGAGGAACAAAAAAAGAAGAGTGTTCATCCACATATACAAAAAACCCTAGAACTCATTTACCAATCAGCATCGATTCATCTTCATAAGGTGTATCGAACTATGCGTGTAAAAGCTCGAAATACTATATATCGGCTTGGTATGCCCCCAGAGTAGTCATTTTCGATTTAACCGGGTCAACAAATTCATCTTATTTACCGTTTATTTTACACGTATAAGTTTTGTTTTGCGAGTTGTGTCAATCGCCCACATAATACTCTCCATAAAAAACGACTCGCAACACGTGTCTCGTCCTTATTGGTTAACAGACGCTCTTTTTAGTGTTGTTCTTCCAACTAAGGTTGACATTCTTCTTGTTTGGATCATCGACGTATGATTTGGTGAAACATCAGTTTTCACTGGTGAGTATTTCGATCGGTCAAAAACCGATCGATCCACACGATGGAGTCTTCGGTGCGGTTGACTTAGCTTCAACTAGCGAGACTTCGGTGATGTAGGTCTTCCGTCGATCTTACTCGAAGTCATCTGATCCTCAAGTATTCTGAGTTTGAGCTTAATGACTTCAGCTGAGATATCTGACTAGATAAGATCGATCTGATCTTCTGTTCTCCTCTAGCATTCTGGCCTGTCGGAAATCAGCTGTTCTTTGGATCTTCAGATCTGACTTATACATATTGAGGTTCCCCCTCAATATGTGACCTATCTATTACATCAGTTGTTCTATACAGTAATTATCAATCGGTATTCTATAAACGATAATATAAACATCGGTCAATGTGTCCGATTTGGTCCTATTACATGTGTTTTTGGAACTTTTATCAAAACTATAAATTTCCCAACATCTCGGTATATCATATTTCACTTCGTTTTTTACTTAGAAATTTTTTTCATGAGAATTGTAAACAATAATAATAATAGCACTTGATACGGGTTTATTAACTAGAGACCAAGTGGTTACGTGACAAGATAATCAAACGGATTACTAAATTATAAATGAAATTTGGTTATTCATGTTTAAGTTGAATTATTGAGCAAAATAGGAAATTCAACTTGGAACTGCATATGGTCATGTCAATTGAAGGTGCTAGAGTCATTTTGCGGTTATTTTTCTCACATTTTTTGCCTTCACGAGAGCATTATGCTTCTATATTTATCAAATTATCTCATTTGTTATTGTTTCACAATCTTCATTTATATTTTTTGTATGTGTTCATGGTCATAGATTTTCAGCTCCATTTAGTAGTGTGGTGAAGCGTAAACTCAACAATGCAGAGAAAAAAAAAATGTTTTTTTTGGTCTCATAACCTTTCTGTAATTCGATTTTCCTTCCAAAAAAACTAACTATCTAATTTTGGTCCCAAAACTATCTAATTTTGTCCACTTTGTCTCATTTTCCTGAAAAATAGGAAAACGTCATTTTCGGCCAAATGCAAGTCAAGTGCCAGTTAAAATTGAGGGTTTTCACGCTCGAAATTGACGTTGACGCTGATTGTTAAAAGACATTCATTTTTTTTCACAATCAGCTTTCACGTCAACTACGATCTCAAAACCCCAATTTTAACTGGCACGTGACTTGCATCTAATTGAAAATGATGTTATTTATGTTTTTTCTTGGAAAATGTGGCCAAAATTGGAAAATCTAGATAGTTATGGCGTCAAAATTGGATAGTTAGATTTTTTGGAAGAAAAACGGATTACCAAAAAATAATGAGACCAAATTTTTTTTCTCCAACAATGCACCAATGATATTGAATCGCTTAGGTACTTCCATTTTTCTTCAAATTGTATTAATCAATCTTTTGCGCATATGTATGCAAAGTCCTAATTTCTTTGAATTGAACTTACAAGAAATTGAATATAGATCATTTAAACGGGTAATGTAATAGAACTAGGTTAGTGATTACAAGGTTAAGTGACAGGGTACTTGAAGATAAAGTTTTAAACAGAAGTAGTGCTAGACATTGATTTTGATACCGAGACTTCATTAACTCATTTTGATCTTAGATTGTCGTTCAAGATTCAGCGCAAACCATTTTCATTGATTTCATCAAATGTTATACATGTAAATAAATAAAAATGTGGGACAATCGTTATCTCATGTAGGAGTATATTTTTTAGAAAGCCCGCTTTCGTCATGGTCAATTATACATTCTAGGTCCATGATTATAATTTAGGGACTTCAATATTGTGCCAACATGATAATTGTGAAAGTAATATAAAAAAAAATAGTGCTTAATGGAATGTTCTGAAATGCTTAAATTTTTTGAATAAATTTTTTTTTTTTGGTTATTACGTATATGATTCTATTATATAGTGTATATGTAGTTAAAAGATAAAACATTTATACAAAAATATAAAATAATATTTTTAAAATATTGAATATAGTTTTCTCGAATATTTAAGGTGAAGTTGGACGGATTTTTATATGATATTCGGAGAGAAAAGATATTTGGTAATGTCATTCAAGTTTACGTGTATTGTGTTTTCCCGCATGTCTTATATAATTTTTTTTTCTAATTAAGTGCTCCGTGTTCGTTTTTTGGTTGTTTGTTGCAATGCACCTCTCTATCACGTTGTTTATGTCACCATTATATATATAACAACAACAAACTTTTTTCTAAGAGTCCCACTTCTAATTTTTGATGACGGTGTAGAGAATAATAGCTGGTGGACATCTACATCTTCGATGTTATGCTTATAACTTTTGGTTCATTGGGTCGTCTTATGAAGTTTGGGAAAGGTGTTGGGGATATCTATCTGACAGTATTCTTTAAAATAGTAGAGAAATTACACAATTTTCTGATATATTTTACTAAATATGATTAGAAAGTCTTATATAATGCTATGTAATGTTTAATAATCTAAATTTATTTAAATTAATTAATATTTATTTAATCTTAAATTTATGTAAAATTAAGGATGATTGACGACGAAATCAAGAGTGGTTGTCTTATAAAGATTGATAATATGTTGCGGACTCTTGGTAAATCTTTGTGGGACTTTTAAGGAATGCTGATAGCAGATTTTGATTCTAATTTTTCATCTTGAAATAGATTGTTAATGAGGGAGTTTGCATACAACATATCAAAGTTGAAGATAGAGTATGAGTATTTGATGATTGATGAGTAGACTTAATGATGAACATCGTGATGTTTATGAAATAATAAATAAGTCTATTCATACTGGAAATGGTGGGGCATTTTTTGTGTATGGATATGGTTGAACCAGAAAAATATTTATATTGAAGAACATTTGCATGGTCGAGGTAGAATGATAATCTAAGCATCTTCCTGGTGGACGTACTGGTCATTTTAGATTTATCATTTCAATTATGCTACTGAAGATTATACATGCAATATTAACTTGATGAGCTTTTGAAGGTTAATCTCATCATATGGGATGAAGCTCTGATGATGAACAAATGTTATATTGAAACTCATTATACTAATTTTAAGGATCTTATGCAGCTCATATATCTATTGTCATCTGGATTACCTTTTTAGTTAAAAGTACTTTGTGTTTGGTGGTAATTTACAACATATATTGTCTGGTATTCCAAAAGGAACGAGACATGATATTGTTCACACTGCAATCAAATCATCATTTTTTGTGGAAATTTTATACTCTTTTGAAACTTACAAGGAACATGTAGTTGCTGAACTTGGGTTCGACTGAAGCTATATATAAAATGAAAATGTTATGAATGTGTAAGATATATTATGGTTCTGATATACAAATTCTGAATAATATTTTATTGAGAGGAGGTGATGATCCGATTAGTACTATTATTGATAAAATTTATCCTGATTTTGATAACGTGATGGATGATCATAATTATTTGTAAAATAGAGCAATTCTCGCTCTTATATTTGATGTTGATAGGTGTCCATAAACGAGCACATGATTTAGATGAATCACGTGAGAAATCACATACTTATTTGAGCTCTGATAATCTGATCTGATTCAAATGTTGATCATCTGTATGATGTGCATATTCAAAAATTCTCGAATAGTATGAAGTGTTCGGGTGTTCCTGATCTTAAATTGAATACAAAAGTTGGAACACCGATAATGTTATTGAAGAATATTGATCACTCAAGGTATTTTTGCAATGCAACCATATTTTTTCCCCTTATAATTTAAAATAAAAAAATATTGCAATTTATAAGTTGAATGTCTATTATTTCTTCAAATAATTTGTAATATAATGTTTTTCCATATGTAGATTTGTTACGAGGTTGAGTGATAGTGTTCTTGAAGCTAAGATTCTAACTGAAAGTAGTGCATGATATTTGACTTTGATACACAGGCTTGCATTGACTCCTTGCCCTAGATTGTCGTTCAAATTTAAACGGAGACAATTTTCGTTGAATGAAAGTTAGGGATAGTCCTTTTCTCACGTAAGGGTATTTTTAATAAAAATGTCATGTTTTAGATGAGAAATTAAAGTAACAAGGAGACCTTGAAAATATAATTTAGAAAAAATATTATTTTCTTTATACAATATAAATTCAATAATGAGTTCAAGTAAATACCTCCTTGCACAAGTTTAAATTGTATATATATGGTGGAAGCGTGATAACATTTATATGTAAGACATTGTCTGCAGATTTGAGGTCTAATGACAAAAATTATCATTATTGTAGCATCAAATTCACACTACAATCAATTCATCTGTTATATGTAATAATTGTACTCTACTAAATCTTACAAGGAGCATACTGTTGCAAAACTCGAGATTGACAGAAGGTTTACACAAGCTGAAAATATTTTCTTATTGGATAACATCTATTGAAGTTGGGAGTATAGGATCACAAACTGTGTATGATCTTGATGTACAAATTTTGGATGATATTTTTGTTGAGAGGTGGTAATGACTTGTATGTTTTATGGAACAAATTTTTGTAGAAAAATTCATATATTCCTTACAAGATCTCAAGCTCTGAAGCAATACGAAACATATTCTCCGAGTCTCCGAGACTAAATTAGAGGAATTGATGAGTCATCCCATATTAAGAATAACACTCAAAGTAATTACTCCCTCCACATCATATAATAACTTGCACACTTTACTTATAAAGATGTCCCAAAATAATTTGCACGCTCTAAAAGTAGAAAATATAAACTTTATCCTCACAATATCCACAATATTACACAAAATGCTATTACTTTTGTACCCACACATACACATACTCAAATCCATTAATCCTATACTTTATATAGAATAGTTTACAAAATTACCCCTAACAATCCTACTCATTACTCAACTTTCTTATTTTGTGTGCAGATCAAACAGTGCAAGTTAATCCGGGACGAAGGAAGTATAAAGTTACATTAATCTCTTTCACATTTTACACACAAATCATGTTGGAGAAATTGATTTTAAAATTATAAGATTAGATATATTGACATATTATTTATTCATTAAGAGGTTTTGTACATTATATAATTTAAATTAAAATATAATGATGATAATTCATAATCATTTATAATTATAATTATAACTTATACCGTATTATTAAATATGTATTGAAATAATATTTTAATAATGTGAATACAACAAACGTTGAACCAACATGATATGCAATTGTATATACATTAAATTTAAGAGTACATTTAGTTTATAAATTAGAATAAGAAATGTAAATATATTGCAAATATACAATATTAAAAAATGGATAAAAATGTCTTTTTTCCTTATAACTTTCACTAATTCTGATTTTAGTACGCTAACTTTCTCCTACTTTAGATATACTTCCTTAAGTTTACCAAATGCAATTGTTTAACCTTGAACTAACTAAAATAGGTGTACCAAATTCAATATTTTCATCCTTAGTTTTGACTGGCTAAATGGACGAAAAAGTTAAATTTGGTCCTTAATTTCCTTCCATGTTGATTAGTTATTTTTCTTTCAATTTTTAGTTATATTTTTATTTGTTTTGTTGGATTCAATATCATATGAAAGTAATTGCATTTTCCTATAAATTGACATTAATATTCAGGATTATAATACTCACAATTTTTTTCCCTTTTTCCCCAATTACCTAAAGAATCCATTTATGCACAAAAGTTTAGTCAAGTGCAAGCTCTTTGTGATAAAATGTCCATTTGAGACTTAAAAAAAATCTCGAATGATTTTAGGTACTCAAGACTAATTATTTTGGTTTCGTCATGAAAAATGTTCATACTATTCATCTTAATGAATCTTCACTGAAAGATACTCCAAGAAATCTAAAATTGAAAAGTCTTGGGATCAATCAGAGTGGAAGAAATGAACACAAAAAAATTCATATAATATATATGAACACAAAAAAAATCATATAATATATATATATATATATATATTTAATAATATAAACATGAGACTTTTACATTCTTGCAAATTCATGACACTTGATTTTAACTTATATTATTGAACAATCAAATATCTTGGAAGTTTCGATGAATCTATTTATAAGCTTTTTTTAAAGCCGACGTCGTACCTTGAGGTTCTTACTGGAAGATGAAATGATTTAAATTGCTTCAAATTTGAGAATAGATACACTTAATTTCATCTTTGTACGTTTCTTTCTGATTTTTATAATCATATATGTGTCGATTTGTGTTTTCAATTTCAGTACATAAATTTATGTTTTTTTTTCGATTTTGTGGTTTATATGTCGCATGGATTAAGAGATTTTGGTCCTTTAGACACTAAGAAAATATTCAAGTTACACTTGGTTGATTGTGCCCATGAAAAGGAGAGGCAAGTGCACGGTTTGGTCTTCAAAATGGATGTTAGTTGGTGAGTCCGTAATTAAAGGTTTGTCATTCCAATTAATGCTACCAAAGATTAATCTACTTTCAATATCAATTAGGATAGTCATTATGTTGAGCTTTCGATTGAGACTGATCTCATTATATATGATGAAGCTCCAATGGTAAATAGATATTATACTGAAACTCTTGATACTACTTTGAAGGATATTATGTAGCTGGCCGATTTGTTATATTTTGGATTATTTTTTGGTGATAAGATTGTTGTGTTTAGATGCGATTATGACAGATATTGCAGGTTATTCCAAAAGGAATGAGGCATGATATTGTTCACGTTACAATAAGTTCATCTCTTTTGTGAAAATGATTGTATCTTACTGAAACTTGCAAGGAACATGCGGTGCAGAATTTGGAATCGGCTGATGGTTTACACAAATTGAGAGTTTTTTTTCTAAATTAGCTAACATCTATTGGAGATTAAAGTGTAGGATCACAAACTGAGTCTGATTTTGATGTACAAATTCCATATGATATATTTTTTTAGAGGTAGTTAAGATCTGATCGGTCTTATTGTTCATAGTATTTGTCCTGATTTTATGAACATGATGGACAATCATGATTATTTGTTGAACATAACAATTCTTACTCCTACGTTGGATGTTGTTAGGTCCATAAACGATCACATGATTTATGTTAATGATGATTCAAATGTTGATCATCTTTCTAATGTGCATACTCATGAATTCTTGAATAGTCTCTAAAGTGTTCGGTTATTCTTGATCATGAACTGAATCTCAAAATTAGAACGCCGGTAATGTTATTTAGAAATATTTATCACTCAAGGGGTTTGTGCAATGGAACTAGGTTTAGACTTTTAATATTATATTTTTTAATATTTTCCTCATCTTTTAAATGTTGAATATGTATTAATTCATTAAATTTGTATTGAAATATTTTTTCCAATATATATCTGGTTATTATGAGGATGAGTGATATAATTCTTGAAGTTAAGGTTCTAAGGGGAAGTAATGTTGAATAGTTAGCTTTGATACCTAGGGTTCCGTTAACTCCTTCTGGTCATATATTGTCATTCAAAATTTCAACTAAGATAGTTTTGGTTGTTTGTTTCATTTGATATGTTTATATATAAAAGTCAAGGACAATAGTTTTCTCATGTAGGATTTTTTTTTTTTTGCAGAAGTTCGTTTTTAGTCATGGACAATTGTATGTAGTTTTTCCCGATAGCAAACCTCTAGAATTTGGGTTCGAAGATACTATTGTGTCATGATGATGTAGTTTTTCATAAAATTTTTAGGAATTGTATAATTCTGTAATAATAAATATTCAAAAGTCAAAACTTTTTCATGACGTTTTATTTTTGTTAAAGTCTTTTTCATATAGGATATTATAATATTAATTATTTGAATTATTATACATAAATGAATTATTATATTTCTCTAACATGAAAATATTAGATATCTTATATACGTAAAATATATTTTTATGAATTTTTATATTATAACAAGAAACTAATATAAGTTATTTGTTGTAAATTTTCTAAATTTAATTTAATAAAATATATGTCAAATTATATGTTTTGAAAATTAATCGATACTTTTATCATGAATATAAATTTTACGTCAATATTTGGACATTGTTAGATACATCATAACGTTGATACAACCAATGTAAAATAAAAAAAATGGGTTAATCAAAAAAAAAAAAAAAAGAATTACCACTCTTAGGGTTTTTGTCAATTACAACATATCATTTTTTCCTTTGCAATTCAAGTCATCCCCTTTTAAAATTTTGCAATTTGAAGTGTTTGTCCATTTTATGGCACAATTAAATAATGTGGTTCCTAGAGTTGCTACATAGATTTCCATGTAAGATGCCACGATTGATGAATAAAATATTTTTTAATTATTTCTTTAACAAAAACAACGTCACCTTTTAAAATTTTACAATTTGAAACGTTTGCCCATCTTCAATCTTGACATCCTACGTGGACATTTATGTCAACTCCGACAGCTATTACACTTAATTGTTGCCGAAAAATAAAAAAAGCTTTGAATAACATAATTTTAAAATGTGGTGTCTCAAATTGCAAAGAAAAATAATGTGTTGTAATTGATAAAATCTCAAGGGTAGTGATTTTTTATTTTGCAATTAACCAAAAAAATACTATAAAGTGAAGAACTTAATGTGATTAAATGTTTTGTATTTCAGTAACTTTGCATCGTTTTAAGATTAATCCCGATTGTTATGACCTTTTGATTTTGGGTCCGGTAAGTTTTCAAAATATTTGAAATTGGTCCTTTTACCTGCTGCGATAGGTTACCAAATAGGTAAACTTCACATATGTAATTATTTTATTATTTCCTTTAATTTCAAGCATCAATTGGACTTTTGTAATTTTAATAATTTTGTATCGATTTTAAAGACAACTGAAAATTAAAAGACAGAGTGAATCGGGTTGGTTTACCGGGTAAAAACTAACCCCAAATTTAAAAGTAAACCAAAGTACACAAAAACCACTCTTCCTCCTTAAAAAATAAGCATAAAAATCCCGACCCGAAATTATTAGGACTAAAAAAGTCTAGGTTGCATTTCGAAATTAAAAGAAAAAATAAAATTATTACACAATTGACAGTTACCTATTTGGTAACCTGCTGCAACAATTTAAAAGACCAATTTAAAAAAAAAAAATAAACTCACAGGACCAAAATCAAAAAGTCAAAACAATCAGGGACTAATTTCAAACAAAATAAAGTTAATGGACTACAAAAAATTTAATCCTAATATTAGTTCTTCTTTTCAAAGAATTTTCTTCAACATATCACATTGCTATGAATAAAATTAAATGTAATTAAAAAATATTAAAATTTTATTAATAAATATAAATATTATAATAAGATGCCAAAATAAAATTTTAACATTTAAAATGTTTGGTAACAACAATGACAGTGCATCAGCACGGGTGCAATACTAGTATTAATAAAACATGCATTTTCTATTTTATAACTTGGTTTCAATCTTATTTGATTTTCCCTATGTGAATTATAAACTCTCTTATTCTTATGCAGCTCAACTTTGTTAATGCAAAAGATAATTTTGCTTGATCTTCGGATCTTTGTTTGCTTTAATTTATTGTTTTCATTATATTCTTTATTTTAAAAAACGGAAATTCAGTAAAGTATTAGCTTAATAAATAAGTTCTACGATACAACTCACATCCTTTAATATTGCACTATGTTCTTGAAATGTAATTTTCTATTTAAAAACATAGTTTCAATTTTATTTGATTTTGCTATGTAAATTTTAAAATCTTTCATTTTTAGGCAGATCCCCATTAGCAATTAAATGCAAGGTAAATACTTCTATACGTCAATTATACAGTGCAATTTAAGTGTATTTTTAAAATTAAATTAATTATTTGAGTAGATCTTTTTTGCACCAGGTGCATCGTACAATTCAAATGTATTTTTAAAACATGCAACTTGATGTAATGAAACATAAAATTTATTTACACTGAAACATACAATTTATATCAGTGAAATAGTTGCATGCTTCAATATAAATAGGTTGCATGTTTTAGGAAAACAAATTACACATTTCAAAAATGTTGCACAGTGCAACTAGTGCATACAGATCTTGTCTAATTATTTTATTATATGTATTAGTTGGAATATATTAATTACTTTTACTGAACAATGTTAAATGTTAATAGTTCTCATTGAACAACACTTCCTCCGTCCCATATTCGATCATTTTTCATTTTGGTCTGTCACATACTTGTTTTTTCCTTCTATAAATAACAATAAAATAACATTGTCTTTTACAACTACATCCTCCTAACATTTTAAAAATTACATCTCATATCATTACTTTATACACACTATATGTTCTCATCTACTTTAATAATAAAATTAAAAGATCTATAACATCATCAACTAAAAATCACTATATTTCCGGGAAGACGGGAGTGTACTCTACCAAGTCGGGATACATTGAACTAATGAAACACATGAATCGAGCTTTCTGCACACCCCAAGAGGAGCTGAATCGCAAGTGGAAATGGGTCTGGTCTTTGAACATCACTCCGAAAGTCCGCCTATTTATGTGGCGGGTCATGCACGGCATTGTCCCATCATGCTTAAGCTTAATATCAAGGTTCGTCAATGTCGAACCTGAATGTAAACGGTGTGGAGACCCAATTGAGACGACGGAACATGCCTTGAGGGATTGCCCGGGAATCGCGGATGTGTGGGAATTGTTCCCGTCGGGCCGAGTTGCGAATGGTGAGCTGCTGGAAATTGGAGACTGGATCATGGAAATGGAAGATCGACCAAAGTTGGCATGTACCCTATGGGCGATATGGAACGCACGGAATACATTGGTGTTCAGAAACGTGACTACTACTTCGACCCGGATTATGGAAATGGCCCGTGATCATTGGACGGATTACAATGCTGCGAACTTGCGCAAGCCACAGATGCCTAGGAGAATGGTGAACGATGGCAACCTGCTACAACAGAGGCTGTCAAAATAAACACTGACGCGGCGTGCAAACCGGGATATGGAACTGGGATTGGATGTGTGATTAGAGATAAACGGGGGACTGTGAAGTGGTTGATTGCTGAAGTCGTAAACAGAGCTGGGTCGGAGGATGAGGCGGAAGCTTTAGCAGTGCGCCGTGGTGTGGTTATGGCTCTCGAGAAAGATTACACTGATGTGGTAGTGGAAATGGATTCCCAGGTGGTATTCTGGGCGCCGAGGGAAGATATCTCATACTTTGGGGGTATCATAGCGGACATTCATTACAAGTGCAATTTGTTTAATTCTTGTTCTTTTAATTGGATCCGTAGGTCTGCTAATAAGGTCTCCATGAGTTGGCACAGTTTGCGTATTCTAGTGAGTCATGCTACTATTCATCATCCGTTACGGAGGTGATTGTGTACGTTGTGAACGCCGATATTCCGGCTATTCATTAATATATTTCTTTCCTGTCAAAAAAAAAAAAATCGATTGCGGGATGGAGGAGAAAATATCAGTTTTAGTCCTGTAACTTTGGACGATTTTATTTTTAGTCCTGTAATATTTTTTTTTTCAATTTTAGTCTTGAATGTGTTAATTTCAGTCTTTTTTTGTCGAAAATTTTAAAATCTTGTCGGAATCTCGCCAGAATAAGCATGTGCACCTCATGTGACTGTTCAAAATTGATTTTTTTTTATATGACAATCTACTTGTGTAGGTCGCATGCAAATTTAAAAAAAATTCCAATTTGGAAGTGTCACATAAAGTGTACATGCTTATTCCAACGAAATTTTAAAATTTTCAACAAAAAATTAACTAAAATTGATATATTCAAAGTTAAAATAAAAATATAAAAAGTTATAAGATTAAAAATGAAATCGTAAAAAATTATCGATCGACTAAAAATAATATTTTCTCCGGGATCGAGGGAATATCAATTATACGATTCTATTGGTGCACCAAAAGTATATATGGTTCCAAATATGTCCAGCAAGTCGGTGACTATTCCTAAATCCTATTTACCACAAATTATTTTGTAACTATGACCAATACTTTTTTTGAAAGCAACTGTGACCTGTACCTAGTACAAGGAAGCCGTCACAGATCCAGATTCGATCTGAGATTCTTGAATATGTTATTGCCATTGTCTAATTACTTCCTTACAAACTCTATCGATGCAAAATGACTATTTAACCCACACATTCAATTCATAATTTTTTTTACATTTATTTCCTTTGTCTAAGTACAAATTTGGCATCATGGACCATCTTTAATAATTGATTGAGATCGAGCAAATCAAATCACACAACATATTAGGAAACATCAATTAGACAATTCAAATACAATATGCTGCATTTATAGATTAATTAAGGCTTAATTGCAAATAAAATGGTATTTTTTACTCAAATGTAATTTAATCTAAACTTTTGTTGCAAGTTAGATTTACAAAAATACTTTTTATGCTCGTATCTGCCGTTACCAATCAATAGAGTCACTCCAATTCAAATGTTGTCATTTTACATAACGAAAAATCTATTAGAATTGTAACTTAAGAATAACGAGGACAAAGGGACATGTAATAAGTCTAACTTGCAGCAATATTTAAAACTTAAAAGTGATAATTTATTTGCAATTATTCAAAAATTTAGATTAAATTACAATTAATTGAAAAATAGTGATTTTATTTACAATTAAGTCATTAATTAATAAAATGTCGATTTTAATCATCTCAAGGAATAATCTAATTTGACACAAATCCAAATCCAAATGGAGTTGGTATGTTGTGAAATTGTTCACCGTGAAATTTTTTTTTTTAATAGGCATACTCTTTAGTAATATAAGTTACACCCTTTAATAATATAAGTCACATCATTCAGTTATCACTACGATATCCTCTGCTATAATATAAGTCATACTCTTCACTTTTATGAGTAATACCCTTTATAATAAAAAGTCACACCCTTTATAATAAAAAGTCACACTCTTTAATAATATAAATCACATTTCTTAACCAATTTCACCGTGAAACTTGTTCACCCTATACTTTACCATCCAAATGATATGTTTTACTGATTTTTCTTTTAGAAAAAAAATTCTATTTATGTCCATTTAAAACTTTTTTAAGGATCAATGTTTTAAATATAAAAGGTCACTATTATATACATTAAATATCACTATTGTATATATAAGATATTATTGTTTAAAATAATATTACTTGCTTTAAAAAAAAAATTTACTTTAAATATATAATATTAATATTTTAAATGCATAACAATTAGGGGCGAACATACGTAGGAATTAAATTCAGGATGGACATATAATTATATAAAATTTAAAAAGAAATTAAAGTTAATCTTAAATTTAATAGTACACCAAATTATTATAATCGTCTAGGTCACGACGGTACATAACATGAAATAACTATTTAACACTTTGGATTAAGTGAGGGTTAATTTTACTAGTTTGTAAACCTTTTAACCATGAGATCTTTTCCCATAAAAATTGCCTATAATATATATTGTATTTTTATTTAATATATTAACAAAAACATGTGGTTAAAAATAATTATCTATAAAACAAAATATAAAATTTACAACATTATAACATATATTACTCTCTACCTATATCAATTAGCAAATCTATCTAAAACCAATGTGTTCACAACCTAGTTGAACCGGAAACCGGTTGAATCAGAAATCGGCCCAATTACCCTAAAAAAAATTATTTTTACGGTTGAATCGGAAAAAATCGGCCAGAACCGAAAAAATCGATCAAAACCGGTTCAACCGGTAAAACCGATTGAACGGTTTTTTGTTATTTTTTGTTATTTTTTAATTAATTTAAAACTTAATTCTTGATTTTATCATCCTTATTTTAAATTGTGTTGTGTTGTCTATGATTTTATTGTGTTTATTTCAAATGAATTATAATATATAATTTTAAATTTTATAAGTGCACATTTATTTTATTTTTAATATAATATAGGAAATATTTTAAAAATATTGATAAGGATCATTTAACGGTTGGACCCATAGGTTAAAACCGATCAACCGATTGAGAATGCCAAATCCACTGATGCGGTTTGGTCGCCGATTCGGTTATGAAAACACTGTCTAAAACAATAAATAACTCTAATTATAAGCATATGTAATGTAATAAAAATGATAAAGTGAATGTCTAAAGTGGGAATTGAACCCAAAATATCAAGAATAACATATAGCTATCTTATCACTAGGCCTAGAGATATTAAATGGTTTGGCCTTAACCCATTAGGATCAGCCTTACAGGACTGCAGGCTAAACGGTCCAGGCCTTAATCGGTTCACTCTTAATGAGTTGCTAATAGTTGAGACCTAAACCTAACTCTAACGGGCTACATGCTAAACGGGCCACTACCCGGCTTTCATAATTTTTTTAAAAAAAGTTAATATTAAATTACATTAATACTATCAAATTACAAGTTTAATTAACACAATCTATTTTATATAAATGAACAAACAACATAAAATTAAATCAATAACCTGTTGTGCACTAAAATATACGGATTAGGGATTAAGATGTGGCTTAAAGATTTTAGTGACAAAAACAATAAAAGTGTAAAGTGGATTGCATTTATGTTATATGATTGTTTGAGAGAATACGTGTTTCAGTAATCACTTTACAAGAGGTTTGGTAGGGTATTGAATTCTCTCCCTTTTCTTGGTCATAAATGACCCATATTTATAGGGTTCGGGAGAGTGGAGCTCACTCTCCCGAATTACAAATTTGTAGAGCCGAAAGTAGCTCTGTTAAACATTAAATGCTACAAGTCTGATGTGATTTTCCCTGGTGGTCGCGGGAGGTCGTTCGATGCCAAAAGGACCTCGCGGCCTTGATCTGTACCTCGACCGAGGTAATTCCTGGGTTTGCAAGAAATCAACCATTTTCGTACTCTGACACGCCGCCTTGCCTCGTCCTTCACTAGATTTCCTCTGATTTAATCCCCTTTCAGGAATGCTCGTTTGTACCAACTCTCTGACACATGTCTTCTCATAGTTAATGCGTCGACCTCAGGTAGATGTGAGGCCGGTTAGCTAGCGACGCGCCCAGATTTAACTTCCACTTCTTCATCTCGGGTTTGAAGGACGACTTGTCTAGTTATAGGCCCATTTCCTATTGGCGAAATATGGGCTTCGGCCCAACTTGCGCGATGTGCTCACAACAATAGCTTTAGGTCGACCTCCTTTGATCCTTAGAAGAGGGTGAGCTATTCTGAACAATCTTCTTCTGGCATGATGCGCGAGGTGCTCTAGCTTCTTGAATACGCGTGACAGATGCCTCGTAACTCAGTGCGGATGACGGCTGCTCGCCTCGAATGTCGAGCCTATATGGGTAGGCAATGATGGCGCGTGGTGTGCACGCGTTCGACTCAAAAGGTCGCAAACCGCTAATCCGCGCCTATAAATACCCCTTATCTTCATCATTTTCCCTCTTCTTCCTTTTTGAAAATTTCCAACCTTCTTAATCCTCGATTTCTTGGAATTTGGCTAGCGAAGCTGTGATCCGTTCCTCTTGAATCCGAAAATTATCTCACAGGTAAGGATCATTTTCTCCCTCTGTTCTTATTTCTGGTAAAAGCTTCGAAAATGGCATCCGATGGGAATAGTGTGGCGGAGAGCTCTGCTCCGATGGTGACTCATCGGTGGCGACTTGGTAAGGATGTTGTTAATCTAGATGAGAATGTGGTGGAGGTTTCATCGGAAACGGTCAAGTCTGTTCCTATTCAGGTTCGAGATTTAGCGACGTCTCGACGACCGTGCCAGTGGTTTACCTGTTTCTTCTGCTAGAGCGATTCCCGAGGACAAGGGGGAAAATGAGCAAGCGGAGGAGGATGAACATTCATCTCCGTGCACCAGATCTGTCGACTCCTCAGATTTTGATTTTCTGTCAGAGGAGAGACTCAATGATGTTTCTAGCGAGGATGATGTGGTCGACGAGGTCGGCTGATCACTAGGACTTCATGAGTATCTTGTTGGGATTATACTGGAAAGTATGCTTTTACTTTGTATAATCACACTGAGTTTCTGTCTTATTTACTTAAATAAATTATTTATCACTGATGCTTTAAATATCATCGAATGTTACATATATTTACTGCATAACTGTTCAATAAGAAGTACGTGTTACATTGTAGTTAATTTAGTGATACCAGATCACAGAAGATTAAATTAACAGTCCCTTGTAACTAAAAGTACACTTTCACGACCTAGATGGAAATGAACAAACCATCACGAAAGGTTGAGGTGTAAGGCTCAGATTGGCTTGTCTTGACCAAGAGATTGCACCAGCGCATCATGATGCACTGAACAGGACCTACAGGAGGACAAATTCTTTCAACACTGAAAATAGAAGAATTAGACCTCAGTGGTTCATTATTTCTTAATCTTCGTTCTTTAAATAGGATCGTGTGCAATCAATAGTCGTTGCTTTGACTTATGATGGGAAGAGGATCATTGAGATTCAATACCTTGTATCTTGGGCAATGATATTGATTACACGACGATTGCTAAGATTTAATACGGTGAAACGTGTGCAAGTACATCTTATTTGATTTGCCCCCTTGGGAGGCTCATAAGATTTATCATACCAAATCTTGCAAGTGGAATTTATTTCCGGTATTGATAATAATGTTGAGTCGTTCCTTAACCAAGGAAAAAGATGTTAATTAATATAAAGTTATTTCAGTGTCTTAAATTAATTAATGGGCTAGATAATTTTAAACACGGAAAATAATAATCGGGAGCCATATTAACAGTAATATGGGTTAAGATGGATAGTGCAATATTAATTATGTAGTGGGATTAATTAATATTTATGGGTTTGAATAATATTGTGGCTCAATATTGAAAATTCAAAGTCCATTGGAAGGTCCAATCTTAATTCTCCTAAAGGCCCCCCAAGTAGCCCAAACATAAAGTCCAATAACTGAAAAAGGTGTTTAAAATAAAATAAATTATTGTTGCCTAATTTTTCATGATTTTCGAAAATTATGAATAAGAGAGGGAGAAAGTTTTTCTTTGAATTTTGTTATGGAATGAAGATAAGTATTCTTGGAATACAAGATTATCTCATTAAATTCAAGAAATCTCCCACTTGGCTATTTATAATGAAATTTTCGAAATATGCCATAACATAAGGAGGGAAGATTTTATTTGGGAGATATATTGGGAAATAGAATATATTGGATATACTCAAGATTGTTTCTTGGAGAAGAAGCAAGGAAATTTCTCAATCTCCCCAAACCCTATTATTTTCGCCCCCCTTAGTATTATAAATAGGGGATGAATATTTCATCCCCAATGCAATTCCATGTGTTGGAAAAAATTAGAAATCCATAAAGGTGGTGCAACATAATTTTTATTTTTCCCTTTTGTTAATTGTTCGCTAGTGTCCCTCCATCGGATTGATGAGCAAGGACTTGGGAATACTTGGAAGGTTTTTGGTGTGTTCGTGCTAACGGGATCCACCTTCTAGACGATTGCCACTCCAAGAGGTTAATTCACGTAAACTCCTAGCTTTTCCGCATGCGTAGGATTTATGTGACGAACTTGTATGCATGATTTGTTGTTGAATTATTATTTGAATTAATATAGGATTAATTCATGCTAGTAATAATTGTCAGAATTAAATTTGTATTGAAATTCACCCCGAATAGATCCGGGCACCCACTATTCCCCAACATATCTCGCCCAACACCCACCCGAGGTCACTAGGAAACTGGATCGGTTAAGGAAACCCAGTGTCTATGTTGCTCGGCTGATAGAGAGTTGTGTCTCCGAGGCTGACTTGTTCGCCTGGCGAGAATAATTTTAGGTACCCAGCGATGTCCATTTTTTGGGTATCGGGTACAAGGTTGATTATGCCGACCAGCCCCCGGGATCCGCTTCCCACTTCACCCAGTGATCAGTGATCTCTTAAATTTCTGGGGATTGACTCCAACTCAAATCCACCCAATTGGATGGAGCATTATACTGGGCTTTTTTACCCTCTTTGGTTGCATTCAACCTCGAGCTTTCCCGACGGCTAAAGAATTGAACTATGTGATTTCGCTGGCGAGGTGGGAAGGGTCCCAAAAGGAAGGTGGTCCGGGACACTACTATGTTAAGTTGCGACCTCGAATGAAGGTTATCGAGGATCTTCCAAATAAGGTTCAGGGTTGGTTGACGAGAAGTTTTGGTTTGTTGGGGGGCGTGGGAGAGTCCGGTTTGGGTGGAGCCCAATCTTCTCGGTTTTTGATCAATACCGCAGGATTATGCTGAATATAAACGTAAGATGTTTACTTTCTATTTGAGCTTTGGAGTACTGATTTAACTCGTTTCTATCTTTTCAGGTCCCCCTGCCACCAAACTCTCCGAGGTCTCGCTTCCATTTCTCACCCGATTGGTTCAAGTTTGCTTGATCGACCTCGACGAGCGATCTCTTTTTGTGCTCGACCGAGCAAAGTGTTGGGAACAACCTGGTTTAGGTGTTCCTCCCTGAGAATCTCTGGTGCCCGAACTGCCTGGTAAGTGGGTTCGAACATTTCTTTCCTTCGGATTATTGTCCTTACTTTCTCTACCTGACGTATTTCTTTGACTGGGTTGCTTTTGTTAAGGCCATTCGGCTCACCTCCCGAAAGACTATAAGAGCAATGGAGAACATGACTTTCGAAGAGATGGCCGAAAAGATGGCCCAAGCCATGGAGCTTTCTCGAAAGAAAGCGGACCTGAAAAAAGGGAAAGAGATATCCTGTATAAGGAAAATGACCGATGTTTTGAAAACGAAAGCTAAGGCTCCATCTCGAGCTCGGGGGAAAAGGACGACAGTAGAGGTATCGGCTTCTGATCAGGGTGCGTCGAAAAAATGGGGTCTTGTGGATGAGGATGAACTGCGGAATTCACCCAGCGGGAAGATGGTGGTCTCGGGCAAGTCTGGTATGCTCGACACGGTTGTCCAGATCACTGCTCGCCGAAACCGTGATATTGGTGATGAGAACTTCCTAGGGTGGAGTCCCGAACTCCGACAGAGGTAATCTTGCTCGCCAGATGGCTTTAAATATGCCTATGTTTGAGAATGATTTCTTATGTATGCTTATTCCGTTTCTAGGTATCAGCTCGATGATGGTTTCTTCCGCGGGGAAGGCAACCGATCATACTTATGGTCGCGACCTCCTGCTAATAATGATGCCAAACCATCTTATTTGAGAAAGGCTTCTGAGGATCTGCCGAGGTCCTGGACTCTGCCTTTGGATGAAGAAGCCCGCACTCAGCCATTTCATGAAAATTTGACCTCGGGTATCGTCCACTCATGCCGCTCTCTGACCTTCTTCGAGTGATGCCGGGAGCAGTATGATTCGGCGAGAACGCAGGCGATCCGGGCTGAGGCGAGATGCCTAGACATGAAGAAGGATCTGGAGAAGGCTCGCAAGGAACGGGATCTTGCGAATACTGCCAAGAGGGTCTCGGATGAGAAAGTTCAAGAGCTGACCCAGGCGCAGGAGGATCTGGAGAAAAAATACCAACTTGTCGAGAAGGACTTCTCGGCAAGCAAAGAGTACGCTGTCGACCTTCTCCAACAGACCTAACAGCTCGGTGAGAAGGTTCGTCATCAGGCCGAGGTGATTCAAGGTATCCCCGGGGAGGTGAAAATGCAGAGGAATGATGCTTCCAACATGGCCTACGTTCATGTTTTTGCCAATGTCATCCGCTCAATCCATCAGCCCGACCTCGACCTCGCCAGTGCCCAAGCCAAAATGAGGGATATGTTGGTGACTTACATGCGAACCCATCCTCCGGGTACCGAAGTTCTTATTCCTATTGCGGACTTGAAAGACCTCGGGTGCGACCTCTCCTTTCTCCCCCCTGAGGCCAAGCTCTTTGATCCTAAGGAACTGCTTCAGGGGATGGGGGTTGATGACGAGGACGCCGAGGAGGTTGATGTCGATGAAGAAGATGGTGGAAGGCGGAGACATAGGTGAGCTAGATGAAGAAGCTGCTCGTGAGGAACATGTTGTCGGTGGGGGTGGAGCAGGGGATCAAGTTGGCGTTGAGATTCCCGAGGTTGGACAAACCATGTCGATCAACCCTATTGAGGGGACCTCGGACGCTCCGCCGAGTTGATTTCCTGGTAGTTCTTTCTACGGCAGTATGTCAATTGCCTTCGGGCACTCTATGTAATCGCCCTTCGGGGTTTCTTCAACACATGGAATTGCATTGGGGATGAAAAATTCATCCCCTATTTATAGGACAAGGGGGGTCAAAAATTTTGACCTAATTGGGTCATTGGGGAATTTCCTTGCTTCGTCCTCAAGATACAATCTTGAATATATCCAATATATTCAATTTTCCAAAATATCTCTCAACAAAATCTTCTCCTCCCTTCTTGTCCATAATTTTCAAAAATATCAAAATAAATAGGGAAGGAATAAGATCTTTTACCTTTCTTGAATTTATGGGATAAACTTGTATCTCAAGAATACTTATTCCATAAAATCTTTCCAAGAAAATCAAGAAAATTTTTTTCTCTCTCCTACTCATAATTTTCAAAAATAATAAAAAAAACAGGCAATAATATTTTCTTCTCCTTTTAATTAATTGGACTTTAATTGGACTATTTGAGGGGCCTTTAGGAGAATTAAGATTGGACCTCCAATGGGCTATGAATATTTAATATTAAGCCAAATATTATTCAAGCCCATTAATATTAATTTATTCCACTATAAAATTAATATTGAACTATCCATCATAAATCATATTACGATTTCAGAATAATATAGCTCCCAGTTATTATTTCCCGTTTAGGACTAGTTAATTAAGCCACTGAACAATCTTTATATTAATTAATATATTTGTCCTTGGAGTAAAGACAGCTCAACATTATTATCCATACCGGAAATAAATTTCTACTTGCAAGATTTGGTATGATAAAGCTTATGAGTCCACCAAGGGGACAAATCAAGCAAGCCGTACTTGCACACGATTCTCTTTATTAAATCTTAGCAATCGTCATGTAACTAATAATATTGCCCAAGATATAAGCTATCGAATCGTGTTGATTCTCTTCCCATCATAAATCAAAGCAATAGTTATTAATTTCACACAATCCTATTTAAGGGACAGAGATTAAGAAACAACGAACCACTGAGGTCTAATTCTTGTAAATTCATTACCGAAGAATTTATCCTCATGTAGGTCCTATTCAGCGCATCATAATGCACTAGTGTAATCTCTTGGTCAAGACAAGTCAATCTGAGCCTTACACTTCAACATTTCACGATGGATTGTTCATTTCCATCTGGGTTGTGAATTTGTACTTAGTTATGAGGAATTGCTAATTTGATCTTCCGTGATCTGGTATCACCAAATTAACTACAACGTAACACGTACTATTTATTGAACAGGTTTGCAATAAATATATATATATAACATTCAATTATATTTAATGCAACAGTGATAAATAATTTATTTCAGTAAATAAATAAGAAATTCAGTTTGGTTATACAAAGTAAAAAACATACTTTCCAGTATAATCCCAACAGATGTTTCAGAAAGCCCCATTGTCGATCATGATGCGATGAACCAAAGCCCCCATTATTCTGGCTGAGATCACGAGTGGGTCCTAGTTCGGGTAGACCACTCCGTCCTTGTCTTTTTCAGTGAAGGTGAGCTATTTTTGACTTGGAGCGATGGTGTTGACTGGGAGGCAACTTAGCACGGCGTTATCGAGAGCTCGCATCTCGGCCTTTTGACGACGGTTTGATAGGGAAGTCGCTGGGAGGAAACCCCCGATGGTTCCCCCAGTTGGGCAGATCATGTGGACGACTCTATTTCCTGCAGCTTCAGGGATCTGCGGACCTCGCCTGCCCTGGTAGGGATGGTTTCCTGGCGGAGGTGCTTGTCGCTGATTCTGTTGACGTCTTGGTTTAACAAACCTTTCCAATTTTCCTTCTTCGTACAACTTCCAGAACTCTCTCTGTAGATCGCGGCAATGTTCAGTGGTATGCCCAATGGTATTGTGATAGTCACAAAACTTCTTCGTCTTCTCATAGTTAATGCGTCGACCTCGGGTAGATGCGAGGTCGGTTAGCTCGCGACGCGCCCAGATTTAACTTCCACTTCTTCATCTCGGGTTTGAAGGACGACTTGTCTAGTTATAGGCCCATTTTCTATTGGTAAAATATGGGCTTCGGCCCAACTCGCTCGATGTGCTCACAACATAACCTAATCAAATAAAAGCAGTAGGTGTGTCTATTAGAAAAAGAAAAAAAAAATTAGGTTGGAAAGGTCAATGAAGGATACATGGTTTTACGAATTTAGATTCTGATACTACTAAGTAGTAAGTACTAACCAAACCTCCAATATATGTAGAGCAAAGTAGTAATTAAAATTTGGAAAAAAAAAACTAAGTTTACATAATATATATTTGACTGAACTTTGAATAATGCGCGAATAGAGAATGATGATGGAGAACACGGATGGAAATCGGTGTTGGAGAAAGGGACAACTGGAATTTAGATGCTACACGAATCACTATTAATAAAATTTGCCCTAATTTGTTTCTATATATTTAAATTAATATTATAAGTAATACATATATATAATATTATATATATAAAATTAGGCGGGCTAGGGAGTTGGCCCAATTAATCGGCTGCTAGCCCGTTTAACCCGGCCCGGATGTTACCCATTTAACTCGACTCGGATTAACATCTTTAATTAGGTCACTTATCCACTATTAAAATAGGTGACATATAAAATATATGCACGGATACTAACCCCTTGCCTGAACGTGGGTCCGCCCTGATAACAATAACACTCGAAAAGAATGAATTCATGGGTTCATATTACATCTGCTATTTCTTTAATTCAAAATGAAAATAGTACTCCCTCCGTCTTATTTTTTATTATCCGATTACTATAGACACAGAGATTAAGAAAAAGTATGAGATAATAATATTAAATGGTATAAAGTGCGTAAAATGAGTTTGGTGGAGGGAAGTAATAATATTAAATGGTGTAAAGTGAGTTTGATAGAGAGAAATAATAATATTAAATAGTATTGAAAATTATTTTATTTTCTTTTAAAAAATGATCAAACAAAAAAAATGAAGAATCAAAATTAGGAAAGCGAGAGTAATATCTTTCACAGTAGTCTCTTTCGTGGTTTCTTCGTCCGAAAGGCTACTTTTGTCATTCACTTATACTGTTTCCAGACAATCGAATATTTCGTCGGCCCGTTGAATAATTGGTTTTAAATTTTCAGTGCATATATCGTGTAATGATGAATAATATTTTAAATTTTTTATTAAACTCATCGCGGATATCAACTACCAAAATCTCTTGAATAAATATTCACCACAATCATACAACGCTCCAAATAAATAGTCCCACGACCGCATCTCATTTCCCCACACACACTCACACACTAACTCCCAGTCTTCCACCATGAGCGCCACAGCCAACGGCTCCTCCTTCAAATTCCTGATCTACGGCCGCACAGGCTGGATTGGCGGCCTCCTCGGAAAGCTCTGCGAAGCCCAGAAGATCGCCTACGTTTACGGGTCGGGCCGCCTGCAGGACCGGGCCTCCATCGAGGCCGACATCGCCTCCGTGCAGCCGACGCACGTCTTCAACGCCGCCGGAGTCACCGGCCGCCCCAACGTCGACTGGTGCGAGTCGCACAAGGTGGAGACGATCCGTACGAATGTCGTTGGAACGCTGACGCTTGCTGACGTATGCAGGGAGAATGGATTGGTGGTGATTAATTATGCGACCGGTTGCATTTTCGAGTACGATGCGGCGCATCCGCTCGGGTCGGGTATCGGGTTCAAGGAGGAGGATACGCCCAATTTTATCGGATCCTTTTACTCCAAAACCAAAGCGATGGTGAGATTTCTGTTTTGGATCTTAATTTGTTCAATTGCGCATTGTGTTTTTGCTGGAATGTTAATGTTTTGTGATTTTTATAGTGGATCTTTGATTTAATTGATATTTACGCTGCATTTGGTGATGAATTAATAATGATTAGAAAGGAAAATGGTGAGGTGTTGGTTTTTGATTTTGTGTTGTTTTTCCCCTGATGTTGAATTTGGCCCTAGTTGCATTTGCTTTGATCTGCATCTGCATTGCAGATCTTGCAGTATTTGCAAGTAAAAGAAGCTAGTTTTGTGCTAAAAACGAATCTGCATCTGGTGAATTTTGATCATTCTGATATAATTACTGGATATTGATTGAGCATTTATTGTTCGTTTATGTTTATTAAGACAATGGGGAGTTAATTTAATTAAAGGATTCATTATTGGATTAGTCAAGTCTAGTGTGGATCACATCTTTGTAGATTTCCCTGATCCAAGAGCTTGTTTGCAAACTCAACCAAGTTGGGTAGAAGTACTTTTTTTAAACTGTTAGTACCTGTTTTCAAACGCTTTGGAATAGTGAGAATCACTTTTTTTGGAAGTAGGTAAGACTAACTTTTTAAAAAAAAAAAGTGATTCTCACAGTTACAAAAGAGTTTGAAAACACCCCTTCAGCTTTTTTGGAAAAAAAGTGCTTCTATCCCTCCATTTGGGTTTGAAACAGGCACTTAGTTTAGCTGTTTGTGCTTGCACGCTGAACCTATATTCTCCTTAACTGAAGCAATTGCATTGCTCGATGTGCTTGATATTCTGACCTGTTGTGTTGTTGTTAGCAGTTCTTGAGTTCTGTTCTTTTATGGTTTGGTTATCAAATCTTTAGCTATGTTACTAAAACATTTGTAATCTTCATCTATGAGCTATCCCGGAAAATTGAAGAACTCAAGTTCCTATTGTTCATATACAATATATACATTGAAACATTAAAACAAACAAACTATAGATTCTTGGCAACTCAAGTGCATTTTCAAATGGTATTCGTTGTTTTATTATAAGGTAAATAGTTGGTCAGTATTAGCCGTTTTTTGATTGAACAGTATTAGTTGTTTCTATTGTACAGTATTAGTTGTGCATTGGTTTTATGCACGAGTTGCACGGTGCAATTGGTGCACCCAAGTGTTCTCTATATGTATATTGTATTTTACTCTCCTTTGGTGATATCACATGACTCCATTCATTTATGGTTATCTTTTCCATCAATAATCAGGTTGAGGATTTACTGAGCAACTATGTGAACGTGTGCACGCTTCGAGTGAGGATGCCCATTTCAGCTGATCTTTCCAATCCCCGTAACTTTATAACAAAGATCAGTCGATACGAGAAGGTGTTGGACATTCCCAACTCCATGACAATCCTAGACGAGCTTCTCCCCATATCCATTGAGATGGCAAAGAGAAACCTCACGGGAATCTGGAACTTTACAAACCCTGGAGTCGTCAGCCATAATGAGATTCTTGAAATGTATAAAGAATACATCGATCCCAGCTTCAGTTGGACGAACTTCACCCTCGAGGAACAAGCTAAGGTGATCGTTGCCCCTAGGAGTAACAACGAGCTCGATGCAAGCAAACTGAAGAAGGAATTTCCAGAACTCTTGTCCATTAAGGAGTCCCTCATTCAGAATGTGTTCAAGCCAAATCGCAAGACACCCGTCAGCTTGAGAAGCAGATATATTGATGATGGTTAGCCTGCTATTCGTTTTCATTCTTCCTTAATGTGGGCTCATACGTTTTCAGTAATAGTTGGTTGTTTTTTGATATTAATTTTTTTCTCTTGTATCAAGTGCAGTACTGAATAAGTGATATGAAATGTTACTTTTTACTTATTGATATGAGGTTGTCTTTTGCTTGAGTTTCTCACACCTTTGAAGAGTCTCAGATTCTGGTGGTTACTTATGTGAACAGATTTTTCTCTATACATACGATTATCCCGTTCCTGCCCTGTTCTCCCCAATACGGGATGATTTTTCCCAAGGAAAATTGTTGGGAATACTTTACCCCTATAGAGATGGAACTCTACGAGGAACGTATAGAACAAACTTATTGTGTATCAGTTGCACTGTGCAGTTCAAGTGTATTTTTAAACAATATTTTCTTAACAATGTCAGTTGTTTCAATATTATCAATAAAAATAATTGATATTATTAAAAATGCACTCGAATAGTACGGTGCACAACAGTGCACCAGATGGATATAAGCTTTGTCAATAGACAAAAAATTGTGTGAATTCGAGTTCACTGCGAACTCGATTTTTTTAATATCACTTAAAAATTATTATTATGTATAAAAATTATTATTGTTATGTACAAAAATTATTATAAAAAATATTTTATAATTTTTACACAATGAAATTTGTGTATAACAGTAATTATTTTTTTATATAACAGTGATAAAATTCATGTATAGATCTGGTTCACATTATTGTTATTCGTGTGAATAATGTGTTGTGTTAAGTTTTGTGTCGGTTGATCCTATTTTTATATTCTAGAATCATGTCATATTGCCATACATGTTGAGTATATTGATAGCTTTTTAGAATGAGATGGTGCAGTGGGAGAAAAGTCTGTTTTCTTTTATCTACTCATTAATTCTTACTCTTTTTTAAACTAATAATTGAATTTAATGAGCTAGTCTTACCCGTGAGTGTTTCAGAATTGTTTATGATTATTATTATGCATTAAATTCATCACAAACACGAAAACTAATAAAAAATATCGATTAAACTTGCATAATTAAAAACCAAAAAAATAATTCAATTCGCATAATAAAAATTAATAAAAGAACACATTAAACACAATAAAAATTTTATTTTGTATTTTAATTTCAATTTTGCATATATATTATAAATGTCTAATAGGGATAATTATTGACCTTGTAATTATAGTATATATATTATTTTCCTTTATTTGGTTATATATGTTGTTCCGTGTATTTTGTATATAATATAGTGCATATCATCAATCATCAATTCAACGATGATCTTCAAAGCACTCTCACATGGTATCAGCCATTCGATCCTAAAATTTTGCCTTTTTTTCTAAAAAAACGCCTTTATACGTCTTTGCGATCTCCATCCGTCGGACTCGTCCCTCATTTGTCTTCTCGGTCCTTTGGGTGATCTCTCCGGTGGTCCTGAGTTTCTAATTTGTGAACCCTACATCGCTATTCTCTCCAGTGATTCTTATATCGCGACTTTGCCCTATCCTACGGGAAACCCTAATTCCCGTCCATTCTCTCACTCATCGGTTTGAACCCTAGTCGGCGGGTATCTCATCTCTGCAATGGCTGCGTCTACAACGGACCTTTTTCCTGCTACGACCATGATAAATATGGTCCCCATCAAGCTTGAGCCCTCAACGTATTTGATGTGGCATCGTCAAGTAATTCACATGGCCGAATGTTTCGATATAATGGGGTTTCTCGACGGCTCGGCTGTGACTCCCTCTTCCACGGTCACTTCTGTTGATGATGTGACATCCCCCAACCCTGAATTTGCTTTGTGGCGTATGAAGGTTAAGAAGATTCTTTTGTCATTTTAATAGAGGTTGTTTAGGAAGTGCCGACCTCTCATCATGCGGCTGGACGACTCTTCAAGCGTTTTCTCTGATTCATCGGCCTCTCACACACACCAGTTGCGGGAGGAACTTTTGTCGCTTAGTAAGGATGAGCTCTCGGTAGATGAATATGGCAGTAAATTCAAGAACCTCTGTGACCAATTATCAGCGATTGGTCGGCCTATTGATGAAGATGATAAGAGCCATTGGTTCTTAATTTAGCCGTTGACACTTTCGACTAGCATTTCCCCTTGTCCGGGTTTTTTCTTCCAAGCACGTCAGTTTGAGTCCATGATACGTTCCATGAAAGGTGGTTCTCCTGCACCTGCAGCATTCACAGCTTCTCATGGTGATCGGTCTACTCGTGGCCATGGTGGCCGAAATAGTGGTGGTTCGAATAAAGGCTACAATGGTGGTTCTTCATCGAGTAATTGGTCAAGGTAGTACAATTTTTGATCCGGACTTTAGTAATTTTACACTCATCGTTACCAAATATGTCGTGGGGAGCACTATACTGACAAGTGTCCTCAATAAATCTTTGGTCCGGAATCTTTGTTTCAGCCCAACCTTGCTCAGATTTTAAAATTAATTAGGATTGGTATTTAGATTGGCATCGCTCACATGATTTAATTCGACTCTTCGGGGCAGATATAAATTTTGTTATTGTTGGTAATGGAAATGCTCTTAATATTTCGCATAGTGGTTCTTCTAAACTGCCTCCAGGTGTTCATCTGTTGGATGTTTTAGTTGTGCCACATATTACTAAAAATCTACTATCTATTAGTAAAATTAATTGTTGACTACCCTGTTGATGTTGTATTTTCTGATAAGTTCTTTGCGATTCAGAATCGGGTCACAAAGAAAATCCTGGCTCAGGGAAGGTGCGATGAAGGGCTTTACCTGCTTGATCGGGGTGTTCCAGCTTTGGTTGCTGCTATTCAGAATAAAGCTTTGAAGGCCAGTTTTGATTTGTGGCATTTACGCCTGGGGCATGTCCCATTTTCAATTATTTCTTTATTGAATAAATTAGGACAATTAGTTGTTACGTCCTTATTACCGAATTATGTTGTTTGTTCATCTTACTAGTTGGCCAAGAGTAAACTATCATCTTTTGCTTTAAATGAAAAACGTGTTGTTATTGTTCTTGACTTGATTCATTGTGATTTGTGGGGTCGATGACTTTTCTCGTTTCTCGTGGATCTATCCAATGCGTGCAAAGTCTGAATTTTATGATATATTGGTGTTATTTCATACATTTGTCTGCAATCAATTTTCATGGTCAGTTAAAGTGTTTCAAAGTAATGGTGGTACGAAATTTGTTAACTCCCGTGTTCGTTAGTTTATGTCTTTTGGAATTCTTATTATGCCCGTACACTCCTCAGCAAAATGGGCGTGCCAAACGCAAGCAGTCTCACATATCCTAAATAGGTCTCTCTATGTTGTTTCATGGGAAAATTACATTCTAATACACACTCCCTACCATTAATTGCCTTCCACTACAATACATGTATTCTATTTCAATTTAATACAAAAGGTACACTATTGTGATAAAATTAGGGATGGCAACGGGGCGGGTTTGACCAAACCCATAATTTTTTTTTTTTTTTCCTAAACCCAAACTCCGAGGAACTTTTTTTGAACCCGCCAACCCGCCTTGCCCCAGATGAACGTGGGTTTAACCCGCCCAAGATATTTAATTTTATTTTTCCTTTATTTTTTATTTTTTAATTGTACTTTTAATTTCATACATACTACATCCGCTCCCAAAAGCGTCTTGAGACCTCTTTTATTATCGAGTTTTTGTGAAAGGAGTTGTTTATTAGTATTTCAAATGATAAAGTGATTTTTAAAGAGGGGTATTATAGATCTACCTCTCATTTATTGCATGCATCTTTAAAAATTATTTTATCATCTCAAATACTAATAAAAACTTCCAAAAAAACACGATGAAAACGATAGAACCGGAGTATCATTTTTAAATACATATAGTTCCTAAAAATAAAACATAAACTAGAATCATTCGAATTAAAACAAACAAAAAATACATAATATCATAATCAATCGCACATTAAAGATGATGATGTGCAATTGAATGAAATTGGAAATAATTAAATTAAGTAACAAACCCTAGAATAGATTACTTAATACATTTAATATATACTATATATATATATATACCACGATTTGGCACTTTAAAGGGAGTTTTTACGCCTCAAGATCCAATGAAAGTTTGATCGGATTTTTAACTCCATCCCATACCCATTGACGGGTTTAACCCTCACGATCCATCCGATCGTCTTGGGTTCGTGTTAAAACCCGTCTATTTGCCATCCCTGGATAAAATTACCCTTCATTTCTTTATCCCCATTAACCGGTTATTATATCCCCATTCTCTCTCCACCTTTATTTCAAAAACCTCTCTCTCCCCAGCTCTCTCTCTCTCTCTCCTCTAACACCTCTCTCTCCCACTAAAATTCCTTCCATGGTGAAAAGGAAGACGGTGGCTTGGAGTTTGGCGATGATAGATTGGAGTTCGGCGTTGGGGGGTGCGATGAAGGATCTGGGTTTTTTCTAGTGGTTGAAGACGAAGATGAGGTGCCCGATCTGATTGGTGACGAATCTGGTGGCGGATCTTGAACAGTCTGGTAGCATTGCACTCCAACATCATCAAGAAATGCATCCACAGAACTCGTCGAACGATCTGGTACCATTGCACCCCAATTTTGGGGTTTTTTTTAGCGCACATCATTTGATTTTGTTTCTCTGTTTAACGAAGAGAGAGAGAGGGAAAATTTTCAGAAGAAAGAAAATGGGGGCGATGGTGCTATGTGGGGTTTTGGGAAAAAAAAATCAGAAGAAAGAAAATTTTCAGATTGTTTTTGTTCTTGAAGGGTAGAATTTTTGTTCAGATTCATGTTTGTTCATGTTTCATTTTGTGTAGATTCATGTTGGCTATTGATAAAATTGTTGTACCTTTGCTAAATTTGTGGTGGGGTTTTGACAGGTTTTGAGAGCGATGATTCTTTGCAGACCGGATCGGTAGGATTTTATTCAAAATTGGAGAGTTTGAAGGATGCCCAGAAGGTGTTCGATGAAATTCCTGAAAAAGAATGTGGTTTCTTGGGTTGCTATAATGGGTGTTGATAGATGAAGATGTTTTTTTTGAGTTCTCACTTCCTGAAAGATTGTAAAAACCACCACCCCTTTTTCTAATAGATTGAAGATGATTTTTGTCCAAATTGTATTGAATTGAAACTCCGAAAAGTTTTTAGATGATATGATAATTCGTGGGTTCTTATAATTTATTGAAATGTAATAGTTGTTTAATTTAAAAGTATTAGTTGTTTCAATGAAAAGTATTATTTGGTTCATTAAATAGTATTAGTTTGTTTCATGGAAAGGTATTAGTTGGTTCATTTAGGAAAAAAAATGAATTTCCCACTTTGTTTCATTGAAAGGTATTAGTTGCTTCATTGAATAGTATTAGGTGTTTTATTGAAATGTATTAGTTGTTTTATTAAAAGGTTTTAGGCTGGGCGAAATTCAGGCTATGGTGTAAACCATTCACAAACTAGTGCAAACTATTCACAAACAAGTGCAAAACGTTGATACATAAGTGCAAACCATTAACAAACAAGTGCAAAGCATTAATACATAAGTGCAAACCATTGTGACAGTTTTCTATAGAGTGGTAAAATCACTGTTCATTATGTCAGTTTTTCTACAGAGTGGTCAAATCACTGCAGTTTTGCAGAGGGAAAAAGGCGAAAATGGGGCATTTTTGTCCAATTTGTAGTTAATTGAAACTCTAAAAGGTTTTTTTTTTACCACAATGTAATATTTTTGGTCAATTGTACCCCAATGCAACTACCCTGTTTCATTCTCATGCTCTAGCTTCGTTGTGGTTTGTTGCCTTTGCTACTGCAGTTTATATTGTTAATCGTCTACCATCTTCGATTTTGTCTGATAAGTCGCCCTTTGAATTTCTTTTTGGGTCCATTCGAATTATGCAAATTTTAAACCATTTGGTTGTCGTGTTTATCCTTTTTTTAGAGACTATGTTGATCACAAATTAGCTCCTCGAAGTCGTCCATGCATTTTTCTTGGGTACATCAGCTCACATAAGGGGTTTCGATGTCTTGATTTGGACACATCCTGGGTTTATATGACTCGTCATGCTCAGTTTGACAAGCTTTGCTTCCCATTTTCTAAAGCTCGTCTTCTTGATCTGTCTGACTTGGATATCTCACTTTCTAGATAGCGCAGACGTTTATTTCACTTGTTTGTTTGTCACAAAAAAAATTAGGGACTTCGATGATATTAAGTTTGATTTAATATTATAGTTCATTTAATATTAATGTATGACAATACACTTATTTGAATATTATGTTTGATTGTTTGCGTTTATTAAATACAGTGTTTCATTTCATCTGAGAACTCGGATGGAAGCTAGCATGATTCTCAAATGGCCCGATTAAGGATCAACAAAAATGAGATATTGATGATAAAATCGCATCATTAGGGCGGGTTTTAAAAAACTTTCGTGGTCAGTGTGTGTTGTTATTGAATCGGTTTTCGATAACCAACTTCTTGTTGTTATTATCGATTAATGATGTAAATTAAGATGTAAAAAAACCAGGTAAATCATCGATTAAAGTTTTATCTTTTTAATCGGATGACGGGTCGGATCGACTTTTCGATCTTAACTTAGAATGTCTGCTTTTAAGATTGTGCGATGTCGATTAATCCAAGGCACAAGATTTATAGTCCTAATTTTAAGGGCACCAATATAATGGACTTAGTTTAGTGTGTTAGTTTGTTTTAAGAGTTCTCACTCAACCGATCCTTAAATCAATTTAGAAACCCAGATCGAAATCTTCTAAAAACAAACTTATCTAACTTGGGGTTTGGGTAAGATTGTTGAGGTTTCAACTATGAAATCGGTTGACGATAAATTAGATGAAAAAAGATTTCTTGCTAAGAACTTATGGGATCAATATAAAATAAGCTTGTTGTTGTGTTCTTTGAAATGACTTTTTTTGATTATTTTGTTTGTAGCATGGATGTGATCCCATATTTATTTGAAATCAAAAGAGCCGTTGGAGAGCAATTTGAATCTCATTTATTTTAGGTAGAATAATTTTATGCATATATTGTGTATTTTATAGCCGTTAGAGCATACAATCCATGAGTATACTCTGTTTCATCGTGTCTCTTCCTTATTGGATGGAAGTCTTTGCGGTGTTGTTTCCAACTAAGGTTTCTTGTTTAGATGGGCGTATGATAAGATGAAACATCGGTTTTCATCTTATCGTATTTTCTTACTTCAATGGTTTTATGTAGGTCTACGGTCTTATCTTGTCATCGATCTTGTAAAGATTCATGTGAGTTATCGACTAGATCGATTCGTCGATCTTTCGGTTTAACGTTACGCTTGACATCGGATATCGAACTTTCTTCCGATTCTTCAGATCGACCTATCATATTGAGTTCCCCGATATGTGACCTATCTATTACATCGGTTTTTATATACAATCATTAACGGGTCTCTATAGCAATAATGTAAACATCGAATTTAACAGTGGATTGGTCTGTTATATGTGTTTTGGAACTTTTCATTAAATTTCCCAACAATTTCCCTTTTTGATGAAACCTATTTCAATGTCGAAGAAACAAAGAAGATTTTGTCTTGGGAAAAAGATAAACTTTTCATTAGATATGTTGATTACATGTTACATCAAAAAGTTTTGAATTTAGCGGTGATCCCTGAGGCGTCTTCGATTCTTCTTTCCGGGCTTGTATCCTTCGGCATTTTCTCTTTGGTCTTGTGGAGCGTTGAAAATCGATAGAGTTTCCATTTGACATCGGTTATGCGACTTGATCGGTTATATGCGATTTTAGAATTCTAGAATCTCTCAAATGCGCCATTAAATGAGCCATCGTTTTTCGAAAGTATACTTAGCATATCAAACTCTGGCGAGATATTTTTACATTCATAAGTTTGGCCTCATTTTCCGGATACTTTCGGATATTTATTACGTAACGGGTTGAGGAACTCATTCGGTGATTTTTTTTATTTTCACTTACGATCTTATTCCATTCCTCAAACCTCTTTTGCGGCCGGTTTTGGTATGATCTAAATCGACTCTTTCGCTTGTGGCCCGAGGTTACAGTGCGATTTTCGGTCGATCCTTTCTTAGCCCTTGATTGAACTTCCGTTTCAACCCTTACTGCTTTTGCGGTTTTACGCCCTTCTTTCTTCTTGATAAATCGCTCTTTGGACAATCTTTTTAGCTCTTTCCATGTCGACTTGATTGGCTAAGTGACTTTCCGGTCCGAAAATGCTGGTCAGTTTTGATGTTTTGTTGACCTTTCTTCGCGATTGATCCTGGGCCTTATCCGTATGAATCGGATCTTCCGATGTGTCGGTTGGTTTCTCAGATCCTTCTTTTTGGTTTGATATTGAGTGAGAAGTCGAAGTTTTTGATAATGCGATTTAGATCTTTAGCGAGTTATTTTATTAGTTATGTCAAATGAGTGTCCAAATCATTTTGTCAAATTTCTTTTTTAAAGAAAAGAAGATTGATTTTGATCCGCTGTTTATTTTGTCATCAAGCGATTTTGTAGCTCGGCAGATATATGGTGGTTGGATTGGGAGAAGCGATCTCGATTGCTTCGATTTGTTTGAGACTAATTTGTCATCTCAAATACTAATAAATCTCTTCTTTGAGATCTTTGAGACAAGAATCGATCTCTGAAGTTGATCGATGGTGATTTGAGATGTAGAATTGGATCCATCACTTGATATTTTATTGCCTCCGGTGGTTGGTGAAGTTTTTAAATACATTCTATAGTTCGATCTAAAAATCGAAAATCCCTTTAAACATATCGAAGAATCGAACTCATCCGCAAATTAAAACAAGTAAAATAAATATACGAGATGAGGAATATCATAATCGTCTCATCAATCTCTCGTTCAATTCTTAGTCGACCATTGATGGTCTTTGTTGATTAATACATGATGACGGGTTGTGCTTGAGTCGGCGGAAGTTATGCGATTAGTTCGATTGAATGGCGAAAGTTTGTGAACTAATTAAATTGGCGGTAATAAAATAAATTTTAAACAGGCTTGCTTAGCTTAAAACATTTAATTAACTATATAATATATAATATACCTTTCTTTGGCCTCTTCTCCTTGGCCTTCACGGTTTTTTTTTTTTTACGTGGATTTAATCTGGTGGCCCATATATAATAGTTGATAGGCATTGTAGGACTTGGATATTTCGCATTCCATTCGGCGCTTGGCGGTTTGTCCTTCAATATAATTGCAACCTTGTTGAGATTTTGATTTTAAAAAGACCCTGGATTCATTGACTAAATTTTTTTCGGTTCTTGGAGCAAAGATGGCTTTTCAGAGTGCCGTGCGATTGATGTTCGAGATCAATTATTGGGTACATTTTGGTGATGTTTTTATCGTTCTTGACGGAATGTCGAACAACGATCTGTCTTTCTTTTGAGCATTGGCGATGAAATGTTTATCGCCTCTCTTAAGAGCTCTCTACGATTTGCGTCCTCATTCTCCCCTGTAGTGTGCGGTGAGAAAATTATCGATTTCTTCTCCGATTGACGGCGATATCGGTTCATCTCTGGATTTTTCGTATCCCCAATTAACAAAAATTATATCTTATTTTGCATCTCTGGACCTTTATTTCAAAATCCGGCCTTCTTCAAAATTTGTTCCACCTCCATGGATTCAAGATCCTCGGTGGTTCCAAATTGAAGCGAACTTATCCTCAAAGATCTTCGTTCCCATATTATGAAATGAGATAGACTCATTAAATTTGTGCATAATCAATATCAATATCAAAAAATGAAGCATAAATTCGAAAAAACAACTTTTGAAAACAACGTTTTATCGGAAAAGAAAGATTCATCATTAAGTTTAAAAGAAAGTATTTGGAGATTCAAATTTTTGGAGATGATTTGGAACTCTAAGAAATCGTTTTGAAAGCGTAGAAAATTTGGAAGTTTTTTTTGATAATAATGCAAGTTAAGGTTTGATGAATCTTATATAGATGGATGAGGAACAATAAGACAAGATTTGGAAGATCAAACGTTTTGAAAAGTGACGAATCTTTTGATCGGATAAAAACTTTTTGGATTTCTTACATGTACCCACGTCGCATTAAAACAGCAAATAATTCCGGTTGGTGATATAATGTCATCAATATTACTTGTCAATGTTGATTCCACTTGTTGATCTTAATCAAAATCATCAAGAAATTTCCCCATGATCCTTTCACAGAACTCGATTTGTTGAAACTTGACGGGTATTTCCTTTTGAGTCCTCCATTGTTCCCCCTTCAAGCGATTTTGGGGATTTTTTTTCAAGCTCGCATCATCATTTGATTTTGTTTTCTCTGTTGAATTCTTGGGATAAAGTGTTCTGCTTAAAACTTAAGTAGATAGGCGTGATTTGACAAAATATTCATCTTTTCGAAATCAAGTAAATTTAAAATGGGGGCGATGGCTTCTTGAAATGGAAATTGCATTTGGGTTTTGGACCAATGTTTTACACAACAAAAATACTTATCTTCTTTTGTAAGAATTGTATCTTGTGAACCCTTTTTCAAATTGAGACTTGTTCTTCTTTTACACCCTTTTATATGGTTTCACCTTCTTCAACCCTTGCATCCCTTTATTCTTTGTTTTCTTCATCATCTTGATTTTAATTGTTTGTTCATGTTTCATTTGTGTAGAACCATGGACCGGTATAAAATATGCAACAATGTGAAAGAAATTGTTGCTCCATTTAAAAATTTGGAGAGCCCTACTTACTCTCTCCTTTTTTGCTAAATTTGCTCCATTTTTCTTGATCTTGACTTTTTGCCTTGGGATTTTGTTCTTTAAAGCCTCTTCACCCCTTGTTAAGAAAATGAGAGTTTAAAATCTCTCTCTTTCCTTCACTTCGGGGTTAGGAAAAGGTTTAGGGTTATAGGTTTGGATGACCTCAAGATCTTCTTGTACTTGTAACTCTTAATGTAACCTCACCTTCGGGTTTTATCAAAATTGGAGTACATTATTTCATCGTTTGTGTTTGAAGGAGCTCTTAAGTAGAATCTTGTTGTTGAATGTTTTAAAATTCAAAAAGAAATCTATAACCAAAAAAGAATGAGCATTTTCCTTTTCGATAAACCAGGTGATTTCGATAAACTAAATCGATGGATTCTTTGCAGATGTTGGTAGATTGTAAGATCGATTTTTTTGAGTTCTCAGATCCTTAAGATACCAAACTGTTGATTTTGATCCGTTGATCGGAGAACATTTCAAACATTTTCGGTGACATTTCTCCAAGATTCTAGATCGAAGATGAATCTTTTTTTTTCTTTTCAACGGTGATCTCTTATAAAGTGGTGTCGACATTGCTTGCATCTTGTATGTAGATTGAAGACGAGTGATTCGGATTTTTTTTAAAATGTTTTTAGATGCGATTTGACCATATAATTCCTTCATTGGGACCTTCTTTAATTTATTGAAAATGCAACCTCCATGTCGAATCGAGAATAATAGTTGTTTAGGTTTATTTAAAAATTCAGTTGAAATCTTCAATGCGAAAAAAATATATAATTTGAGTTGATTGAATCGGATCGTCTTGTATTAGAATTTTGGTTTCTATTTTGGAAAGGATAGATTCTAGTGTACTTTGCATTAAGATGAATATTACGTACTTTGTTTTGGGAAAAAAATCGACCCATCATGGACATCTCAATTTCCACTTTTGCATTCATTGAAAATCTTAAGAAGATGATGTCGATCACGTAAATCGAACCATCGAGAATATCTTCTCCATCTTCTATTGAATAAAGGCTTTCATTTTAGTGAAATAGTATGATTGTTTCGTAAAGACTTTTGAAATGTAGGAGGTTATTTGTTTTATTGCTAGTTTTTAAGAAAAAAGCACTCTTTTTTGGATGAACCCTTCGTGGGAAGCATAGGAATGTGTAAAACGATGTCAAAATGAAAATCAATTGCAAATTGTGAATACCCCTTAAAACAAGTCTTTGCCTTATTTAATAGTGATAACATTTTCTATCTCTCTTTTATTGAAAGATCCATTTTGCAAATTACGTCTTGATGAAAATGTCTACTAGTTCTATACTTCATTTCTCAAACCATTAACAAACAAGCGTCTTGTAAAAGTTCCTTTTTTAATACTTTGTAAATTGAAGTTGCAAACCATTGTTGGATTGGTTAGTTTTTAGATGATAAAAATCTTAACGATTGGGAGTAGTCTTGAGGTTAAACTTGATAAGAACAAGTCTCGGTGATGTTGGACTACGTGAGAACGAAGTTCCCTCGAACCGGATGGTTCGATTCTTTCTAATTTAGTTGTTGTACCTTAGGATCCGATTGAAAACTAGATTGATTTTGTAATCCATTTTGAAAAAAGGTTCTCGTAGTTTTTGTTTACGGAAAAATTTCTCTTGATCGAAGATGCTTCATCAAAAATTTACATGGGGTTTTTCTTCCACAATTAGGGTTAGATTTTGAAATATACCCTCATCGGACTTGGCCTCAAAAGTCTGGGACTTTTCCCATTATTGTGTATGAAACACACCCAAAAACATGGAAGTAAAAACAAGGTTTTACGCCTTCCATAGTTCATAAGGTGTTTTGTAGTTGCTTAAACGCTTGAAAGCGGTTTGGTATCGCAAGGTTAACATTGTTCGGCCTTCTTTGTAATATTTTTTCGGCTGATGTTTCAAAAAACTTAGAGCAAAATCGGTAATAAAGAAACCTTTATCGTCGATTTTTACTACTGTTGTTTACCCTTCTCATTTTGTAAAATTTCGAATTATCTTGGTTTTCGTCTCATTCTTCTTATGTAAGAATATTGTAAACTTGGAATGTCCACGATTACGAGTTGTAATCGGGTCCAAACAGATCCATATATCTTCCTTTGAATTTTGACTGTTTTCCTTCCGACATAAAACGATCCCGGAAGTCCTTTTGACATTATCTTATTAAGAGTTTTGGGATGGCTCATTACTTTTGGAATTATGCAATTTCTTGGACAAGCTGTTTCCAATCATTTGTAGATCGTCCCTTTTCTTGAACGATTAGATTTGGTTTTCGATTAAAGAATTGTGAAACCGATAATAGGTTGTCTTTTCTTCGACATCTGAGAATTTTTTGTACATCATCATTCTCTAAGGTTAGAACCCTTTGGTATTGAAAGAGTACACGCGGGCCTTTATGTTTTGCTTCGGTCATGTGCCTTGAGCATCCACTATCGATGTACGGATAGTTTTACCTCTTTGTTTGAACTTTTACCCTTTTCGGATTGGGTCTGAGGGTTAGGTTTGGATTTGGGGATCCATACAAGCGAGCACTTCTATTGTGATCGGTCGGATCGAAGGGCGATTTGTCTCCCATAATCAACATAATCATTTTATCCTTATATCTTTCGATTTGTATGATTTGAACCTTGGATGACTTAGAAAACTTATGATTTAACTTTTGGTTTGTCTTCTTTTTATCGATTGTGGTTGGTTAAATTTCGACTTTAAATATTTTTTTGCTACCATCAAAGATTCATATCCTTTTTGCATAGATGGTTTTCGCGATTTACGAAGCATGCTTATTTTGACCTTGGTGGGTCTCAGTTAGACTTCTTTTGTAGGTTGTCTTTTAGATTTCGATACATTGATCGAGTTGAGGTCTCTTGAGAAAAATGGGTTCTTCCGTTGATTCCTCGGTGATGCTTTGATTTGGGGTCCATTTACATTTCCTTTACGGTTAGGCACTTACACACTTAAGGGGTCTCTTACCCCTATTAGATCTGAAGTTTACAATCGATTACACCTTTCCGAGATGAATCGGTCGGGGCTTTTGAGAGGATGTGGAGGGTTTCTCATGCCAAGTCCTCTTATCAATCTTTACTTTCGAAAATAGGCGTTCATGTCTTGAAGCGGTTTTAGATGATTTTGAAAAAACCTCTATTTTTTCGCTAGATTATCCTCGAAGGATTTTGGACTTTCATGCATCGGAATAGCTCATCGAATTTTGCTTGCGGGATTTTGAAGTCATCGACTTCTTTTCTTTGCCATCGATTCGAAGCTTTAACCGAGAATTTTTGGACGGCGATTCGGTGATCTAAGTTGAGAGGCTTTTCCGAGATCATTTTCTTGACAATTTGATTATTTACAGTCCTCGACTTATCATTCTCGGCTTCACAATAGCATTTTGCATTGGAGATCTTCAAGCAATTGCTCTGAGAGGCTGCGGTCGATCTCCCGGAAGCCCGAGCAAGTAGGTTTGGAGGTTCGATTTGGTCCTCCTGGCCATCGAAGTTCATCATCGTCGGCGAGAATATCGGATCTTTTTTTCATAATCATCGAGTCTTCTTAATATCTTCGTCAATTTGGCGTATCGACAACCATGGCTCTTACATCTCTATAGCGTTGTTCTCTTTTTGTTTTTCACTTAGTTTGTCTTTATAGTGACTGGCTTCTCACGATTAAATGCTCGCTTGATCCACCGAACTTTTTTCTTCGGTGAATCACTCAAAATATGACCCTATCGGTGACTTTTCCTTCTCGATAAGGGTGCGAACTTCTTTTATGCGATTGATCGACTATCTCTTTCCTTTCATAGGTGATCCCTCGATCATGATCAGTTCTTCGGAGAAGTCGATCTCCTATCTAAATCCTATTTATGTTGATAGTCCTTATAAAATCTTGATACTTACCAAGTTGTATGTGCGACTTCTCAAAGCTTCGCAGTAAGCGAAGCGTCTGATACTTTTTGACTTATTATATTTCAATGGGTTCATTGGCCTTTGTTCGCTCTTTTGGTTGCTTTGAAAGCAACCGATTTTTGAAAGTCGAGGTTTTTGGCCGGGCACCTCGTCTTCATCAATGGTCGAACTCGTGAGCTTTAAGACTCAAGAACAAGCTACTAGGTTTCATTCTTGAAATGTTACGCAATCTTTGATTCGTGACCTTCATGTCCCACTTCTTGGAGACCTTAGGATCTTATAGTTGATATCTTTATCGGACATCTCTCTACCAAGTTCTCGAAGCTTGTTTATAGACATTGTAATTCTTCCATCGAGTTCGTTGATGGTTTTGTTGGGCGACATCTTGATTTCTCGAACTTCCCGCTTGAAGACTATTTGTCTTTTATCTGTTCATTTCCTCGCGGATCTCGGCGATTTGATTTGAGATACTTAATCTTTTCTTTGGTGACCTTATCCATTGTCTTCATGATGATATGTCTTGCAAAGTATGCGTTTTTCTTTCTTACGTGTCCATCGTGGTGGGCTTTTTTAAGTACAAGACTTCCCATTAGGAAAATCTGGATCTCCTAATGCGGGATTGTCGTAGTAAATGATGATGGGTCCTCTCGATGACTTCCATCATTACGCATTTGATCGAGCCTAGATGGTTGGACATATATATGGCCCAATCTGCATACTCATCGATTGAGAACTTTGCAGATCATGATACATCATCTGGGGACGTGTTATCCATCTTTGAGTGATTTTGGAAAATGAATGAGTTTTTTTTTTTTAAAAGCGGTTTTTCAAGATCGATTCGATTGACCACAATGCGAGTCGATTGGTCGGAAGAACCAACCGCTCGATACCACTTGTAGGTCGAGCGGGTTATGTGGTAGAAATGAATAGACATAGTGAATCGGTTGGTCGATAACCAATTGAGCGCTTAAAATATTCGGTAACTAGTGATGTCGCGGAAGCTTAAGTTTTACCGTGTAAAAACCGGTTTGTATAAATCGATTCAAGTTTTATCTTTTTAATCGGATACAAATATCAGTCGATCGGATCGAGCTTGGTCTTATCGATCTTAACTTAGAACGTATCGCTTTAAGATTGTGCGATTGAAGAATTAATGATAGACAATAAGAAAGTGGTTGGATTAATGATCAATTAGGGGCACCAACTTAACCAACTTAACCGACCGGACTTAGTTTAGTGTGTAGTCCAACAAGATACACCAACATATGTTTTAAGAGGCCGATCCTTAAATCGATATTAGAAACCCTAGTCGAATCTTCTAAACAACTTATCCTAACTTGGGGTTTGGGTAAGATTGTTGAGGTTCAACTATGAAATCTTTCGCTGGCATTGATTGATAGCTAGATGAAAAGATTTCTTGCTAAGAACTTATGGGATGAACACAATATAAAATAAGCTTGTTGTTGTGAAAAATAATCGTAGTTTGAGCTTCTTGATTATTTTGTTTGTATGTGTATCACTCGAAGTGTGATCCCATATTTATAGACCTTGAAATCAAAAGACGTTGGAAACAATTTGAATCTCGTTATTTTAGGTAGACTTGCGGGCTTGATATGAAAGCGTGAATGTGTATTTTATAGCCGATTAGAGAGAGCAACATCGAAATGATGTCGGCTCTGTTCATACGTGTCTCTTCCTTATTGGATGGAAGTCTTGTTGCTGCGGTGTTGTTCCTCCAACTAAGGTTGGTATTTTTCTTGTTTAGATCGCAGACGTATGATAAGATGAAACATGGGTTTTTCATCTTTAATTCGATCTACCGATGGCGCTGTTGACTTAGCTTCAATTTTTTGGTCTTATCTTCCGGAAGTCATCGATTAGTACGGAGGTTTGAGATTCATGACCTGTTTGAGTTTCCGACTAGATGATTAAAACGTTACGCCCTGGGATATCGACTTTCTTTCGATTTAAATCGAAATACATATTGATTTCAATATTGACCTATGGTTTTTCTAGAACGGGTCTTATATTAATAAACATATTAATTTATTATGTGTTTTGGAACTTTTCATCAAAATTAAATTTCCCAGAGAGTGTTAAGAATCTAATTAAATCATGATGGATGGACAAATACCTTCGAGGGTATTGATATACCCATCCGGTAAAACCGTTTGATTTAAGTTCACAATATGTTCACGAAAGTGTCTCGTTAGTGGGAAGCGACGATGACTTGAGGTCAATACAATACATGTGTGGAGGATGAACTTTGACCATGACCGACGCCAGACCCTTCCATGGGTAGATATGGCTTGGATTGGATTCATCATAATAATGGCGTGGTAGTTGAGCCAAGAATAGGATTCATTCCTCAATATGGATTTAGAGAGAATACTCATCTTTTATCATAATTGGATCTAAATAAATGACGTCAACTTAGACTTTGTAGCTAAATGTGACATACTTGATCAATTAGTGATTAGATATAATATGGCTAAGTTATTTGAATAGACACTTCATCATGTTCAAGACTTAATTGAGTATTCACGAATGAAATGAGAAAATCGTAATAGCCCATGTTTGATTCTTAAGTTAGTTGCGTTTTCTTTAGCAACGCCTCATATATTGAGAATGTCTCGATTTATTGTCTAAGGTTCAACTAATTTATTAGTTTGATTAATCGATTCGATATATGAGGGCGTATGGGTCACACAACAAGTAGTTTTTTTTACGGATTATAGTTGGTTGATTAAATGTTAAATTGGATTTAATATTTAATTTATGGAGAATTAATTAATAATAGATTAATTTGGAATTAATTATTATTAATGTTTAATTAAATTGAATTTAATTAAATAGGATTTCCAATAATAATATATGAAATATTATTATATGATTTAATATATATGTAATCAAATTCGTAGAGATTTGATATACATGAGAATTAAATCCGCAGAGATTTTATATATGGGAAATAAATCTAAGAGATTTATTTTATAAGATGAGGGATTTTATCAGGTTAGCTTAAGATTTAAGCTGGGTCTCTCTCTATATGAGCTCTTGGGAATTCACAAACAATGTTAATTCATATTTTCTCTATAAGATCTAGAATGAGAATTTTCCTAGCAAATTCCGTCTTAAATTCAACGCTGGCAAATCTATTCAATTCCGTGAACGAGGATTACGTGGATACCATAGTAAAAAAATATGCGTACAATTTACTGTAAGGTTTCTCTTTATGTTTATACGTATTGAATTATGCAATTACATGTTCGTTGTTAGTGAAACTATTTTATTTTTTATTATGTGTACGATTTTCGTGTCTTTTCTAAATTTAATAGTTTCGAGCTCATGCTCTTGATTTAATTGTGCAATTAAAAGAGAAATTTTCGTGGGGTTAAAATTGTTGCTATATTCAATTTAATTTTGCCCAAAGTATTAAGTCCTTAGTTTTGCTGTGTCATGAACGGATCGGGTTTTGGCCGCCAAATATTATTGAATTTCTCCACAGAAAATTTATTGGATATCTATCTGTGGTTTTACTTGTTGGCTTAATATTCTGTACATCTATTTATTGATATATGGGTCCGGTTATTCACACACCAAATATTAGGAGATACGCCCACAAAAAAATTTAACAAAAAAAAATTACACATAAAAATACTATATTACCCTTTAAATTAAAACCACAGTATCTATACCTTCATATTGAGTAAATACACCCCTCCAACATATTGCAGGCACTACCGCCGCCCGCACCTCCGCCCAATACGACTGTCGAGTCAGAAATTTAGAAACACAAGAAAAAGTGTCGAAAAAGTTCCAGAAGATACAAAAAAAAAAAAAAATCATAAAAAATTGGAAATAGCCAAACTTTCAGCACAAGTACAAATTTCGGCAAAAATAATTTGAAATTAGGCCAAATTTTCGGATAGAAAATTTCGAAAATTATACACTTATTCAAAAAACCAGGTTTGAAATTTAAATTTAATTTTTTTCAATCTCTTTTCTCCAGCCAACATAAAGAGAAGAGAAAAAAGAGAGAAAAATAAACCTGCAAAATCAACACCGGAGGAGGTAGGAATATGAGGGGCAACAACAGCGGGAGTTGGGGCATGGGCACAACTTTTGACCCTAATAATTAAAAAAAAAAAATTGGTTTTTGAATTCCAACGCCGCGCGACCAGATTTGGATTGAGACCTTGTTGGGCGAGAAGGCCGAATCGCGAAGGGCTCCTCCCAGTGGCGGCAGCGATCTCCCTCCTCGTTGCCGGAGTTTGAGGGACGCTGGGCGTTCCTTTGGGATGCTGCTGGGCACTGTTCTCGATCGCCGCGACTGTAGCATTAAACTGGCAATCGATCTCGGAAAAGGGTAGCCGATGTGCGTCCGCCGTCCAACGCTCTATCTTGTTTGACGAGAAGACAGCATGAAAAAATTAGATTCTCACCATGCCCTTCTAAGCAATATCAAAATAATTGCAAATAAGTTCCTGTAATTTTATTTTTAATTCTGAAAGGTATAAGGCCATGTTTGGCTATATTTTATTTAAAATTTTAGAAATTCATAAGGGCTTATTTGGTTGGACTTATTTTATGATGATTTGATAAAATTAAATTTTGGGCAAAATAATTTTGAAAAAGCTTTAGAAATAATCAAAAGCTTAGAGCTTGTTGGTACTTCTAATTTTAACACAATTTACCTGCGGATAATTAATTGATTACACTTTTATTTGATATACGTGTTAGTTTACGAATAAATGTTTTGCATGATTATTTGATTTAGATGCTAAATATATATTGAATGCTTTATATATGCATATTTAAATTTTGTAATAAAGCATGAGAACTTGACTAGTTGCTCCCCATTTGTATAATTGTTTATGTGAATTGAAATTTACATTATTAGTTATAGTCCGCATTAAACTGCTTGGGTAGGTGGCACCCAATAGTTGTCGGACCGTATTAAATGTTTGGGTAGACGGCGCCCAATATTTGTTAGTCTGTGCAAGTCATGTTTGGGTAGGCGGCGCCCAATAATTGTTCAAATGTGACGTAGATAACATATTGGATCTCGATTAAGCAATTAATACCCCGCCTTTAAAACGTTCCTTACTAAAATATGATTTTCATTAAATTGAACGATGTCTTCCATCAAAATTAAAAGTAAACCGAAGATTATGTTCCAATGAGTATTTAAGGCCCAAGTCTTTTGCTCGGATCTACATCTAACGGGACTTTTATAGGGATACGAAGTATCGCCGCTTGATGGTTGTAAATCAACTTGACTTTGTTTCACCAGCCCAAGCAGGGAAACGAAAGTCAAGGGGCATCCGATTGAACTAGGTTCAATCAACTAGGAATTGTAGTTATGCAATTGGTTTAGAGACCTATCAGTTCTGCTATTATAGTAATCAGCCCAAGCAAATATTATAATAGTAGAAATGTGGATCCTAGTCCATTACAATTTATATTTGATATAAATTCGTACTCTTCCGATGAGGCCGTTGAGCATGTGAAAATAATGGAGACAAAATAAACACAAAAGAAAGACCATGTTTATTTTGATTGCTGAATATTGATCATAGGAATTATGTGTTTAATTCCCGTTTTATTTTATTTCTCTTGGTTAGTTGAAATATATAACTGTTATTGAAATGTGTTTTGGAATACAAACAAATTGGCTAGGCCAAATTTTTTGGACTGGCACCCAAACATTTGTTTGGTGCTAAGGCAAGAAAAGATTGAGTACGTGTGGGACACACCAATCCAGCTTACCCCTGAATCTGGTTCCTTGAGGCAGCCACGTTTGACGTAGCAGCTCAGAAGAAGCATCAAAAGGATGCTCCCTAGACTCAGTGTGTGATGTTGCTCGGCACGACTCCCGTATTGCATAGGCAACATGAGAAAATGGGTCTCTTCTAGATGTTCAAGCATTTGATGGATCTCTTTGATTCTGAATCTCATTCTGAGATTTATGTGTTGGGGTTATACTGGAAAGTATGCTTTTACTTTGTATAACCAAACTGAATTTCTGTCTTATTTACTGAAATAAATTATTTATCACTGATGCTTTAAATATCATTGAATGTTACATATATTTACTGCATAACTGTTCAATAAACAGTACGTGTTACATTGTAGTTAATTTAGTGATACCAGATCACAGAAGATTAAATTAACAGTTCCTTGTAACCAAAAGTACACCATTCACGACCTAGATGGAAATGAACAATCCATCGTGAAAGGTTGAAGTGTAAGGCTCAGATTGGCTTGTCTTGACCAAGAGATTACACTAGTGCATGACTGATGCACTGAATAGGACCTACATGAGGACAAATTCTTCAGCACTGAACTAGGAAGAATTAGACCTCAGTGGTTTGTTTTTTATTAATCTTCGTCCCTTGAATAAGATCACGTGTGGTTAGTAATTATTGCTTTGACTTATTACGGGTAGAGAATCAACGAGATTCAATACTTTATATCTTGGGCAATATTAGTGGTCACATGCGATTGCTAAGATTTAATACGAAGAATCGTGTGCAAGACCCTTGTTCGATTTGCCCCCTTGGGAGGTTCATAAGATTTATCATACCAAATCTTGCAAGTGGAACTAGTTTCCGGTATGGATAATAATGTTGAACCGTTCCTTAACCAAGGACAAAAGATATTAATTAATGAAAAGCTATTTCAGTGGCTTGAATTAATTAATGGACTAGATAATCTTAAACACGGGAAATAATAACCGGGAGCCATATTAACTGTAATATGGGTTAAGATGGATAGTGCAATATTAATTATGTAGTGGGATTAATTAATATTTATGGGCTTGAATAATGTGGCTCAATATTGATAATTCAAGATCCATTGGAAGATCCAATCTTAATTCTCCTAAAGGCCCCTCAAGTAGCCCAAACATAAAGTCCAATAACTGAAAAATGTGTTTAAAAATAAAATAAATTTTGTTGCCTATTTTTCCTACTTATTCGAAAATAATAAATAAGAGGGGAGAAAGATTTTCTTTGAATTTTGTTATGGAATGAAGATAAGTATTCTTGGAATACAAGAGTATCTCATTAAATTCAAGTGTTGCCAACTGCGGTGAAAAGGGACATTGGAGGTCAGCCTGTTCCAAACCCAAAAGGAATGGAAAGAAAGGTAATTCTCACGCACTAGTTGTTGAAACTTGTTTAGCGGCGTATGCCTCCCATTTATGGGTGGTGGATACGGGATCCACTGATCATGTTTGTTTCACTTTACAGGGGTTCAAGCAGACCCGACAACTTAGTGGGAGTGAGATCCTCATCACACTGGGCGATGCTACGAGAGTGGCAACTGAAGCAGTGGGAGAAGTGCACCTGTCTTTTGAAGACATACTTTTAATTTTAAGAGATGTTCTTTACGTTCCTACTTTTAGAAAGAATTTAATTTCGGTTTCTAAACTTTATATTGATGGATATTCGGTTACTTTTGATAAAGTTGTTACCATTTCTCTTTATGATAAATTTATCTGTCATGGAACGTTGTCGAATAATCTCTATACAATTAACTGTGCACACCACTCACGAAATGCATCCTATAACACATCAACTGTTTCCGATAAAAGAAAACGTTCATTAGACGTGAACGAGACACTTCTATGGCATCTAAGATTAGGACATATTAATCCAAAGAGGATCCAAAGGTTGGTAGAAGACGGTTCACTGGAGTCTCTCCAAATTGAACCAATCCCAACCTGCGAATCATGTTTGGAGGGTAAAATGACCAAGAGGGCATTCGGAGCCAAGGGGAATAGAGCCAAAGAAGTGTTAGAAATCGTTCACACAGACGTATGTGGTCCAATGCCAATCAAAGCAAGAGGAGGTTATGAGTATTTTGTCACTTTTATTGATGACTACTCAAGGTACGTCTATATTTTCCTTATGAAGCATAAATCTGAGACTTTTGAGAAATTCAAAGAATTTAAGGCTCAAGCAGAGAATCATAGGGAAAAACGTATCAAGTCTCTACGATCCGATCGTGGAGGCGAGTACCTCAGTGATGAGTTTTTGAACTACTTGTCAGATGAAGGGATTGTATCCCAGCTAATTGCACCCGGAACCCCTCAACAAAACGGGGTTGCAGAGCGAAGAAATATAACTTTTTTAGAAATGGTTAGATCAATGATGAGTTATGCGGATCTACCCAAGTTGTTCTGGGGTCATGCCTTGGAAACAACGGCTTACATTCTGAACTTGGTGCCATCCAAATCGGTTTCCAAAACTCCCAAAGAATTGTGGACCGGGCTCAAGCCCAGTTTGAGACACATGAGAATTTGGGGGTGTCCGACCTACGTGTTGGACAAGGAAGCCGGAAAATTGGATCCTCGATCAGAATTAAGGTTATTTATAGGATACCCCGAGGGAACAAAAGGGTGTATGTTCTATGGTCCCGAAGATCTAAAGGTGGTCATAAGCACCCACTTTAGATTTTTGGAAGAAGACTATATGAACGAAAGAAAACCAGAAGTGAGATTACCTTAAATGAGCTAAGGGGGCTAACCTCGGTGCTTATTTGTACAAGATGACATACCAAACGACACACTTACACAATGGAACCTCGTCAGAGTGGGAGGGTTGTGAGACGACCGAGAGATTCATGGGGATAGGAGAGTCCTCGGACTTGATTCCCGGACAAGACAAATCAGACCCATGGACATATGACGAGGCAATCCAAGACAAGGATGCGGTTTCTTGGCAAACAGCAATAAAAGCCGAAATGGGTTCTATGGATCATAACAGAGTGTGGGAGCTAGTCGAACCCATTGGTTGCAAGTGGGTGTACAAGACAAAAAGAAGATCGGACGGGAAGGTGGAATCCTTCAAGGCAAGGCTTGTGGCGAAAGGTTATACTCAGAAAGAAGGGATCGACTATGAGGAAACTTTTTCATCAGAGCAATGCTCAAGTCCATCTGAATTCTCTTGTCGATTCTTTCAAGATCTCGACTTTGAAATCTGGCAAATGGATGTCAAGACGGCTTTCCTTAACGGAAGTCTTGATGAAGAAATCTATATGCAACAACCCCAAGGCTTCAATGAAAAAGGCCAAGAACACCTAGTTTGTAAGCTCAAGAAGTCCATTTACGGACTCAAACAAGCATCCAGAGCTTGGAACCAATGTTTTGATCAAGTAATAAAGTCTTATGGGTTTGATCAAAACGAGTTAAAAAGTTGTGTGTACAAAAAGCGTGTCGTAAGCGCATTGGTATTCTTAGTACTATCGTAGATGACATTACGCTCATCGGGAACGATGTAAAGGTGTTGTCGACGCAAAGGGCATGGCTTTCAAAAGCGGTTTGATATGAAGGACTTAGGGGAAGCGGGCACATCCTTGGGATCAAGATTACTCGAGATCGCAAGAAAATGATGATAGGCTTATCGCAAGCTTCATACATAGACATTAATTGCCTTGAAGCGATTCATCATGCAGATTCCAAGAAAGGCTTACCTTTCGGACATGGAATCCATCTATCAAGGAAATGTGCCCTAAGACACAAAAAAGGAGATAGATGATATGAAAGGCATTCCTTATGCTTACTGTCGGAAGCCTTATGTATGCAATCTTTGTCAGACGAGACCGGATATCCGCTTTTTGTCGTTGGCATGGTGGCAAGATATCAAAGTAACCCGGGGAAAGAACATTGGACGACAGTTAAAAATATTCTGAAGTATATGAAAAGAACTCGAGATAGAATGTTGGTTTATCAGTCAGATAGTCTAATCCCCATCGGCTACACGAACTCGGATTTCCAATCAGACTTAGATTCCAGAAAATCTACCTCCGGTAGTGTGTTTTGCATGGGGGGAGGAGCCATGACATGGAGAAGCGTTAAACAGAAATGCATCGCCGATTCTACCATAGAAGCCGGATATGTAGCTGCTTACGAGGCAGCAAAAGAAGCGGTTTGGCTCAAGAACTTCCTAGTGGACTTGGATGTAGTTCTGAATTTGCCAAAGACAATCATCATTTATTGTGATAATGCCGGAGCGATTCTTGCAAATTCAAAGGGAACCAAGAGCCCACAAGGCCAAAAAAAAACATTGAAAGGAAATACCATCTTATCGAGAAATCGTTAAGAGGAGATATAGAGGTGAAAAAGATCACGTCGAGAAGACAACCCAGCGGATCTATTCACAAAGTGGCCTCGAGAATACATTCGAGAGACATGTGGAAGGAATGGGTGTCAAGACCGATTTGTCAATCTGCTTTGAGTATAAGTGGGAGATATTATTAGGTTCGTGTAGGTGACATTAGATGTCACGTATTAGGAACTACACGAGACATGTTGTAGTATACTTAAAAGCAGACTTTGAGTATAAGTGGGAGATTGTTGGGGTTATCCTTGGAAAGTATGCTTTTACTTGTAATAACAAACTGAATTTCTGTCATATTTACTGAAATAAATTATTTATCACTGATGCTTTAAATATCATTGAATGTTACATATATTTCTTTGCATAAGCTGTTCAATAAAAGCAAAAGACGTGTTACATTGTAGTTAATTTAGTGATACCAGATCACAGAAGATTAAATTAACAGTTTCTTGTAACCAAAAGTACACCATTCACGACCTAGATGGAAATGAACAATCCATCTTGAAAGGTTGAAGTGTAAGGCTCAGATTGACTTGTCTTGACCAAGAGATTACACTAGTGCATGGTGAAGCCTTTGAATAGGACCTACATGAGGACAAATTCTTCAGCACTGAACTAGGAAGAATTAGACCTCAGTGGTTCGTTATTTCTTAATCTTCGTCCCTTGAATAGGATCGTGTGTGGTTAGTAATTATTGCTTTGCCTTATTACGGGTAGAGAATCAACGAGATTAAATACTTTATATCTTGGGTAATATTATTGGTCACATGCAATTGCTAAGATTTAATACGAAGAATCGTGTGCAAGTATGCTTGTTCGATTTGGTTCTTGGGAGGTTCATAAGATTTATCATACCAAATCTTGCAAGTGGAACTAGTTTTAGGTATGGATAATAATGTTGATCCGTTCTTAACCAATGACAAAAGATATTAATTAATGGAAAGCTATTTCGATGGCTTGAATTAATTAATGGGCTAGATAATCTTAAACACGGAAATAATAGCAAGGAGCCATATTAAGTGTAATATGGGTTAAGATGGATAGTGCAATATTAATTATGTAGTGGGATTAATTAATATTTATGGGCTTGAATAATATTGTGGCTCAATATTGATAATTCAAGATCTATTGGAAGGTCCAATCTTAATTCTCCTAAAGGCCCTCAAGTAGCCCAAACATAAAGTCCAAATAACTGAAAAAGGTGTTTAAAAATAAAATAAATTTTGTTGCCTATTTTTCCTATTTATTCGAAAATAATAAATAAGAGGGGAGAAATATTTTCTTTGAATTTTGTTATGAAATGAAGATAAGTATTCTTGGAATACAAGAGTATCTCATTAAATTCAAGAAATCCCCCACTTGGTTATTTATCTTGATATTTTCGAAAATTTTGAAGAAATAAGGGAAACAAAGATTTTCTTGATTTTCTTGAAAAGATATTATGGAAGATATGTATTTCTTGGAATACAAGTATATCTCATAAATTCAAGAAGATCCAAATCTTGGTTTCTTTTTTCCTATTTTTTCGAAATACACCATAACAAGAGGAGTTGGGATTTTTGTGGAATATTTTAATTATGGAGAAAAGAATATATGAGATATATTCAAGATTTCTTGGAGATCAAGAAAAAGATTTTATTCCCCCTATTCCATGCAAAGTTTTCGACCAACACCCCCTCTATAAATAGGGGATGATTCTTTCATCCCTAAGTGCAATTCCATGTGTTGGAAAAATTAGAAATCCACAAAGGTGGTGCAACAAATAATTTATTTTCCCTTTTGTTAATTGTTCGCGAGTTTTCTTCCACCGGATTGACGAGGAAGGGCTAGGGAATACTTGGGAAGGCTTTTTGGTGTGTTCTTATCAACCGGGTCCATTGCCATTCCAAACAGGTTAGTCACGTAAACGCGTAGCAATTCCGCATGCGTAGGATTTATGTGAACTGTTTATATGCATGATTTGTTGTTGAATTATTATTTGAATTAATATAGGATTAATTCATGCTAGTAATAATTGTTAGAATTAAATTTGTATTTAAATATTCATCCCGAATAGATCCGGGCAATTCATTCCCCAACATTATGAAGTGATGAGAGATCTGGTCAGATGCCGGTTAGCTAAAGAAGGGAAGATTTCACCTCATGTGCTAATGATGATAGGCCTAATTGAGAAACTTGGTAATTTAGGCATTGAGCTAAAGGACCAACGTTTTCATTTATGTTATCCTCCCGTCGCTCCCGAATTCATATTTCAACTTCATTGTGAACTGCAATATGAATAAGACGGATGCGACCATGCCTGAACTTCACAACATGCTCAAGACTTTTGAATTCACTATCGCTAAGACGGTGTTCAAAAGAAGAAGCGGGTAGACAAGGATGTGTGCCTCTCTATAAGTAGAAGAGGGCACCGGAAGAAGGACTGTAAAGTTCTGGTTGTTGAAAAGAAGGCATTAGGTGTTTCTGGCACTAGAACATGTATGTTTGTTATTAAGATAAGCATGTCCACTAATAGCGCTAACTGCTTGGTACTAGATACAGGATGTGGCTCACACTTTTGTAAGAATGTGAAGAGGCTAATGTGTCTTAGGGCAGTTAGACCGGGTGATGTCATCTTACACGTGCAAATGGAGCAAGAATTGCTACTGAACACGTGGGGACTTAGACTTAACCTATGGTTTTAGATTAGAACATAATAATTGTTATTTTTTTCCTTCTATTACCCGTAATATTATTTACGTTCCTATGTTAGACATTGAGGGATTTTTCCTTCCATTTTGCAAATAATAATTGTTATTTACGCTTAATGGTGTGGTTTATGGGAATGCCCCTTTATTGAATGATTTATAATTGTTGAATTGTGGATATAATGTTCTTAATATACAAAGTAAAAGACTCAAACTTAGTAATCATGAAAACCTAACTTACTAATGGCACTGTAGACTTGGTCATGCAAACGAGAAAAGAATTGCAAGGTTAAAGTAGTTGGACTACTTTACCCCATTTGACTTTAGATCTTATGGTAATTGCGAATCTTGTCTCAAGGGCAAGATGATCAACAAACCCTTTTCTGGGAAAGGGGTGTGTGCCAAAGAAGTTCTAGAGCTGATCCACAACAATGTATGTGGACCATTGCCCACTCTAGTTAGGGGTCACTTCGGCTACTTCATCACTTTTACTGACGATTTCTCTAGATATGGGTATGTGTATCTTATGAAACACAAATCCGAATCTTTTGAGAAATTCAAAGAGTATAAAGTTGAAGTAGAAAAACAACTTGGTAAGAGTATCAAAACTCTTCGATCGGATCGAGGAGGTGAATACCTTAGCCATTAATTCACTGATTACTTGAAGTTGCATGTAATCCAATCACAATGGACTCCTCCTGTAACACCTCAGATGAACGGTGTGTCCGAACGGAGAAACTGAACCATGTTGGACATGGTGAGGTCCATGATGAGTTTTTCCTCTCTTCCGACATTCTTATGGGGATACGCGTTACAAACCTCAATCTACATTCTGAATAGGATTCCATCTAAATCGGTTGAGCACACACTATATGGACTATGGTGTGGCAAGAAGCCAAAACATGGGGTTGCCCCGTAATTGCGAAAAGGATGGTTACTGATAAGTTGAAATCCAAAGGTGAAAAGGGTTACTTTGTGGGATATCCTAAGAAAACTAAAGGATATTACTTCTATCCACCTGAGAAACAAACAATGATTTTTTCTAAGCAGACCAACCTTCTTGAAGACAATTGTGTCTTTAAGGAACAAGGCCGTAAGATGATAGAACTTGAAGAAATTCAAGAACCACAAATTAACAAAGAGACTGATATCTTGTCAAAGCAACATGACAAGGAATCAGTGGGAGCATTCAGCGATTTTCACTGTGGGAGTCTTTCACTAGGTGATCGTCTTTCAGCCAGTGGGAGCGTAATTGAAGTTGACTTGCTTGTGCAAGAAACCCCAAGTGGGCTGAATGAGAACAACATAGTTCAAACTCCCGCCCAAGAGGCATATGAAGTGTAGCTCTTGAGGACTCTTTGGACATTTATGAAATCGATGCACCATAAAATTTTCACTATCAGAATGTACAGCCTGCACAACCACAACTCCGTAAGTCAATTAGGAATCGTAATCCACCCATTAGATACGGTTACCTCTTGGAGGAACTCGATAATGTGGATATACCGGATAAGGATGATCCTAATACTTTCTCTGAATCAATATTAGATATTGATTCAGGTAAGTGGCATGAAGCCATGAAATTCGAGATGGACTCGATGTGCACCAATAAAGTCTGTGACTTGGATGAGTTGCCTAATGGGGTTAAACCCATGGGTTGCAAATGGGTCTTCAAGCGTAAGATTGATGCAAAAGGCAAAGTACAAACCTACAAAGCTAGATTGGTGGTGAAGGGTTATAGTCAACGCGAAGGCATTGACTATGATGAGACCTTCTCATCAGTTGAAAAGATCAAGTCCATTCGAATTTTACTTCCGATAGCAGCACACTATGATTATTGAGATTTGACAGATGGATGTCAAAACAGCTTTCCTCAATGGAAACATTGATAAGGAAGTGTTTATGACTCAACCGGAAGGTTTTATATCTAAGTCAAAATTCTAATCTAGTATGCAAGCTAAAGATATTCATTTATGGACTGAAGCAAGCTTCCAGGAGTTAGAATATCCGATTTGATGAAGCTATCAAGACTTTTTAACTTCATCAGAAATCCGGAAGATCCTTGCATTTATTGTAAACACAACGGGAAGAATATTATTTTCATAATCGTATATGTCGACGATATATTGATTTTGGGATCCAATATCCCTTTAATGCAGTCCCTTAAAGATTGGTTGTTAAAGACCTTCATAATGAAGGATCTTTGTGAAGCCTGCTACATCCTAGGGATCAAGATCCACAGGGATAGATCCAAGAGGACGTTGAGGTTGTCACAATCTACCCATATAGACAAGGTGTTGAAGCGTTTTGCGATAGAGAACTCTAAGAGAGGATCTCTACGGGAAAATCATGGGATAAAACTATCAAAGAATGCTTGTCCTTCTGTTGAAGCTGATATCAAACACATGAAAGATGTCCCGTATACATATGCAAATGGGTCAATCATGTACACCATGACTTGCACTAGGCCAAACGTGGCCTACGCTATCAACATCACTGGTACATACCAACAGAATCCAGGTGAGCCTCACTGGATTGCTGTCAAGACCATTCTGATGTATCTTAGACGAACTAAAGAATGTTTTCTTGTCTATGATGGACAGTCAGAACTAGTAATGGCTGGTTATGCTGACGCAAGTTTCCAATCCGAATGTTATTATTACAAATCACAGTTAGGTTACATTTCACTCTCAATGATGAGACGGTTAGTTGGAATAGTTCCAAGCAAGTCGATCGCAGATTCAACAACCGAAGTTGAGTTCATTGTTGTATCAGAAGTCTCAAGGAGACTGTCTGGAATTTATAGTTCTTAAGAGAACAAGGGGTAGTTCCAAATGCCAGTTGTCTAATAAAGTTGTATTGAGACAACGCTGGTGCTATTGCACAAGCAAATGAACCAAGATCAACAAACAGAAGCAAGCACATACCCAAACTTATCATTTGATCTGAGAGATCATAACGATAGGAGAAATAGAATTAAAACGTATTCCCACATATTTAATTTGGCAGATCCTTTCACCAAAACACTGAGTGTTCATGTACGCACTAGACATTTGATGGTCTAGGGGTTAGACATGTAGGTGATTGACTCTAGTCCAAGTGGGATATTTTTAGCGTTAGTGTCCTAGAGATAATCTATTGTAAGGACATAATACTCGATGATATTCAGTTTGATTTAATATTTTAGTTCATTTAATATTAATGTATGGCAATACACTTATTTGAATATTATGTTTGATTGTTTATATTTATTCATGCAAGTGTTCCCATGAGTCATTGCTGTCATTGAGGTTGTGAGAACTCAGATGACTTAAGCATGATTTCTCAAATGGCCCCGTTCAAGGATCATCAAGAATAGGATATTGATTATGCAATTGAGATTGGTGTGCGGTCTGCATCATACTCTTAGAGAGTGTAGTAAGATCTCACTTACTACGAGATACTAGGTATAAATTATACTAGACCACATTTAGTAGAACTCCTTTGGTCAGACAACATTGTTGTATGGAACTTGACCTTCTTAAACGCACCTGCTTGGAATATCCACCCTGTTTATTACAGGTAACATCATTGAATTATCTTTGGAATTTCTTCCTTTCTATTTTTTTTCTACATCAATATGTTATTAGTGTGTAATGCCTTTTTCTTTTGTATGTTTGGTGATGCAATAAATTGCTTGTTCATAATTATTGTAAGCACGTTGCGCGAGGTCGGGCACGACCTGGAAAGAGTCATGGGAAGACAAGGCCAAATTCTCCATAAGTATAACACCTCGCTGAGTGAAGTAAAGCAGAGGCACACCATATACGGATATGCGACCTGGATGTACCTCGTAGGTCGGGGACTGACATAAGTACAAAGCATTAACTTCAATTTGACCCGTGTCAGGTGGGCGGCGCCAAGAAGCTTACCTAAAGAAGGCCCTAATCAGAGATGAGTCAGTAAAGGACAATAATGATGGAAAGCTAGAAGTACTTAAAATGGCAAAATCCCTGCAAATCTGGATTTATCTCAGGCGATGTCCCAGCGAGGTGCCCGAAATCATGATGTCTCGAGCGACTCCCAGCAACCTCCGGCCTGAGTCACATCAGTCTTGTAGCATTTAATATTTTACAGAGCCACTTTCGGCTGCTTGTACTTGTAATCTGGGAGAGTGAGCTCCACTCTCCCAAACCCTATAAATATGGGTCATTTATGACCAAGAAGGCTAGAGAATTCAATACCTTACCAAACCTCTTGCAAATTGATTACTCAAACACTTATTCTCTCAAACAATCATACAACATAAATGCAATCCACTTTACACATTTATTGTTTGTGTCACTAAGATCATCAAGCCACATCATTAATCCCTAATCCATATATTTTAGTGCACAACAATTGGCGCTAGAAGAAGGGTACTCTTTAAGAAATATCGAACTTAGTCTTTAATGTTTTCTCATTGGAGTATTCCTCACGAATCTTCGACATAAATCCATCCCATTCATTCAAATCACTCCAAAAACCACTCAACCATGTCTCAAGCAACTTTCATCTCCAAGAGGAAGGCTGCCTCAGTTTCATGTCTCTCCGGCGGAGCGGGGGCTAGCGGCCCGGCCGTTAGCAACCGCAAAGCTGGGGGACCCACCATCGGGATAGCTCAAAAGCCCGAACAAATCCGTACCCCAAAAGACATCGATGAGGCCATCGTAGAGTTACGCAAGAAGCAGGCCAAGATGGAATTCTCCAATGGCGATCTGCGCCATGATCTGAACCGCAAAGCTAGAAGCAAAGGCAAAGGCCAGATGCACGAGGGACCTCACCCAGACGGACCTTGCCAGGAAAAGTCTCACCATGAGGAGCACTATCGCGAGGGACCTCGTTATGAGGGACCACAAAAGAAAGTCAGGAAGTTAACTCTCATGGGACTCAACGCACCCTACTCTATCTGGCGCAATCCGAACGAATGGCCAAATACCATCCACATGCGTTTATTCTCAGAAGGTTTTAGTTGTGGCACACACCGACCTCGTGGAAACCGAAGAAGAACGGCCGGATAGGCCTTAACGCGACCATCTTTGAGCAGAAAGATCTTTTTTTGGTCGGTGGCTCAGGCTGAACCCAAACAAATGAGTGTCAGCAAAGGACCAACTTGAACGAAGTCCCTCGCCCCGCGGATTTGAAAGAACCCCATCACCCTACAGACATTGTCGAACTCCTTCACCTCGAAGACAAGAAAGAAATTCTCCACCTCGCCCGCATCGCGACGAGGTCGCAAAGCAGAATGACTCTCCACAAATGGCTTCCATCCTCCAAAATATCAAAGATCTCCAAGAACAATTGGCAAATAAAGGGAGAATACCCCTCACCACCATGATCCCCGTCTCGCCGCTATTGCCCACAGTCATGCTCGCTCCCATGCAAATCAAGATCAATGTGAGATCCATCACTCAATATAATGGCACCACCGACCCGATCAACCACGTGAGCAAGTACTCATCGTACATGAACTCCATGGGAGAGACAGATGCCACCCAGTGCCGACTCTTTCCACTCACCCTAGGCGTTCAGGCATACCATTGGTTCAACACCTTACCACTGACATCTATAAAATCCTTCCACCAGATGGCTCAGCTGTTCCTCACTTACTTCGCATCACTGACCCCACACAAGGGAACCAAGCAACGCCTGGCAAACATCCATCAGCTCAAAGAGGAGTCGGACCGAGCATACATAGACCGCATCGACCAACTCATCATGGAGGGCGAGCCACTGGGGGACGAAGCCAAAGTCTTGGGGATAGTCCACGGTTTAAAGAAAGGAACGAAACTCTGGAAAATGATGAACAAGGAATACCCATCAAACTACACTGATTTCCGATACCGAGCAGGTATCATGATCACCAATGCAGAAATACTGGCCTCAAGGTTGGGCAAGCAGCGACCTAGCGAAGTCAAGGTCAAAGTCAAGAAGGCCGACCTGAAGTCCGAAAAATATTTCAGAAGGTCCGGACCCACCAAATACCGAGCTCCAGGAACTTTCAAGCCAATCGACAACACTCTAGAGGTAAAGTTCTTTGAAACCCTGACCATGAACGCAACCCAAATCTTTCAAGCAATCAAAGGCGGGCATCAGATCCCGCCGGCCAGAGAAATGCTCCAAGATACCTCCAAGCTCAATCCAAAGAAATTCTGTGACTACCACAATACCATTGGGCATACCACCGAACATTGCCGCAATCTGCAGAGAGAACTCTGGAAGTTATACGAAGAAGGAAAATTGGAAAGATTTGTTAAGACAAGACACATGATCTGCCCAACTGAACATCCACATGATCTGCCCAACTGGGGGAACCCTCAGGGGTTTCCTCCCAGCGACCTCCCTATCAAACCGTTGACAAAAGGCCTAGATGTGAGCTCTCGATAACGCTGTGCTATGCTGCCTCCCAATCAACACCATCGCTCTAAATAAAAAATAGCTCACCTTCACCTAGGAAGACAAGGATGGAGTGGTATACCCGAACTGGGACTCACTCGTGATCTCAGCCAGCATAATGGGAACTTTGGTTCATCACATCATGATCGACAATGGGGCTTTTTGCAACATCCTTTTCAAGAAAACATTGGATCAGCTCGGCGATTTCCATTCCTACGTCGAACCTTGCGATGTGGGGATCCGAGGGTTTGGAAGTCAACCCGTCGAGGCCTATGGAATGATTTGCCTATCAATGGAGATCACCTCGACCATATATACCAAAGTGAAAGCGACAAGACAGCTGGATTTTGTGATCATCGACATCCCATCAAATTTCAATGCTTTCTTCGGCAGGCCTTTCGAATATGAGTTCGGGGCTGCTGCCTCATCTTATTACTATTGTATTAAGTTTCCCGGATCTGACGGGAAAATAGGCACCATTAAGGGTGACTAGATCGCTGCAAGAAAGTGTTTCACTTACTCTTGTGTCAGTTTAAATTTTGCTTTTTATTTCGGTAGGAGATCCGAGGTGGGGCTAGGTTGTACGAGTCAAGCTCCACCCCGGAAAGAAAAAGAATGTGATAAAATGGAAATAGACAATTTAATAGAAGTAGACGTAGTACCCATGGAAGTTGAGGTCACAGAAAAAGCCCGCACAAGAGTTACCAGATCTAGAACCTCGCCTCGGTTTCAAACCAATGGAGGTCGATGCTGAAAAGCAAGAATCCATCCTCGATCCGAGAACACAAAGAAATGATCAGCAAGCAACCCCTATCGAAGAGCTCGAAACGATCACGGTCGACCTCAATCGACCAGAGCTAAGGGTGACCATCGGAACACAAATACCCAACGATCTGTGAGATCTATTGATAGAGTTCCTCAAACATAATTTAGATGTTTTCGCATGGTCACATGAAGACATGATCGACATCGACCCCGAGGTCGCATGCCATAAGCTGAACATCGACCCGACGAAGAAGCCAGTGTCCCAGAAAAGAAGGAAGTTCAGCCCCGAGAAATACGCAGCTTTGGCCGAAGAAGTGAAGAAGCTACTGGATAACAAGTTAATCAAGCAGGTAGATCAACCGCAATGGGTGGCCAATGCAGTCTTGGTGAAAAAGGAAAATAACTCTTAGCGACTCTGTATCGATTTCACCGACCTCAACGAAGCCTACCCAAAAGACTATTTTCCTATGCCACACATCAATCACCTCGTGGATAGCACTACTGGGCAAGAGATGATGACCTTCATGGACTCCTTCGCCGGGTATCATCGGATCGCCATGGATAAAGATGATCAGCAACACACATCTTTTCTAACCGAGAAAAACGTGTATTGCTGGAAAAGGATGCCATTTGGATTAAAGAATGCAGGGGCGACCTACTAACGTTTGGTAATTCGAATGTTCGCCGATGAGATAGGAAAGACCATGGAAGTATACATCGACGACATTGTGGTGAAAATCGAGAAGAAAGAAGACCACCTGGGCCACCTCGCCCGAACTTTCGACATCTTGAGGAAATACAACATGAGTCTGAATCCCAAGAAGTGCAATTTCGGAGTTGGTTCAGGAAAATTTCTGGGGCATATCATCAATCAGCGAGGTATCGAAGCTAACCCCACGAAGATTAAAGCTATCATGGACATGAAACCACCTCGAAACATAAAGGAGGTCCAAAGGATGACCGGTTGTCTTGCTGCTCTCAACAGATTCGTATCCAGATTGGGGGATAAGTGCAAGCCTTTCTTTGAAGCTATGAAGAAAGGAAAATTCTCATGGACCCCGCAATGCCAAGTCGCATTTTTGAAGCTCAAAGTGTATCTCTCCAACCCTCAAATCTTGGCGAAGCCTATTCCAGGCGAGAAGCTTTTCTTGTATATAGCGGCCTCAGAGTCCGCTCTCAGCGCAGTATCGGTCCGAGCAGAAGGTCAGTACCATCTACCAATATACTTCGTCAGCCAAACTTTGAATGATGCCGAACTCAAGTACCCACCTCTAGAGAAGCTCGCCTACGCCTTGGTCATGAGTATCCGAAAGCTACAACAGTATTTTTTTGACCACTAAATAGAAGTCTTAACTACCATGCCACTGAGACAAGTTTTACACCGACCTGATACAGTCGGGCGATTGTTGAAGTGGTCCATCGAATTAGGTCAGTTTGGAATCACTTTCGCACCTCAAACTGCGATCAAAGCTCAGGTCCTCGCCGATTTCCTTACCGAGCTCACCTTTCCAGAGAAGACATCGGAGGTTGTTGACATCCCTTGGACGCTGCACATCGACGGCTCCTCGACTAGCACCCGAGCAGGGGCTGGGATAGTCCTAATCAGTCCCAAACAACAATCTTTCACAAGGCTATAAGTTTTGATTTTCACGCCACAAACAATGAAGTAGAGTATGAGGCCCTGATAAATGGTCTGGAAATGGCAATGGCCATTGGGGTACGAAAGTTGAAAGTTTACAGCGATTCTCAGCTGGTCGTGTGCTAGATGTCGGGAGAGTACGAAGTGCGAGGCAAGCAGATGGTGAAGTACCAACTGATAGCAAAGAGCCTCACAGAAAAGTTCAAAGAAGTACAAATAGAGCTAATACCGTGAGCTGATAACACACAGGCAGATGCTTTGGCCCGCTTGGCCACCTCGGAAGGTGCTACCGACATGGACAACATCGCAGTTACCAAGCTCAACGCCCCCTCGGCAAGTCGCGGCACCATCGACATAAAAGAAATAACTTGGACAAGTCAAGTAAGCCCATCAAACTCACGAATAGAAGTCTTTCAGATCACAGCCCCAGAAGATAATTGGATGACCGAAATCAAAGAATACATCGAGAAAGGGACACTGCCAAAAGATAAGGTCATAGCTCACCGTTTACAACTAAGAGCAGCGAGATACACCATAATCAACGAACAACTTTATAAGCGAAGTTTCTCATTGCCACTATTGAAGTGCATCACCCCGAAAGAAGGCCAAGTAATTTTGAAAGAAATCCACGAAGGAGATTGTGGAAATCATACTGCAGGTCAGTCCCTCGTCTACAAAACAATCAGACATGGCTATTATTGGCTAACTTTGAGAAAGGACGCGATCGAATACGCGAAGAAGTGCCAACAATGCCAGTTTTTTGCCCAAACAATCAAGCGAGCTCTGGAAGAGCACACATTGATCTACAGCCCATGGCCATTCGCGAAATTGGGGATCGACCTAATTGGTCCTTTTCCTAAGGCCCCAGGCAGCTCGAAATTTGTCGTGGTCGCGGTTGACTACTTCACCAAGTGGGCAGAAGCAGAGCCACTAGCAACCATTACTCAACAGAAGATCATCCAATTCATCTGGAAAAACAACATCTGTCGTTTTGGCCTCCCACAAGCGATCATCGCAGAAAATGGAAAGCAGTTCGACGGTTTTGAGATCGATGCCTTTTTTGCAAAATGGAAAATTACAAAGTTGTTCTCCACTCCCTATCACCCTCAATCCAATGGACAAGTTGAAGCCGTGAACAAGATAATAAAACATACCCTGAAGACTCAACTCATTGAGTCAAAGGGATTATGGGCTTTCAAACTTCCTAGCATCTTGTGGTCATACAGAACCACATTTCGAAACTCAACAGGCGAAACACCTTTTGCCTTGGCATTCGGGACGGAGGCAGTCATACTAGCCGAGGTCATCGTCAGAAGTCATCGGACGTCGCAACTATCATAGAGGACAACGATCATGTTATATCCCTCAGCCTTGACCTCCTCGAAGAAAGAAGACTATAAGCTAACTTGAAAATTGCAAGTTACAAACTGAAATCAGAGAAATACTACAACTCAAAAGCAAAAATCCGAAGATTCAGAGTCGGCGACCTCGTCTTAAGAAAAATCCTCGGAGTCCAGAAAGGAGTAACTATCTATCTTCAATCATGAATCACGTTTTTCATAAGCTTTGTCAAAATTAGAAATAAAATCACGTTTATCTGAAGTTCTTTGAGAAGTAGTATTTATCGTTTTTCTATGCAATTTTTTACATTCACGGACTTGGGGGACTGGTCCCTGACCTCTCACGAGTTCGGTCAAAGATAGATCCGCGAATGAAAAAAAAAAGATAAGCAAAACATGTAGAGAATTTTCTCAAAAACACTAAGAACAAAATAAAAGCAAGTCTCCTACAGTGTTTAACAAAGTAAAACTTGTCATATTTTTTTCACGACTATTCAAAATTTTCACATTTACGAACTTGGGGGACTGGTCCCCGACCTCTCACGAGTTCGGTCAAAGAAAAGATTTGCAAATAGAAAGAATAAAATTAAAGTCTAGAAAATTCATGACCATATTCCTAAAGACTAGGGACAGGGGGATAAAGTGTCAGCATGACGAGAAGTCATTTCAACAAAATCATGTTTGTCCAAAGTCTTTAGAAAATTTCAAAGGCACTCAGGTTGCATACCATCTATAAGACGACCTCGGTCGCATGCCCTATCTAAGTCGACAATCAGATTACATACCTATCTAAGTCGACAAAGCCAAAAATATCTAAGACAATCTGGTCGCATACCATCTATAAGATAACCTCGGTCGCATACCCTATCTAAGTTGACAATTACGTCGCATACCATATCTAAGTTGACAATCAGGTCGCATACCTATCTAAGTCGACAAAGCTAAAAATATCTAAGGCAATCTGGTCGCATACCATCTATAAGACGACCTCGGTCGCATGCCCTATCTAAGTCAAAAATAACGCCGCATACCATATCTAAGCGATAATCAGGTCGCATACCTATCTAAGTCGACAAAGCCAAAAATATCTAAGGCAATCTGGTCGCATACCATCTATAAGACGACCTCGGTCGCATGCCTTATCTAAGTCGACGGGCAGGTCACAATAGTTACTAATAACAGATCATTCATCACATTTTGTTATCCAGGTTTTTCAAGAAGACAAGTTACATGAATTCGTCGACCTCAAAGTGTTCAAAGACGAAGCAAGAAAGATAAAAGGAAGCAACATCGATAGAAAACAGAAAGCAAACATTCATTAATAATCGACCGAAGGCAGCAAAAACAATTAGACACCCCGAAGGGCGACTGAACAACTTAGTAGGAAACCCCGGAAGGGCGATTACATAGAAATGCCCGAAGGTAAAATGGCATACTACGGCAGAAAAACCATTCAGGAAATCAGCTGAGCGGAGCATCCGAGGTCCCCTCAGTAGGGTTGATTGACACATTTTGTTCGACCTCAGGAATCTCAACGCCAGCCCGATTCCCTGCACCATCTCCACCCTCTTCACCAACACCGCCACCACCAACGACCTCGCCATTGCCCCCATCTTGTTCTTCCCCTGGCTCTTCATTCAGCAACCCGAAAAGCTCCTCAAGATCAAAAAAATTGGCACTAGGGGGAGAAAGCTGAAATCAACCCCGTAGGCAGCAAAGTCCTTGATGGGAAGATCTTCTTTCTCCCCGACCGGATTGTTGCGCATGTAAGAAACAAGCAACTCTTTCATCGCATCTCGGGCCCCTTCGAGATCGCCAGCTCGGTGGCAGGCTCGGACATCATTGGAAAAGAAATGAATGTATGCCATATTAGAAGCATGATGGCGTTCCAGTTTGACAGTGACGGGGTGATCATGAACCTCAGCTTCCAGACGGCGACACTGATCCTCCAACTCGGCCATCTTGTCCATGCACTCCTTCACCTTCTTGTCTCGGAGCTCGAGATCTTTCCTCATCTGTGGAATCTTCTTTCACATGTCATCTCGCTCCCGAGTCACCTCCTTCAGCTTTTCCTCGGCTACAACCTTGGCATTAATGGCAGACTTCCGCTCCTTCGCCGACCTCTTCAGATCCGCCCTCATCATCGTACAGGCTGCCTCAGCTTTCTGCACATGGATCTTCGCCCTGCCGTATTGCTCCCGGCTCCTCTCAATAAAAGCCAAGGAACGACACATGTGAGCGACCCCCGAGGTCAAATTCTCGGAGAAGTGTTGAGTATGAGCCTCTTCGTGAAGATCCAAAGTCCAGGACTTCGGGGCATCAATGGCGATCTGATAAAGATAGGAAGGTTTTGCATCATTGGTAGCAGGAGCTCGCGACCACAGAAAGTTGTGAGTTGCCTCCCCTCGGAAGACCCCATCGTCTAGCTTGTATTTGCGAGGTAACCATGCATGAGTACGAGTTTTTTTTGGGACAAGAAAAAGAGGATAATAATATGAAAAAGAAAAGATTTACCATTGACGAAAATCCGGGCTCCAGCCTAGGAAGGTGCGATTCTCACGGTTCCGGCATTGAGTAATCTCAACAATCGTATCCGGGTTCCCCGCTGAACCCGAAAGCACCATCTTCCCACTCGGGGAGTTCCAAAGTGCATCCATATCCACGGATGCTCGGATCTGCTTCGGGGAACTCCCCCTGGATACCTGAGCCTCGGTAGCCTCCCTTTTCTGATCTCGCCCCGGGACAATAACTTTTGGCTTTCGGGGTCGGAGCCTCGGTGGCCCCACTCTGAGTAGCTTTTATCTTCAGATCCGATTGCTGCCTCGAAAAGGCTTGAGCCCGAGCGACCTTCTCACACATATCCTCGGTATTTAGGTTCTACATCTCGTCAAGGACCTTTGCGGAGGTGAAGTGTATAGGCTCAATAAAGGAAACTGGAGACAAACGGAAAGTCAGGCCATTTAACAAATGGACAAATAATCAAGTCGGGCCGAATAACGTCCAAATCACTTACCAGGAATATTGGCGTCCAGCGAGGAGCGAGGTGGGACCGTCAAGCCAGCGAACTCCAAGCACTTCAACCTTTGCAGGCCAAGGATCGCTCGTCGGGGTCAATAAGGCACACCTGGATCAACCGAACAGGGAAAGGGAGAGAGAGCTCGGAGGTCTTGGAATTCTTGGGAGCTGCAATAAGGGAAAAAACTTAAATTAGTATTATGGATGAAGACGAATTCAAAAGACTTACGTGTGAAGGTCATATAATCGCGAGGTATCTCGCGATATCCGACTGCACCCAGGGCAAAGACCGGACTCTGCCAAGCTCCCCCTACCAACCACCATTTCTCTTTTCCTGTCCTGGACCTTATTCAGAAGATCCTCAACCAACTTCATATGGGGGCGAGCCTTCATATAGTAATACCCCCGACCTTTTCCCCATTTCGCCAGCGAGATAAGAGAGTTAATTTCCTTAACAGAAGGAAATGCCCGGGGCTGAACACGACCGAACAGCGACAAGAGCCCCATAATTGTACTCCACCCATTTGGAGTGATTTGAGTCAGAGCCAGACCCCAAAACCACAATAACGCGGTGATAGTGGGGTGAAGCGGGAAACAGAGTCCCGCCTTCATCGTATCATAGTTCATCGCCACGTAACTATCGGGCACCTGATCGGTGAAGTCGACTTTGTGCCTAGGAACCTAGAAATGTACATCGGTCAGAACTTGGAACCTATCCCGCCGCACAAAGAGTTCGGCTTCGGTCACAGTACTATTCACATCTTTTGCGGCAAATGTACTATCCTCTCGAACCCGAGTCGGTCGAGGAACCACTTCACGAGAGCCGACCAAATTTTCCCGAAGTCGCAGCCTGAGATCAACTTAGTCGACTTCATCATATTCACTTGGGATATTGGGAATAACCTCGTCCGAAAGAAAATCAAACTCGGCAGGTTCAATTAGCTCGGGGGTCGAGGCGATGACCTCATCTCCCACCTCTTCTAAAATTTAAATCTCGGGATCGGTGGGATTAAGAGTCGGGCTCGGGGGCTCATCCACCACACGACGGTGCAAGCGGCGCCTCCTCTTAGATGTAACTTTGCCGTGGATCAGCACCGGCACTTCGCTGACGGTTTTAGAAGAAATGTCAACCACAGGTGGCTCATCCCCACCGCAGTCACACCGCCGACAGACCGCGATGGAGGGAGCATAACTTCCCTCCACACTTACCGATGGGCTACTATCTCCAGAAACCATCGCCAAGAAACATAAGAAATGAAATGAAGGGAAGAAAGAATCAAGAGTTTACCTTAGGAATCACGAGCATCGGAATTTCATGCAAAAATTACCGGAGTAACAAAGTAAATTTCGAGCATTCGTAAATGGAAAAGGAGATAAATAAAGAGAAGGGGTATTTATAGAGAGGGATTAGGGCGCAGGTGATTGGACAGCGGCTTTTCGTATCTGGCGCGTGGGTGTCACACGCCATCATTGCCTACTATGAGTAGGCACGACAGTCGAGGCGAGCAACCAACACTTCAGTGATTTCCAAGACAACCATCACACGTACTCAGGAAGCCAACGGACCTCGCACTTCGCTTTAGCGTTCGGAAAGATTAGCTCATCCCCCTTGGTGAGCATAGGCAGACGAGCTCGGGGCTATTGTTGTAAGCATATTGCACGAGGTCTTGCGCGACTTGGAAAGAGTCATGGGAAGACAATGCCTAATTCTTCATAAGTATAACACCTTGCTGAGTGAAGCAAATCAGAGGCACACCATATACGGATATGCGACCTGGATGCACCTCGGAGGTTGCGGATTGACATAAGTACAACGCATTAACTTCGATTTGACCTGTGTCAGGTGGGCGGCGCCGAGGAGCTTACCTAAAAAAGGCCCTAATCAAAGATGGATCAGTAAAGGACAGTAATGATGGAAAGCTAGAAGTACTTAAAATGACAAAATCCCTGCAAATCCGAATTTGTCTCAGGCGACATCCCAGCGAGGTGTCCGAAATCATGATGTCTCAAGCGACCTCCCGACGACCTCCGGCCTGAGTCAGATCAGTCTTGTAGCATTTATTATTTTACAGAGCCACTTTTGGCTGCTTGTACTTGTAATTCGGGAGAGTGAGCTCCATTCTCCCAAACCCTATAAATATGGGTCATTTATGACCAAGAAGGCTAGATAATTCAATACCTTACCAAACCTCTTGCAAATTGATTACTCAAACATTTATTCTCTCAAAAAATCACACAACATAAATGCAATCCACTTTACACATTTATTATTTGTGTCACTAAGATCATCAAGCCACATCATTAATCCCTAATCCATATATTTTAGTGCACAACAAGAATGTTACGCTTTATTCTCCCCCCGACTCTCCCTACACTAGCGGAATCGTACAAGTCTGTTCAAAATGACATCCTATACGCATTTTTATCATACTTATAAATGCTACATTTATCCGATAAAATATACTTTCTCCAATTCGTTCTTGAAGATTTGACATGGATTCTCACTAGGGGTGTAGAGTCGAGCCGAGTCGAACTGAGTTGAACACACACTTGTTCAAGCTTGTTTAAAACTAATGTTCATCATACACAAATACCTTCGAGGGTATTGATATACCCATCCGAGAAACCGTTTGATGTAAGTCCACAATATGTGTCTACGGGTGTCTCGTTAGTGGGAGCGACGCGATACTCCTTTGACTTGAGGTCAATACGCACGACATGTGTGGAGTGATGAACTTTGACCATGACCGACGCTTGCACCCTTCCATGGGTAGATATAGCTTGGATTGGGTTCATCACGAAGTGCATGTGTGTGATAGTTGAGCCAAGGATAGGATTCATTCCTCAATGTGGATTTAGAGAGAATACTCATCTTCTCATCATAATTGGATCTAAGTCATCGACCGATGCACGTCAACTTAGACTTTGTGGCTAAGTGTGACATACATGATTAATTAGTGATTATAGATAATATGATTAAGTTATTTGAATAGACACTTCATCATGTTCAAGCCTTAATTGAGTATTCGCGAATGAAAGGAGGAAATCGTAATAGCCCATGTTTCAGTTACAGGTAGTTTCACGTTTCTCGCAACGTACCTCATATATTGAGAATGTCTGATTTATTGTCTAGGGTTCAATTAAAACTGTTAGTTTGACTAATCGCTCGATATATGAGGGCCTATGGGTCACACAATAAGTAGTTCCCTTTTACGGATTATAGTTGGTTGATTAAATGTTAAATTGGATTTAATATTTAATTTATGGAGAATTAATTAATAATAGATTAATTTGGAATTAATTATTATTAATGTTTAATTAAATTGAATTTAATTAAATAGCATTCCCAATAATAATATATGGAATATTATTATATAATTTAATATATATGGAATTAAATCCGTAGAGATTTGATATACATGGGAATTAAATCCATAGAGATTTTATATATGGGAAATAAATCTAAGAGATTTACTTTATAAGATTAAGGATTTTATTTCCTAATCAGGTTAGATTAAGATTTAAGCTGGGCCTCTCCCTATATATATGAGCTCTTGGAAATTCACAAATAACGTTAATTCATATTTTCTCCATAAGATCAAGAATGGGAATTTTCCTAGTGAACTCCATCTCAGATTCAACGCTGTCAAATCTGTTCAAGTCTGTGAACGAGGATTACGTGGATACCATAGTAAAGAAATATGCGTACTATTCACTGTAAGGTTTCTCTTTATATTTATACATATTGAATTATGCAATTATGTGTTCGTTGTTGGTGAACTGTTTATTTCCGATGCGCATGTATTACGTATTTACGTGCCTCTAAATTCCAACACCACTGCCTCCTGTTGTCCAGCCCATGCCGCCTATGTCTAGCCAGCCTAGACCATTCCTGCAGCGCCCCATTCCGGACGACACTGAACAGGCACCCGCTCGCCCGACGCCTGCGCCTGCTCCTGCTCAGTCCGCCCCAGCCCCATTGCACCCCATGGTCACACATGCCCCAACTGGGGAGTTCAAGCCGCGCTATCTAATTGACTTGTCGTGTACGGCCTTGCTTTCAGCTCTCGTTGCTAATCCCGAGCCTAAGGGGTTCAAACCTGCTGCAAAATCTCCAGAATGGTTATCCGCTATGCAGGAGGAGATCGATGCACTCCGTACTAATCATACTTGGAATTTGGTGCCTCATCCTTCGGGCACTAATATTGTTATGTCGAAATGGGTATTTTGCACCAAGTTTCATGCAGATGGTTCTGTTGAACGTTATAAGGCTCGCCTTGTTGCTCAGGGGTTTACTCAAATTCCTGGCATGGACTTTCATCACACTTTTAGTCCGGTTGTCAAGGCTGCCACTGACTGGGTCATTCTAGCTCTTGCAGTTCAGCATAGTTGGTCTTTGCATCAGCTCGATGTCAAGAACGCCTTCCACAATGGGGTTCTTGACAAACCAGTCTTTATGGCCTAGCCTCCTGGATTTGTTGATTCTAGCTTCCCTGATCATGGTTTTCGCCTTAAGAAGGCTCTGTATGGTCTGAAGCAAGCTCCACTAGCTTGGTTTCAACATTTCAGTACTTTTCTTTGGAGTTTGGGGTTCTGCCAGAGTTGTTCTGATTCATCCTTGTTTTATCTTTTACGTGATACTTCTATTATCTATCTTCTTTTTTACGTGGACGATATTATTGTCAAAGGGAATGACAATGGCTTATTGAAGACTTTAATTGCTCGCACGCACAAGGAATTTTCAATTAAGGATCTGGGTCACCTTAATTATTTCCTTGGTATTGAGGTCTCATACACACTTGAGGGTCTTTTTGTGGGACAGGCTAAGTATGCCCATGATATTCTTGACCAGGCAAACATGCTGGACTCTAAACCAATTGCCACTCCACTGGCGGCTGGTGAGGTATTGGTTAGTACTGATTCTCCGTTCAGTGACCCCACTTTATATCGTTCATTGGTTGGAGTTCTTCAGTATTTGACCACCACTCGTCCGGATTTGTCTTATGTTGTTAATGTTGTCAGTCAGTTCCTTCACTATCCCACATTTGATCATTTTAATGTTGTTAAGCGGATCTTGCGCTACATTAAGGGTACAGTTCACTTTGGCTTGTCCTTTACTAGGCGCCCTGACTCGTCTATTGTTGGATATTCTGATGTCGATTGGGCACGGTGCATCGAGACGCGTCATTCTACTTATGGATTTTTTATTTTTCTAGATGGAAATCTTGTTTCTTGGAGTGTAAAGAAATAACCCACGGTGGCCCGCTCAAGTTGTGAGTCAGAGTATAGGGCCATGGTTAATGCAGCTGCCAAACTTGTATGGCTCACCAATCTCTTTGGTGAGCTACGGATCACGCCTTCCGCTCCTTCGGTCCTTTTGTGTGACAACAAGAGTGCCATTTTTCTAAGTCAGGACTCGATTTCTCATAAACGAGCTAAGAACATTGATTTGGATTGCCACTTTGTTCGAGAACTGGTATCCACTAAGAGGATTTCTACACGGTTTGTTCCATCTCATCTACAGCTTGCAGATATTTTTATCAAGAGTCTACCTCGTCCTACTTTTGAGCTTCTTCGGTCCAAGCTATGCGTTTCTCTTCACCCACGCAAAGCTTGTGTGGGGGAGGTGTAGTAATAGGGATAATTGTTGACCTTGTAATTATAGTATAAATATTATTTTCCTTTATTTGGTCATATATGTACTGTGTATTTTATATATAATATAGTGCATATCCTCAATCACCAATTCAACGGTGATCTCCAAATCACTCTGGCAATGTCACATTAAAAATAGTATAGGGATGATTAATCTAATATGAGAGATCCTACTTGTAAAATATTTTATGTGAAATATTAATGCATATTTAAAAGGGATGAAAATTCGTGGATCAATTTCGAATCGAACAGAATTAAACAATTTTTTTCTAACAAATTCACGCAAAGGCTAAACAGAAAAACTCGCTCCTAAATTTGTGGTATTATAGGGACAAACGTGTGTTACTGTAAGGACAAATAAATGTTATTGTAAGAAAAAGAAACACATGCTTGCCCTTTTCAATACACATATTTATCCTTATGATAACACATGTAACATATTGAAAATTATGTTGCTATATAAAAATAAAAGTGTTACCGCAAAGAAAAGTATGTTACCGTGCGAATAAAACGACACCCCCTCTGTTTTATCCATACTTCTCTATGCCTGCTTAGCTAAGAGTGCCTTGTTGAAACCCACCATATTTCGGAAACCAACTCCCCCCATCTAGTAGCTTACACAAATCTTCCCATGAACTCAGAAAAATCCTCCCAAATATTTATTATTTGTTGCTCAATTTCACCACATATGAAATTCGGCGCACCCTAAAACATGACATCGCATAAGCGAGAATTGCCTACAACAGCATTTGGATTAAGACAAAAACTCGTATGAGATAGAGACGGGATACATTCTAGCACAAATCAACACCCAATCCTCCCAAATTGTTAAAGCGTCATGCCCAAATTATGACCCGACTCACTATGAGACTGTCTCATACAAGTGTGCCTCTTTGATTAAAGCTTATTTTACCCATGTAGAGAATTTTCAAGACTTATATCCATCAATCCTCTTGAGAAAGCGATCTTTAAGGTAAGGCCAATTGGTTCCTCTTTGATCATTATGCAGATGTCGAAAACCCCGAGTATAGCTCACACTATAAGAAAATAGTGAACTACCTACGGAATTTTTCAACATGCCTACTGGATATCCAACTAAAATAGTTTTGTTCTTAAAATATGAGGATTGTCTACAACTTGCCTACATAATTTTCTAATCATATAGACATTTCTAAATTACAATATAATTGCCTACAAAAAATTGTCTACAGAAATTAAAAATGTGTAGGCAGTTTGTTCGTAAGTAATTTGTTTGTCTACTAAAATTCTTAAAATTCGTGGGCAAATTGCATATAATCCTCACTATTTAAGGATTAAATTATTTTTGTTAAAAAACTTACATAGTCATTTGAAAAATTATGTAGCAAATTATTTATTTTCTTGTAGTGTCACGACCTTGCACATCTAAAATACAAAATAGTGCTTATAATTAATACTTTGTAACTCTATAAATAGAGGTTAACTCTTGATGAAATGGTCAAAAAGACTAAGTTCAAATTTTAATTCTCATATTCTGAGCATTTGTTCTTTATTGTTTAGTGTTTATCAATTATTGTTTTAATAACGCTCATCATGTGCAATTTGATATATCCATCTTACCATTTTCTGATGTTAACTCACCTGCTTTTAGTTTAACTAATTTGGAATACTCTGATTTCTTTGAGCCTTATATGATTATTCCCGAGTCACCTGCTCCCCCTGGTCCTAACCAGCCTGCACCACCTGTTCCTACTCATCCTATACAAACCCGTGCTAAGTCTGGTATTTTTAAACTCAAATACTTTGTGGTTATTGCAATAAATGTTTTACTTTTGCCTTTGTTCACTTCTCATGAACCTAAAGACTTCAAGTCGGTGCTTAAAACTCCTCACTAGAAAACTGCGATGCTTGAGGAAATGGAGGCCCTCCATTCAAATAACACTTGGGATCTAGTGCCTCGCCCGTATTGTTGGCTCGAAATGGTATTTTCGCATTAAGTTTAAATCAGACGGCTCGATTGAATGCTACAAGGCTAGATTAGTTGCTCAAGGCTCACTCAAATTCCTGGGTTTGATTTTCTCCACATGTTTAGTCATGTTATTCGTGCAGCCCTGTCTGAGTTATCCTGGCTATTGCTATTCAACGTCACTGGTCACTTCATCAACTCGATGTTAAGAACGATTTTCTCCACGAAATTCTAGATAAAGATGTGTTGGAATTTAGAGGCACGTAAACACGTAATACATGCGCAGCGGAAATTAAAGTTCACCAACAACGAACAATTAATTACATAATTAAATACGAGTAAACGTAAACAGAATTCTTACAGCAATTCGTACACGGATTCCTCAACTATGGTATCCACGTAATAGTCGTTTACTAACTCGCACAGATCTGTCAGCGTTTAATCCCCGAGATGAATTTGCTAGGAAAATTCTAACTTAGAGATTTTATGGAGAAATATGAATTCACTTATTATGAATTCCCAAGAGCTCATATATATAGGAGAGGATTAGCTTAAGTCTCAAGCTAACCTAATTAGGAAATAAAATCCCTAATCTTTATTTAAATAAATCTCTTAGATTTATTTCCCACATATAAATCTCTATGGATTTAAATTTCATATATGACAAATCTCTACGATTTGTTTCCATATATATTAAATCCTAAAATAATATTCCAAATATTATTATTGGGAATTCTTATTTAATTAAATCAAATTTAATTAAATATTAATAATAATTAATTCCAAATTAATCTATTATTAATTACTTCTCCATAAATTAAATATTAAATCTAATTTAACATTTAATCAACCAACTATAATTAGTAAACAACAATTACTTGTTGTGTGACCCATAGGCCCTCATATATCGAGCGATTAGTCAAACTAACGGTCTTAATTGAACCCTAGACAATAAATCAGACATTTTCAATATATGAGGTACGTTGCGAGGAAATGTGCAACTACCTATAACTGAAACATTGGCTATAACGATTTCCTTATTTCATTCGTGAATACTCGATTAAGTCTTGAACATGATGAGGTGTCTATTCAAATAACTTAATCATATTATCTCTAATTACTAATTGATCATGTATGTCACACTTAGCCACAAAGTCTAAGTTGACGTGCATCGGCCGATGACTTAGATCCAATAATGATGAGAAGATGAGTATTCTCTCTAAATCCACATTGAGGAATGAATCATATTCTTGGCTCAACTACCACGCACATGCACTTCTTGATGAACTCAATCCAAGTCATATCTACCCATAGAAGGGTGCAAGCATCTGTCATGGTCAAAGTTCATCACTCCACACATGTCGTGCGCATTGACCTCAAGTCAAAGGAGTATCGCATCGCTCCCACTAACCGAGATACCTAGTATCTCAGATGGGTATACCAATACCCTCTAAGGTATTTGTGCATCCATCATGAGATACCTAGTATCTCGTAGTAAGTGAGACCTTACTACACTTTCTAAGAGTATGATGCAGATCGCACACCAATCTCCATTGCATCATCAATATCCCATTCTTGATGATCCTTGATCGGGGCTATTTGAGAATCATGCTTAAGTCATCTGAGTTCTCACAACCTCAATGACAACAATGACTCATGGGAACACTTGCATGAATAAATGCAAACAATCAAACACAATACTCAAACAAGTGTATTGCCATACATTAATATTAAGTGAACTATAATATTAAATCAAACTGAATATCATCGAGTATTATGTCCTTACAATAGATTGTCTCTAGGACACCAACACTAACAATCTCCCACTTGGACTAGAGTCAATCACCTACATGTCTAACCCCTAGACCATCAAATGTCTAGTGTGTACATGAACACTCAGTGTTTTGGTGAAATGATCATCCAAATTAAATATGTGGGGATACATTTTTAATTTCATTTCTCCTATCCTTATGATCTCTCGGATCAAATGATAAGTCTAGGTACATGCTTTTTTCTGTTTGTTGATCTCGGTTCTTCTGCTTGCGCAATCGCACCAGTGTTGTCTCAATACAACTTTATTAGACAAATGGCACTCGGAACTACCCCTAGTTCTTTTAAGAACTATAAAATCCAGACAACCTCCTTGAGGCTTCTGATACAGCAATGTACTCAACTTCGGTTGTTGAATCTGCAGTCGTTTTGCTTAGAACTATTCCAACTGACCGCCTCATTATTGAGAGTGAAATGTAACCTGAATGTGTTTGTAATCATCACAGTCGGATTGGAAACTTGTGTCAGTTTAACCAGTCATTACTAGTTCTAACTGTCCACCATAGACAAGGAAATATTCTTTAGTTCGTCTAAGATACTTTAGAATGGTCTTGACAGCAATCCAGTGATACTCACCCGGATTCTGTTGGTACCTACCAGTGATGTTGATAGCGTAGGCCACGTTTGGCCTAGTGCAAGTCATGGTGTACATGATTGACCCAATTGCATATGCATATGAGACATCTTTCATGTGCTTGATATCAGCTTCAACAGAAGGACAATCCTTCTTTGATAGCTTTATCCCATGATTTGCCGATAGAGATCCTCTCTTAGAGTTCTCCATCGCAAAACGCTTCAACACCTTATCTACATAGGTGGATTGTGACAGCCCCAACATCCTCTTGGATCTATCCTTGTGGATCTTGATCCCTAAGATGTAGCAGGCTTTACCAAGACCCTTCATCGTGAAGGTCTTTAACAACAAATCTTTACCGGACTGCATTAACGGGATATTGTTTCCCAAAATCAATATGTCTTTGACATACATGATTATGAAAGCAATATTCTTCCCGCTGCGTTTATAATAAACACAAGGATCTTTCGAATTTCTGATAAAGTCAAAAGGACTTGATAGCTTTATCAAATCGGATATTCCAACTCCTAGAAGCTTGCTTCAATCCATAAATGGATATCTTTAGCTTGCATACTAGATTAGAATTTGACTTAGATGTAAAACCTTCCGGTTGAGTCATAAACACTTCCTTATCAATGTTTCTATTGAGGAAAGCTGTTTTGACATCCATCTGTCAAATCTCATAATCAAAGTGTTCTGCTATTGCAAGTAAAATTCGAATGGACTTGATCTTTGCAATTGGTGAGAAGGTCTTGTCACAGTTAATGATTTTGCATTAACTATAACCCTTCGCTACCAACCTAGCTTTGTAGGTTTGTACTTTGCCATTTGCATCGGTCTCTCGCTTGAAGACCCAATCGCAACATATGGGTCTAACCCCTTTAGGCAATTCAACCAAGTCCCAGACTTGATTGGTGTACATCGAGTCCATCTCAGATTTCATGGCTTCATGCCACTCTCCTGAATCAATATCTGATATTGCTTCAGAATAAGTATTAGGATCATCCTTATCCGGTATGTCCATATTATCGAGTTCCTCCAAGAGGTAACCGTATCTAATGGGTGGATTACGATTCCTAATTGACTTACGGAGCTGGGTTGTGCAGGCTGTACATTCTGATCGTGAAAATTTTGTGGTGCATCGATTTCATCAATGTCCGGAGAGTCCTCAAGAGCTACACTTTCAGATGCCTCTTGGGCGGGAGTTTAAACTATGTTGTTCTCATTCAGCCCACTTGGAGGTTCTTGCACAGACAAGCCAACTCCAATTACGCTCCCACTGGCTGAAAGACGATCACCAAGTGAAAGACTCCCACCGTGAACGTTGTTGAATGCTCCCACTGATTCCTTGTCATGTTGCTTTGACAAGATATCAGTCTCTTTGTTAATTTGTGGTTCTTGAATTTCCTCAAGTTCTATCAGCTTACGACCTTGTTCCTTAAAGCCATAGTTTTCTTCGAGGAACTTGGTCTGCCTAGAAACAATCACTGATTATTTCTCAGGTAGATAGAATCAATATCCTTTAGGTTCCTTAGGATATCCCACAAAGTAACTCTTTTCACCTTTGGATTCCAGTTTGTCGGTAAGCTTCCTGTTGGGGTTATACTGAAAAGTATGCTTTTACTTTGTATAACCAAACTAAATTTTCTTATTTATTTATTGAAATAAATTATTAATCACTGTTGCATTTAAATATGAATGAATGTTATATATATTTATTGCAAACCCGTTCAATAAGTCAGTACGTATTACGTTGTAGTTAATTTGGTGATACCAGATCACAGAAGATCAAATTAACAACTCCTTGTAATTAAGTACAAATTCACAACCTAGATTGAAATGAACAAACCATCATGAAAGGTTGATGTATAAGACTCAGATTGACTTGTCTTGACCAAGAGATTATACTTGTGCATTTGGATGCGCTGAATAGGACCTACAGGGGGATAAATTCTTCGGTACTGAATATACAAGAATTAGACCTCAGTGGTGTGTTATTTCTTAATATCCATCCCTTAAATAGGATCGTGTGAAATTAATAACTATTTCTTTGACTTATGATAGGAAGAGAGTTATTGCGATTCGATACCTTATATCTTGGGCAATATTATTAATTATATGACGATTGCTGACATTTAATATGGAGAATCGTGTACAAGTACGTCTTGCTTGATTTGTCCCCTTGGTGAGCTCAGAATCTTTATCATACCAAATCTTGCAAGTGGAAATTTATTTCCGGTATGGATAATAATGTTGAGTTGTCTTTACTCCAAGGATAAAGATATTAATTAATATAAAGCTTGTTCAGTGGCTTAATTAATTAATGGACTAAAATAATCTTAAACACGGGAAATAATGACTGGGAGCCATATTATAGTGAAGTCATAATATGGGTTAAGATGGATAGTTCAATATTAATTTTATAGTGGGAAAATTAATATTAATGGACTTTTAATAATATTTGGCCCAATATTATAGCTGCATAGTCCATTGGAGGTCCAATCTTAATTCTCCTAAAGGCCCCTCAAATAGCCCAAAATAAATTCTAATTAATAAAAGAGAGAAGAAAATATTCTTGCCTAATAATTTTTTTTTTCGAAAATTGTAGGATTAAGGAGAAGAAAGATTTTCTTGATTTTCTTGAAATTTTTTTATGGAAAGAGATAAGTATTCTTGGAATACATAATTATCCCATAAATTCAAGAAGTCAAATCTTGACTCCTTCCTCCTTGTATTTTTCAAAAATATGGGTAAAAAGGGGAATAAGATTTTTATGGAAAATTTTAATTAAGGAGAAAAGAATATAAGAGATATATTCAAGATTTCTTGAAGATCAAGAAAAAGATTTTCTTCCCTTATTTTTTTCCTCAAAAAATTGGCCACTCCCTCCCTATATATAGGGGATGAATTTTTCATTCCCAACTAAAATTCCATGTGTTGGAAATATTAGAAATCCACAAAGGTGGTGGCAAAATATTTTTGGTTTTCTCTCTTATTAAAATCGTTCGTGAGAATCCTCCCACCGGATTGCGTTCGTGGACTTGGGACATATTTGGGAAGGCTCTTTGGGTTGATCCATCGTCTCAACGGTTGTCTCTACAAGAGGTTAGTAATCTCGTAACTCCTAGATTCCGCATGCTTAGGATTTATGTGGATTACGTGTATGCATGTTGTTTATTCGCTTATTAATTATTATGTTGAATTGATTTAGGATTAATTCATGCTAGTAATTAATTGATTAATTTAAATATATATTTAAAATCATCTCGAATAGATCCGGGCACCCCTAATTCCCCAACAACTGGTATCAGAGCTCTGGTTTCGAGCTCTGACTTTTAAATTGTTATTTAAATTATGTTGGACATTAAATTGAAAATTGGATTGTAGAATTGCTAGATCTGTTTTGTAGGTATCCAATTGTCATGGTATTTAATGTGTTTAATTTCATGCGTATGAATGAATGGTTTTTTAATTCGACTCGTTCAGATTTATTTTTCTCGTGAGAAAATCCATGAGTAGATTAGGCTAGTTGATTTGATCAATGTAATAGACTAGTCTAGATTTAAGGTGTATTTATTTTTCATTAAATAAATTGTAACCTAATCGAAGACGAAGACGGAGACGAGGAGTTAAGATGGATCGAAAACAAATGCGTGGGCGGCGTGCGTCGCTTAAACGCGTGCGAGGAGGCATCTTGTGCGATCTGACGCGTCCTTTGGTTTAATGGGCTTGGCGCACGGCGCCTAGCGGGATCGGCCCACGACGAGTGCAGACGCGACGAAAGCGCGCCGCGAACGCACGCGCGAGCTGGGCGGAGGAGGCGAAAACAGTAAAAGCGCGGCAGCGTGGGAGCACTGGCTTTGACGACGACGCTTTGCCGACGCAGCCGAGGGTCGCCGAGAACAACCATGGGCGACACGTAGCCGCGCTTAGGCACACGCAGTGTGATAATGCAACCAAGCGGCCGCCGGATGTGGCGTGCATCATTCAGTACTTGGCGTGGCGTTCCAAGACGGAATTCTTTTCGAGATAAATGAGTGGGAGAAATTCAATACGGTATCTCTTCAAGATCAAGCCAAGGAAAATCAAACCATGACAGTTGGATAATATGTGCCAAATGTGTTTATTTTCTGCTTTGCTTGAATTATTGTTGTATTTTCTTATGCTTTATCTAATTTTTTTAAATGTGTTTGCATGAGAATTGCTCAACGAAAAATCTCAAATTTAAAAATTACTAAGTTTGTTTTAATAATTAATTTGTTTTTGAATCAAATTAATTTTGACCTCCATGATTTATTTATTTGTGAAATCTTTTGGAGAAATTCCCCTACGGGGCGATCAAAAGATAGCTTTCACATTAATAAATTCTCAAAAGGATGATTGTGAATTATTATTAGTGGCGACGATGACCCTCCCACGAGGCTCGATCAAAATGAAGTAGTAATTCTGCATTTAATCATGGTTATTACTTAGGTATAAAATTGATATGCATATACTTCACTGAAGTCCCTATCAATTTTATATTGGTCAAGTGGGAGCCGACTATTAATTTTTGAAATTAAAGGTTTGTAATTGTTCTTGTTTGTTAACCTGCTTGAATGTGATTTAAATGATGACCCTCCCAAGAGGCTCATTTAAATCTGTTTTGAGATGTTGGCTGATGCATGTTCATATTTTTTTTTTTTAGATTTTAATATGAATCATGTGATCGAATTATGTGATTTTCTTTGTGTTGATCCGGATATTGACACAAGATGTATGTTTATTTTCAGTTTCATCATGTCGCAACCTTTTAATCCACTAAAACATATGCTCAAAGAACACCAACTCATTGGTGAAAACTATGTCATTTGGAAACATAATATGTCTTTTGTCCTCACTGCACAAAAACATCATTGGGTTCTTGGTGGACAAAAACCAAAAACCAACTGAAAGGTCATCAAGTGCAGAAAGATGTTTGTACAAAATCTGGGAGCAAGCAAACGAATTAATGAAACTCGTAATCTTGACTTCACTGTCTGATGATTTGAGACTCATTCATGAGGGGGTTGATTCGGCTGTGGAAATTGTACAAAGTCTTGAGGAAATATTTTCCTCAGAGAGCAATATGACCAAAGAGTTTCATCAAAATGGTGTGTAAAAGCTAAAGACGATCGAGGGAACGCCCTTAAGGGATCACATTCTCAAGATCAGATGCCATTTTGAAAAACTTGCTTACCTCGGTACTCGGTACTGTGATGAGGCTCAAATCAAATTCTTGTTCCTAACTCTTCCAAGGTGCTTTAATGAGTTCTACTGTGGTTTTGTGATGAGTGATCACATGTTTACCATGGATACTCTGCAAGAAATCTTGGAGACGATAGAGAAACACTTGGGACAAGAAGACGAAGCTCTGGTGACTAAGAAACTTCTCTCAAGATCTAGACCAATGGTGGGTAAGATCATTGAGAAGATGAATGGTCCGATCCAAAACAAGGCCACTAAGAAAAAGAGTAAGAAGGCCAGTTGGCTAAAGGTCCAAAAGAAACCAAAGAGAAAATGTTTCAACTGCGGTGAAGAAGGACATTGGAGTTCAGCATGTTCCAATCCCAAAAGGAATGGAAAGAAAGGTAATTCTCACTCACTAGTTGTTGAAGCTTGTTTGGCGGCGTATGCTGCCCATTCGTGGGTAGTGGATACGAGATCCACTGATCATGTTTGTTTCACATTACAGGGTTCAAGCGGACCCGGCAACTTAGTGGAAGTGAGATCCTCATCACGCTAGGCGATGCTACGAGAGTGGTAGCTGAAGCAGTGGGAGACGTGCACCTGTCTTTTGAAGATCAGTTTTTAATTTTGAGAGATGTTCTTTATGTTCCAATTTTTGGAAAAACCTTGTTTCAGTTTCTAAACTATTTGTCGATGGATATTCTATTCGTTTTAATAAGCATGTTACTGTTTTTCGTAACGATGTGATTATCTGTCGTGGAATTTTATGAAACAATCTCTATATTATTAACTGTGCACACCACTCACAAAATGCATCGTATAACACATCTACTATTTCATGTAAAAGAAAGCATTTGGCTAACGTGAACGAAACACTTCTTTGGCACCTAAGATTAGGTCATATTAACCCAAAAAGGATTCAAAGGTTGGTTCAAGATGGTTCATTGGGGTCTCTCCAGATTGAACCATTTCCAACTTGCGAATCGTGCTTGGAGGGTAAAATGACCAAGAGGGCATTTGGAGCCAAGGGGCTTAGAGCTAAGGAAGTGTTAGAAATCGTTCACACCGACGTGTGTGGTCCAATGCAAATCAAAGCTAGAGGTGGCTATGAGTATTTCGTTATGTTTATCGATGATTACTCACGCTACGGATACGTTTTCCTAATGAAGCATAAATCTGAGACCTTTGATAAATTCAAAGAATTTAAGGCTCAAGCAGAGAATCATAAGGAAAAGACTATCAAGTTTCTACGATCTGATCGTGGAGGCGAATACCTCAGTGATGAATTCTTGAACTACCTGTCGGAAGAGGGGATTGCATCCCAGTTGGCTGCACCCGGTACCCCTCAACAAAATGGGGTTGCATAAAGAAGAAATAGAACGCTTCTAGAAATGGTAAGATCAATGATGAGTTATGCAGATTTACCAAAATCATTTTGGGGTTACGCTTTGGAAACAGTGGCTTATATTCTAAACTTAGTGCCATCCAAATCAGTTCCTAAAACCCCGAGAGAATTGTGGACAGGGCGCAAGCCCAGCTATGGACACATCAGGATCTGGGGGTGTCTGGCATATGTGTTGGACAAGGAAGCCGGTAAGTTGGATGCACGTTCAGAATTAAGGTTGTTCATTGGGTATCCCGACGGGGACGAAATGATGCATGTTCTATGGTCCCGAAGATCAAAAGGTCGTAATCAGTACGCACTTTAGATTTTTGGAAGAAGACTATATGAACGATAAAAAGCCTAGAAGTGAAATTACCTTGTAAGAACTTAAGGGGCCAACTCCATTGCCAACTGTACAAAATGATATACCAAACGTCACGCCTTCACAACCGGAACCTCGTCGTAGTGAGAGGGTTGTCCGACAACCTGAGCGATTCTTAGGGATTGGAGAGTCTTCGGACTTTATCTCAGGCGAAGAATCAGATCCCTGGTCCTACAATGAGGCGATCCAAGACAAAGATGCAACCTCTTGGCAAACAGCAATGGAAGACGAAATGGGTTCAATGGATCACAATAAAGTGTGGGAGCTAGTCGAACCACTTAATGGGGTAAAACCCATTGGATGCAAGTGGGTATACAAGAGAAAAGGGGGACCGGACGGAAAGGTTAAAACCTTTAAAGTAAGACTAGTGGCGAAAGGGTACACCCAGAAAGAAGAGATCGACTATGAGGAAACCTTTTTGCCAGTAGCCATGCTCAAGTCCATCCGCATTCTCTTGTCGATGGCTGCGCATTTAGACTTTGAGATCTGGCAAATGGATGTCAAGACAGCTTTCCTCAATGGAAGTTTTGACGAAGAAATCTACATGCAACAACCCGAAGGCTTCATTGAAAATGGTCAAGAGCATCTGGTTTGCAAGCTTAAGAAGTCCATTTATGGGCTGAAGCAAGCATCCCGTGCTTGGAATCAGTGTTTTGATCAAGTTATAAAATCCTACGGTTTTGATCAAAACAACTTTGAAAGTTGTGTTTACAAAAAGTGTGACGGAACTGCATTGGTATTTTTGGTACTATACGTAGACGACATACTGCTCATCGGGAATAATGTAAAGGTGTTATCGGACATAAGGGCATGGCTATCAAAACAGTTTGATATGAAAGATTTAGGGGAAGCCGGCCACATCCTAGGGATCAAGATCACTTGAGATCGCAGGAAAAGAATGATCGGGCTTTCGCAAGCCTCATACATTGACACTGTTTTGAAACACTTCAGCATGCAAGATTCCAAGAAAGGCTTTGTGCCTAAAGACATGGAATCCATCTATCCAAAGAAATGTGTCCCAAAACACAGAATGAGATAGATAACATGAAAGGCATCCCTTATGCTTCGGCTGTGGGAAGCCTCATGTACGCAATGTTGTGCACGAGACCGAATATCTGCTTTGCCGTAGGCATGGTAGCTAGATATCAAAGTAACCCTGGGAAAGCTCATTGGACTGTGGTAAAGAACATTCTGAAGTATCTGAAGAGAACACGGGACAAAATGTTGGTTTACCAATCAGACAGTCTAATCCCCATCGGTTACACGGACTCAGATTTCCAATCAGACATTGACTCCAGAAAGTCTACCTCGGGTAGTGTGTTTTGCAAGGGGGAGGAGCCATGACATGGAGAAGCGTAAAGCAGAAATGCATCGCCGATTCTACTATGGAAGCCGAATATGTAGCTGCTTGTGAAGCAGCGAAGGAAGCGGTTTGGCTCAAGAACTTCCTAGTGGACTTGGACGTTGTCCTGGATTTGCCCAGCACAATCACGGTCTACTGTGATAATGCCAGAGCAGTTGTAAATTCGAGGGAACCGAGAGCACACAAGGCCAGCAAACACATTGAAAGAAAATACCATCTTATACGAGAAATCGTTAAGAGATGAGACATTGAGGTGGCAAAGATTGCATCAAAAGACAACCTAGCAGATCCATTCACAAAGGGTCGCCTCGAGTACAGATAGAGACATGTGGAAGGAATGGGTGTCAAGAACGTTGTCAGTCTGCTTTGAGTATAAGTGGGAGAAATTATTAGGTTCGTGTAGGGTGACATTAGATGTCACATAGAACATGAGACATGCTGTAGTATACTTAAAAGCAGACTTTGAGTATAAGTGGGAGATTGTTGGGGTTATACTGAAAAGTATGCTTTTACTTTGTATAACCAAACTGAATTTTCTTATTTATTTACTGAAATAAATTATTAATCACTGTTGCATTTAAATATGAATGAACGTTATATATATTTATTGCAAACCCGTTCAATAAGTCAGTACGTATTACGTTGTAGTTAATTTGGTGATACCAGATCACAGAAGATCAAATTAATAGCTCCTCGTAATCAAGTACAAATTCATAACCTAGACGGAAATGAACAAACCATCATGAAAGGTTGATGTATAAGACTCAGATTGGCTTGTCTTGACCAAGATTATACTAGTGCATTTGGATGCACTGAATAAGACCTACAGGAGGATAAATTCTTCGGTACTGAATATACAAGAATTAGACCTCAGTGGTGTGTTATTTCTTAATCTCCGTACATTAAATGGGATCGTGTGAAATTAATAACTATTGCTTTGACTTATGATAGGAAGAGAGTCATTGCGATTCGATACCTTATATCTTGGGCAATATTATTAATTACATGACGATTGCTGACATTTAATATGGAGAATCGTGTACAAGTACGTCTTGCTTGATTTTTCCCCTTGGTGGGCTCAAAATCTTTATCATACCAAATCTTGCAAGTGGAAAATTATTTCCGGTATGGATAATAATGTTGAGTTGTCTTTACTCCAAGGATAAATATATTAATTAATATAAAGCTTGTTCAACGGCTTAATTAATTAATGGACTAAAATAATCTTAAACACGGGAAATAATGACCAGGAGCCAAATTATAAAAAAGTCGTAATGGGTTAAGATGGATAGTTCAATATTAATTTTATAGTGGAATAAATTAATATTAATGGACTTTGAATAATATATGGCCCAATATTATAGCTTCATAGTCCATTGGAGGTCCAATCTTAATTCTCCTGAAGGCCCCTCAAATAGCCCAAAATAAAGTTCAATTAATAAAAGAGAGAAGAAAATATTCCTGCCTAATATTTTTTTTTTTTCCGAAAATTGTAGGATTAAGGAGAAGAAAGATTTTATTGAAAAGATTTTATGGAAAGAGATAAGTATTCTTGGAATACATAATTATCCCATAAATTCAAGAAGTCAAATCTTAACTCCTTCCTTCTTGTATTTTTCAAAAATATGGGTAAAAAGGGGAATAAGATTTTTATGGAAAAATTTAATTAAGGAGAAAAGAATATAGGAGATATATTCAAGATTTCTTGAAGATCAAGAAAAAGATTTTCTTCCCTTATTTTTTCCTCAAAAATCGGCCACCCCCTCCCTATATATTGGGGATGAATTTTTCATTCCCAACTAAAATTTCATGTGTTGGAAATATTAGAAATCCACAAAGGTGGTGGCAAAATATTTTTGGTTTTCTCTCTTATTAAAATCGTTCGTGAGAATCCTCCCACCGGATTGTGTTCGTGGACTTGGGACATATTTGGGAAGGCTCATTGGGTTGATCCATCGTCTTAACGGTTGTCTCTACAAGAGGTTAGTAATCTCGTAACTCCTAGATTCCACATGATTAAGATTTACGTGGATTACGTGTACGCACGTTGTTTATTCGCTTATTAATTATTATGTTGAATTGATTTAGGATTAATTCATGCTAGTAATTAATTGATTAATTTAAATATGTATTTAAAATCATCTCGAATAGATCCGGGCACCCCTAATTCCCCAACACTTCCTTTTCACAATCACGGGGCAACCCCATGTTTGATATGTGTAAAAGTTGGCTTCTTGCCACACCATAGTTCATATGGTGTATGCTCAACCGATTTAGATAGAATCCTATTCAGAATGTAAATTGAGGTTTGTAACGTGTATCCCCATAAGAATGTCGGAAGAGAGGAGAAGCTCATCATGGACCTCACCATATCTAACAGGGTTCGGTTTCTCCTTTCGGACACACCGTTCATATGATGTGTTCCGGGAGGAGTCCATTGTGACTGGATTCCATGTAACTTCAAGTAATCAATGAATTCATGGCTAAGGTATTCACCTCCTCGATCTAATCGAAGAGTCTTGATACTCTTACCAAGTTGCTTCTTTACTTCAGCCTTAAAACTCTTTGAATTTTTCAAAAGATTTGAATTTGTATTTCATAAGATACACGTATCCGTATCTTGAGAAATCATCAGTAAAAGTGATGAAGTAGCCGAAGTGACCCCTAACTAGAGTGGGCAATGGTCCACAAACATCATTGTAGATCAACTCTAGAACTTCTTTGGCATGCACCCCTTTCCCAGAAAATGGTATGTTGATCATCTTGCCCATGAGATAAGATTCACAATCTCCATAAGACTCACAGTCGAATGGGGTTAAGTAGTCTAACTTTCTTAACCTTGCAATTCTTTTCTCGTTTACATGATCAAGTTCTACAATGTCATAGGTAAGTCGGGTTTTCATGATTACTAAGTTTGAGTCTTTTATTTTGTATATTAAGAACATCATATCCATAACGCAACAGATACATGTTGCGAGTAATAGAAAGAACTAAATGACAATCATTAAGTTCTAATCTAAAACCAAAGGGTAAGTCTAACACATAAGTCCCCACACGTTCAGTTAACAACTCTTGCTCCGTTTCCACGTGTAGGACGACTTCTCCCGCCCTAACTTTCCTATGACACATGAGCCCTTTCACATTAGTGCAAATGTGAGAGCCAAATCCGGTATCCAATACCAAGCAGTTAGCGCTATTAGTGGACATGTTTATCTTAATAACAAACATACATGTTCTAGTGCTATAAGCACCTAGTGCCTTCTTTTTAGTAACCAGAACCTTATAGTCCTTCTTCCAATGTCCTCTTCTACTTATAGTAGAGGCACACATCCTTGTTTACCCGCTCCTTCTTTCAGACACCATCTTAGTGATAGTGAACTCAAAAGTCTTGAGCACGTTGTGAAGTTCAGGCATGGTCGCATCCGTCTTATTCATATTGTTGTTCACAATGAAGCTGAAATATGAATCAGGAGCGACTTGAGGATAGCATAAATGAAAACATTGGTCTTTTAGCTAAAATCCTGAATAACCAAGTTTATCAATTAGGCATATCATCATAAGCACATGAGATAAAATCTTCCCTCCTTTAGCTAACCGACATCTGAACAGATCTCTCATCACTTCATAAATTCCAGAATGAGATTCAGAATCAAAGAGATCCTTCAGATGCTTGAGCATCTAGAAGGGACCCATTTTCTCATGTTGCCTATGTATATCGGGAGTCATGCCGAGCAACATCACACACTGAGCTTGGGAAGCATTCTCTTGATGCTTCTTCTGAGCTGCTACGTCAAACGTGGCTGCCTCAGAGTACCAACTTTAAGGGTAACCGGGATATACGTGTCCAACACGTACTCAATCTTTTCTTGCCTTAGCACCAAACACATGTTTCGGTGCCAGTCCAGAAAATTTGGCCTAGCCAATTTTGTTTGTTTCCAAAACACATCTCAATAACAGTTATACATTTCAACTAACCAAGAGAAATAAAATAAAACGGGAATTAAACACATAATTCATATGATCAATATTCAGCAAACAAAATAAACATGGTCTTTCTTTTGTGTTTATTTTGTCTCCATTATTTTCACATACTCAACGACCTCATCGGAAGAGTACGAATTTATATCATATATAAATTGTAATGGACTAGGATCCACATTCCTACTATTACAATATCTGCTTGGGCTGATTACTGCAATAGCATAACTGGTAGGTCTCCAAACCAATTGCAAAACTGTAATTCCTAGTTGATTGAACCTAGTTCAATCGGATGCCCCTTGACTTTCGTTTCCCTGCTTGGGCTGGTGAAACAAAATCAAGTTGATTTACAACCATCAAGCGTCGACACTACGTGTCCCTATAAAAGTCCCGTTAAATGTAGATCCGAGCAAAAGACTTGGGCCTTAAATACTCATTGGAACGAAATCTCTGGTTTACTTTTAATTTTGATGGAAAACATCATTCAATTTAATGAAAATCATATTTTGTTGAGGAACATTTTAAAGGCGGGGTATTAATTGCTTAATCGAGATCCTGTTGGAAAATAGAGGCACGTAAAACACGTAATCACATGAGCAGCGGAAATTAAAGTTCACCAACAACGAACAATTAATTGCATACATATTACTATAATCATAACGATAAATCTTACAGTAACTCGAGAGCAGATTTTTCTACTACGGTATCCACGTAATCCCCAATTACGGACTTGCACGGATTTGCCAGCGTTGAATCCCGAGACAGATTTGCTAGGAAAATCCAAACTCTAGATCTTATGGAGAAAATATGAAGTAACATTATTTGTGAATTCCCAAGAGCTTGTATATATATGGAGGTCCAGCTTAAATCTTAAGCTAGCCCAATTAGGGAAATAAAACCCTAATCTTGAATTAAATTAATTCCTTTTAATTTAATTCCCTAAATATAAATCTCTACGGATTTAAATGCCTTATATGAAAATCTCTACGATTTATTTCCATATACATTAAATCCTACAATTATATTCCAAATATAATTATTGGGAATTCTTATTTAATTAAATCTAATTTAATTAAATATTAATAATAATTAATTCCAAATTAATCTATTATTAATTACTTCTATATAAATTAAATATTAAATCCAATTTAACATTTAATCAACCAACTATAATCCGTAAAAGGAAACTATTTGTTGTGTGACTCATAGGCCCTCATATACCAAGCGATTAGTCAAACTAACGGTCTTAATTGAACGCTAGTCAATAAATCAGACATTCTCAATATATGAGGTACGTTGCGAGAAACATGCAACTACCTGTAACTGTAACTTGGGCTATTACCATTTTCTCCTTTCATTCACGAATACTCGATTAGTCTTGAACATGATGAAGTGTATATTCAAATAACTTAATCACTTTATCTCCAATCACTAATTGATCACTTATGTCACACTTGGCCACAAAGTCCAAGTTGACGTGCATTGACCAATGACTTTGACCCAATTATGATTAGAAGGTGTGTATTTTCTCTAAATCCACTTTGAGGAATGAATCATATTCTTGGCTCAACTACCACGCACATGCACTTCGTGATGAACCCAATCCAAGCCATATCTACCCATGGAAGGGTGCAAGCATCGGTCATGGTCAAAGTTCATCACTCCACACATGTCGTGCGTATTGACCTCAAGTCAAAGGAGTATCGCATTACTCCCACTAACCGAGACACCCGTAGACACATATAGTGGAACTACATCAAACGGTTTCTCAGATGGGTATACTAATACCCTCTAAGGTATTTGTGCATCCATCATGAGATACCTAGTATCTCGTAGCAAGTGAGATCTTACTACACTCTCTAAGAGTATGATACAGATTGCACACCAATCTCCATTGCATCATCAATATCCCATTCTTGATGATCCTCGATTGGGGCTATTTGAGAATCATGCTTAAGTCATCTGAGTTCTCACACACTCAATGACAGCAATGACTCAAGGGAACATAGATAAGAATAGATGCAAACAATCAAACATAATATTCTAATTAGTGCAATGCCATATATTTAATATTAAACAAATAATAATATTAAACCAATACTGAATATTATCTGAGTATTATGTCCTTATAAATGATTGTCTCTAGGACACTAACACTAACAGATCCAACATGTTAATCTACATCACATTTGAGCAATTATTGGGCGTCGCCTACCCAAACATGATTTCATACGGACTAACACTTATATGGGCACCGTCTACCCAAACAATAATACAGTCCAACAAGTATTGGGCGCCGCCTACCCAAACAATAACAATGCGGACCATAAGGCGTCAATTAATTCAAAAAACAAGTCAACACAAGTGGGAATTGATAATCATAAAACGTAAACTAAAATTAAAACAAAAGTTTAATAATTTTAGTTTGACCAATTTTAATTTATTATCAATATATTAATTAATCCAATTAATAAGCATTTAAAAGCCCAGCTTTTAATTTCGTTTTAAAATTAGACCTTTATAAATTTTAAAACAAATTTTAATTTCAAATTTCAATTTTCAATTGTTTTTATTAATAGGGGATCAGATGCAATTTCTAAAATTGCATGGAAGGGCCTTGCAAAATCAAATTTGCAACATAGCCCTTCCCACATCACCACCCAAATCCGACAGCATCCAATCCGTAATTTGGGACAACCGGTTCCAAAATCAATAGTTCATCAATCATAATTCATTTAGAATCTGCACAAATAATTTATCAACATGCTCGAGTCCAACAAGAACAATACAAAAGATGAACAGGAGAAACACAACGAACCAGTAGCAGGTCAAAGGGCATCGCGTAAATAACATCGTCGTGCGCGCTCGTGACCTTCACTACATCGGAGGTCATGGGGCATCTCGCCGCCATGTGGGTTGAGCGCGTGCGAGTACACGCACGTCTCACCACACATGCACGAAACACCTCCATTCTTCCGTCAACGGCTTCGATTAAAGGCCACGCTCGCATGCTTCAAACGCCGCCGTACGGAGTGGCACGAAACAATACCAGAAGGTTGGAATCGCGCCGCTTCCGCCGGAATGGGTGAAACAACAGTGCTTCGTCGTAGATCGAAAAATTCAGACACTGACCACCTCGAGACGAAACGAATCGATGGGACATTGCCTCGATTTGCGTCGAAATAGGGGAGACAAAGTCGAATCGGGTCGATTTAGCAAGTACCACCATGAAGCAGGACAAAAGGTGCACCGTCGTGGATTCTAAATTCGTCGTCGCTTGATGCATCTTGGGTCCATGCGAACGATGCGAGGCGCGACTTGAAGTCGCCGCCTCGAGCGAAGTTGCGGGTCACCGCCGCCAAGCAGAGTGACGCCGTGAAGGGGGCGGTGCATAGGGTCGCTGAAAACCCTAAATCTGGAATCGGGGTGAAGACAACAGGATGAACCCCAAGAGGCGTGTGACAAAATAGGCAATGTAATTAATGAAGAATACATAATATCATTGTATATATCAAACAAAACAAATATCACACGTATGGGTTTTAAAAAACCCCAATTAACAAAATTAATTTGTATGATTCACACATCAATCAAATAAAATCAATTTTCATGGTCACGTTCAAAACCAATCCACACCCTAGCGATTTTATATATTAATTAAATCAATTAAGCAATTAATCAAGAGCATGAAGCTCTGATACCACTGTTAGAATTTAGAGGCACATAAACACGTAATACATGCGCAACGGAAATTAAAGTTCATCAACAACGAACAATTAATTGCATAATTAAATACGAGTAAACGTAAATAGAATTCTTACAGCAATTCGTACACGGATCTGCCAGCGTTGAATCCCCGAGATGAATTTGCTAGGAAAATTCTAACTTAGAGATTTTATGGAGAAATATGAATTCACTTATTATGAATTCCCAAGAGCTCATATATATAGGAGATAATTAGCTTAAGTCTCAAGCTAACCTAATTAGGAAATAAAATCCCTAATCTTTATTTAAATAAATCTCTTAGATTTATTTCCCACATATAAATCTCAACGGATTTAAATTCCTTATATGACAAATCTCTACGATTTGTTTCCATATATATTAAATCCTACAATTGGGAATTCTTATTTAATTAAATTAAATTTAATTAAATATTAATAATAATTAATTCCAAATTAATCTATTATTAATTACTTCTACATAAATTAAATATTAAATCTAATTTAACATTTAATCAACCAACTATAATTAGTAAACAACCATTACTTGTTGTGTGACCCATATGCCCTCATATATCGAGCAATTAGTCAAACTATAGGTCTTAATTGAACCCTAGACAATAAATCAGACATTCTCAATATATGAGGTACGTTGCGAGGAAATGTGCAACTACATGTAACTGAAACATGGGCTATTATGATTTCCTCCTTTCATTCGCGAATACTCGATTAAGTCTTGAACATGATGAGGTGTGTATTCAAATAACTTAATCATATTATCTCTAATCACTAATTGATCATGTATGTCACACTTAGCCACAAAGTCTAAGTTGACGTGCATTGGCCGATGACTTAGATCCAATTATGATGAGAATATGAGTATTCTCTCTAAATCCACATTGAGGAATGAATTCTATTCTTGGCTCAACTACCACGCACATGCACTTCGTGATGAACCCAATCCAAGCCATATCTACCCATAGACGGGTGCAAGCGTCGGTCATGGTCAAAGTTCATCACTCCACACATGTCATGAGTATTGACCTCAAGTCAAAGGAGTATCACATCGCTCCCACTAACCGAGACACCCGTAGACACATATTGTGGACTTACATCAAACGGTTTCTCGGATGGGTATACGAATACCCTCTAAGGTATTTGTGCATCCATCATGAGATACCTAGTATCTCGTAGTAAGTGAGATCTTACTACAGTCTCTAAGAGTATGATGCAGATCGCACACCAATCTCCATTGCATCATAAATATCCCATTCTTGATGTTCCTTGATCGGGGCTATTTGAGAATCATGCTTAAGTCATCTGAGTTCTCACAACCTCAATGACAGCAATGACTCATGGGAACACTTGCATGAATAAATGCAAATAATCAAACATAATACTCAAACAAGTGTATTGCCATACATTAATATTAAGTGAACTATAATATTAAATCAAACTGAATATCATTGAGTATTATGTCCTTACAATAGATTGTCTCTAGGACACCAACACTAACAACATGTTCTCATGGCACAACCACCAGGCTTCATTGACCTTCGTTTTACAGATCATGTGTGTCGTCTCAAGAAGGCCCTCTATGGCCTTAGTCAAACGTCTCGTACTTAGTTTGAACATTTTAGTTCCTTTCTAATTAGTTTAGGTTTCATACGTAGCAAGGCGAACACTTCACTTTCTTTTTACATCGTTCTGATTGCACCATTTTTCTGCTCCTATACATTGATGATATTATTATTGAGAGTAACAATTCCGTTTTGCAGGAATTTATTATTCGTTTCAACCAAAAGTTTGCAGTCAAGGACCTTGGTTCCCTTAGTTACTTTCTTGGCTTGTAAATTACTCGTACGGACACAAGCTTGTTCCTGGGATAGGCCATATATGCCCATTGTTGGGGAATGAGTTACACAGATCTATTCGGGGTGAATATTTAAATACAAATTTAATTCCCCTTGGCTCCAAATGCCATCTTGGTCATATTACCCTCCAAACATGATTCGCAGGTTGGAATTTGTTCAACTTGGAGACACTCCAGTGAACCATCTTTCACCAACCTTTGGATCCTCTTTGGATTTATATGACCTAATCTTAGATGCCAAAGAAGTGTCTCGTTCACGTCTGATGAACGTTTTCTTTTCTCGGAAACAGTTGATGTGTTATAGGATACATTTCGTGAGTGGTGTGCACAATTAATTTGCATAGAGATCATTCAACAACGTTCCATGATAGATAAATTCATCAACAAGAAAAATGGTAACAACTTTATTAAAAAGTAACCGAATATCCATCATAAAAGTTTAAAAACTGAAAACGAATTCTTTCTAAAAATTCGGAACGTAAAGAATATCTCAAAATTAAAACACTGTCTTCAAAAGACAGGTGCACTTCTCCCACTGCTTCAGCTGCCACTCTCGTAGCATCGCCCAGTGTGATGAGGACCTCACTCCTACTAAGTTGTCGGGTCCGCATGAACCCCTGTAATGTGAAACAAACATGATTAGTGGATCCCATATCCACCACCCACAAAATGGGAGGCATACCCCGCTAAACAAGTTTCAAACAACTAGTGCGTGAGTATTACCTTTCTTTCCTTTCCTTTTGGGATCGGAACAGGCTGACCTCGATTGTCCTACTCTCCCGCTTTCCAAAGTTTTCCTCATACTTGATCCCATGCTTCTATTTGATGTTGAGTCTTCTTGGTTTACCCTTCTTCTCTTTTCATCATCCTTATCACCACTTGATCTAGGATGAAGAGAAGATTTTTGTTTCCCCAAGTTCTTTTCCTCGCGCTCCACTTCCTTTTCAACCAAAGTCAAAGCATTTATAAGATCCTCCACTTTAAAATCTTGATCTTCCATTAGATACTCAAGATAGCGGTGATTATAGCTCTTTGGTAAGGATTGGAGAATGAAATCAACCTTAGTATTGAAGTCATATTTTTCGCCGAGGATCTCAAGTTCCTCAAATAGCACCATAACCCTAAAGACGTCTTTGTCTTCCGCGATCGTCCCTTTTTCCAATTTTAATCGAGCAATTTCTTGCTTCACACTTTGGATCGCCATATGGGTGCGATGTCCGAACATCGCCGAGATTCTTTAAGATGTCTGCAGCTGACTCATATTCTTGATGAAGGTGCCTCAACGCATCTGACATATGTGCCAGAATTTTTTCCTTCATCAAACCGTTTGTCAGCGCCCATTCACCATAAATCATCTCATCCCATATTCCGACATCCTTAGTTGGTTTTTCGGGTTTTGGTGAATCAAGTACCCATTCGGAAGATGATGCGGTTAGGACAGATTTTATTTTGTGTTTCCAACCAAAATAGTTTTCACCAAAAAGTAAAAGGTCTTTAGGTATAGACATGATGAACTGAAATAAACAATAATATGCATAAGCACAAAATTATCACAAGGTTTGATCACATGCATCATATTAAAATCTCAAAAAAAATATGAACATGCATCAGCCAACATCTCAAAACAGTTTAAATAAGCCACGTGGGGCGGGTCATTATTTAAACACATTCAAGCAGGTTACAAACAAGAACAGTTACAAACCTTTAATATCCAGATTAATAGTTGGCTCCCCTTGACCAATATAAAATTCGACAGGACTTGGGGAAGTATATGCATATCAATTTTATACCTAAGTAATAACCATGATTAAATACAGGATTACTATTTCGCTTTGATCGAGCCTCGTGGGGAGGGTCATCGTCGCCACTAGTAATAACCCACAATCATCCGTTTGGAATTCATTCATGTGAAACCTATCTTTTGACCGTCTCCGTAGGGGAATTTCTCCAAAAGAATTCACAAATAAATAAATCATGGAGGTCAAAATTAATTCAATTTTATTATCCGGAATAAAATTGTCAATTAATTATTTAAAACATACTTAGTAATTTTGGAGTTGAGATTTTTCAATTTGGCAACCCTCATGCAAACACATTTAAACAAATTAAATAAAGCATAAGATAGCACAAATAAATCAAGCAAAACAGAAAAATAAACATATTGGGCACAAATTATCCAACTGTCATGGTTTGATTTTTCTTGACTTGATCTTGAAGAAACACGTCTCGAATTTCTCCCACTCGTTCTTCTCAAAAAAAAATACTTGTCTCGAACCGCCACGCCCAGCGGCTCGCGGCCAGGATACGCCCGCATCCGCCGGCGGCCACTTAACTGGGGCGGCTCTCGGCGACTCGGCACCTCCGGCCCGAGCCCGCGCCGATGCCTCGGCATGCCTCGGCGAGGTCGGCGATTCTCGGCGAGCTTGTAGCGCATTAGCGTCGCATCGCGTATTCGCTTACCCGCCTCCGCCTCGCCAGCGTCCTCGGCGATGCCAGCGTATCGCGCGCGCCGCGGCATCCGCCCCGTCACTTTCGGCTTTGGAAGCGCGCACCGCCCGTCTTGTATGACCCTCATCTCTCGCCATTTCGGCGCCAGCCTGCGCCCTGCGCCCAGCGTGCCGGCCAGCAGCGCCCGCGCCGCCTTCTCACCTTTGGTTTTGGATTTCATCCTTTAATTCTTTGTCTCTTCATTCCCGATCCGGTTACAATTTATTTACAAAAATAAATAAACCTAGATCTGAACTAGTCTATTGCATTGATCAAATCAAACAAATCTGGTCTACTCGTGGATTTTCTCACGAAAAAAAAAACAAATCCGAAACGAATAGAATTAAAAAAAACCCACGGTTTATATGCATGCAAAATAAAACATTAAAATCCATGACAATTGGATACCGCAAAAGCAGATCTAAAAGTTCTACTATCAATTTCAAATTTAATGTCCACGAATTAAATTACAATTTAAAAAATTGAGTCAAACAAGTGGCTCGATGCGATTGTTGGGGAATGAGTTACACAGATCTATTCGGGGTGAATATTTAAATACAAATTTAATTCATTAATTATTACTAGCATGAATTAATCCTATATTAATTCAAATAATAATTGCAACAACATATCATGCATATAAAAAGCCACGTAAAACCCCACGATGCGGAATCTCTGAGTTTACGAACGCATTACCTCTCGGGATGGCAGTGGCTTTGGTCGGACGAACTAACCAAAAGGACTTCCCAAGTATTCCCTTAGCCCTTGCTCGACAATCCGGTGGAAGGATACTCGCGAACAATTAACAAAAGGAAAAAATAAACTTTGTTGCACCACTTATGTGGATTTGCTAATATTTCCAGCACATGGAATTGTACTTGGGAATGAACTAATCATCCCCTATTTATAGGAGAGGAGGGGTCGAAAATTTTAGTGATATTTCAATGTGGGAAAAGACTTTTCTTGGTCACCAAGAAATCTTGAATATATCTCCTATATTCTTTTTCCCATAATTAAAATATTCCACAAAAATCTCACCTCCTCTATTATGGACAAAATTTCGAAATATTTAAGCAAGAATCCAAGATTTGGATCTTCTTGAATTTATGAGATATTCTTGTATTTCAAGAAATACATATCTTCCATAATATCTTTTCAAGAAAATTAAGAAAATCTTTCTTGCCCACTATATTTCCAAAATTTTCGAAAATTCCCTCATGAATAACCAAGTGGGAGATTTCTTGAATTTAATGAGATAATCTTGTATTCCAAGAATACATATCTTCATTCCATAACAAAATTCAAAGAAAATCTTTCTCCCTCTTTTATCCATAATTTTCTAATTACTTAGAGAAATATTAAGCAAAAATATTTATTTTATTTTAATCACCTTTTCAGTTATTGGACTATATGTTGGGCTACTCAGGGGGCCTTTAGGAGAATTAAGATTGGACCTTCTAATGGATCTTGAATATCTAATATTGAGCCACAATATAATTCAAGCCCATAAATATTAATTAATCCCACTACATAATTAATATTGCACTATCCATCTTAACCAATATTACAATCAATATGGCTCCGGTCATTATTTCCGTGTTTAAGATTATCTAGCCCATTAATTAATTCAAGCCCTTTGAAATAGCTTTCAGATTAATTAATATCTTTGGTCCTTGGTCGAGGAACGATCCAACATTATTATCCATACCGAAACTAATTCCACTTGCAAGATTTGGTATGATAAAACTTATGAACCTCCCAAAGGGCAAATCAAGCAAGCGTGCATTTTTTGCTACGATTCTTCAGTATTAAATCTTAGCAATCACATGTGACCAATAATATTGCCCAAGATAAAAAGTATTGAATCTCTCCGATTCGCTACCCATGATAAGTCAAAGCAATAGTTACCAATCCCACGTGATCCTATTTAAGGGGACGAAGGTTAAGAAACAACGAACCACCGAGGTCTAATTCTTCCTTGTTCGATTCAAGAATTTATCCTCCAGTAGGTCCTATTATTCAAAATCGATCATGCACTAGTGTAATCTCTTGGTCAAGACAAACCAATCGAGCCTTACACCTCAACCTTTCGCGATGGTTGTTCATTTCCATCTAGGTCGTGAATGGCGTACTTTTTAGTTACAAAGGATTTATTAATTTAATCTTCGTGATCGGTATCACTAAATTAACTACTGATGTAACACGCATGCGAATTATTGAGCAGTTATGCAATAAATATATATAACATTCAATCATATTTAAAGCATCAGTGATAAACAATTTATTTCAGTAAATAAGTCTGAAAATTCAGTTTCGATTATACAAAGTAAAAAGCATACTTTTCAGTATAATCCCAACACCCATGACATACTCACACGGGCTTCCTTGCTCGATTCAAAATTGATTTTCACTCCACTAGTTGCTGGTGAATCACTTACATCCAGTGGTGAATCATTCTAGGATCCTACACTATATCGATCACTAGTATTTTCTCTTTAGTACCTCACTATCGCTCGTCCGGACTTGTCGTTCGTTGTTTATCATGTCAACTCTTTCTTCAGAATTTCAATATTGATCACTTCTTGGTTGTAAACTGCATCTTACGTTATGTTAAGGGTACCACCCATCTTGGCATCACCTTCCTGTCATCCTCGAATTATGATATTCATGGGTACTGACGATGACTGGGTCCCTTGTGTTGAACTACGTCATTCCACTTATGGCTACTTAATCTTTTTAGGAGGTAACTTGGTCTCCTGGAGTGCTAAGGAACAACCTACAGTTGCTCGTTTGAGTTGTGAACCTGAATATCGTGCTCTATCTAATACTGCTCAAGAGATGATTTGGCTTATTCACTTGCTATGTGAATTCGTGCACTACCCCCATCCCGATCCTTGCTCTAGCTAGTGTGACAACAAAAATGCTCTATTGCTGAACATTAAAACTGAAAATAGACTGTCTGGAAGGGGCTATAATCAAATGGTTGATGCGATTCGTGTTCTTTGTCCGAATAGCCTCGTGCCCAAGAAATTTTCTGATAGCAAATACATGATGAGTGAGATGGGTCTCCAGTGGAGAGGATTCATTGTTGTGCACAGAATTCCATGTTATACTGGGGTGCTGACGGCGAACTTGAAAACTTTAAGTTTTGCAGTCGACCACAGTTCAAACCTGCTAGACGTGACGTGAATGGGCGATTGAAAAAGAACCGTCCTTTTAAGGAGATGTTCTATTTTCCCATCATCCCTCGTCTGCAAAGGTAGTATCAGTCTAATGCTACTGCAAAGGATATGACATGGCATGCATGTTGCTCGAACGACCACTCCGGTGTCATGCGTCACCCTGCAGACTCACAGGCTTGGAAACACTTGGATCAGTCGCATCCTGATTTTGCTTCAGAAATTCAGAACGTGAGGTTAGGCTTGAGCACTGATGGTTTTCAACCATTTGGGGCGCATGGGAAGCAATATTCATCATGGCCAGTGATAGTGACACCGTACAATCTACCCCCGTGGTTGTGCATGAAGGATCAATTCATGTTTCATACGGTTCTTGTGCCCGGTCCAAAGAATCTAAAAGATAAATTGGATGTATTTTTGCAACCATTGATACGTGATTTGATGTTTTTATGGGAACGGGGAGTGGTAACGTACGATGTTGCTACAAAGCAGAATTTTATGATGCAGGCTGCACTAATCTGGACCATCAGTGACTTTCCGGCTTACTCGATGTTATCTGGATGGAGCACAGCTGGAAGACTTGCTTGTCCACACTGTGCAGATTACACTGAGGCTTTCAGTCTGAGGCATAGTCGCAAGCAGTCCTGGTTTGACAACCATCGTAAATTTTTAGATAGACGTCATCCGTACCGAAGGAACAAGACTGCATTCAGAAAGAATGTGGTAGTTGATGATGATCCATCTCCCATCTTGACAGGTGATCAGATTCTCCAGCAAATTGATTGGATTGGCTTGATGAAAGTAACAGAGTTGGGTGTTGATGATCACAACAAAGGTTTACAATGTGGTTGGAAGAAGAAAAGTATTTTTTGGGATTTACCGTATTGGAGCTCGCAGTTGATCCGACACAATTTGGATGTGATGCACATCAAAAAAAATGTGTTTGATAATTTGTTCTACACGATGATGAATGTCAAAGGGAAAACAAAGGACACAACTAAATCGAGGGATGAACTTAATGAATATTGTCGTCGACCCTTGCTGCAGAAATGTCCACACACAGGAAAGTACCCCGAAGCTAGTTATTCCCTTGATAAGAAGCATAAAGATATGATTTGCAAATGGGTAGATGAGTTGAAATTTCCCGATGACTATGTGTCCAACTTGTCTCAGTGCGTAGACTGGACAAAATTGAAGATGTTTGGGATGAAAAGTCATGATTGTCACGTATTTATGCAGAGACTACTCCCAATTGCTTTCCGTGAGATTCTGTCGTCTAAGGTTTGGCAAGTCATCACTGAAATCAGTTTGTTCTTCAAGGAGTTAACATCGAGGACCATTACTGTAGAAAACATGACTCAATTGGACAACGATATCGCAGTGATCTTGTGCAAGTTGGAACGTATATTTCCACCCAGCATCTTTAATTCGATGGACCATCTACCTGTCCATCTTGCATATGAAGCAAAAATTGTTGGTCCAGTACAATATAGATGGATGTATCCATTTGAGAGGTACGTAATCTATTTAACTCATTCAATAATTTGATAAAATTGCTGGTCCAGTACAATTTACACTTACCCATTCGATTGAATTAGGTATCTTCACAATTTAAAGTTAAGTGTGGGTAACAAGGCACATGTGGAAGCTTCAATTGCAAATGCCTATTTAACAAAAGAAGCATCAATGTTTTGTTCCCATTACTTTTAGGAACACGTGCTAACGAGGCGACACAATAGACCTCGCAATATACCTCGTGAAGTACGACGACCAGTTGAAGGTAGACTCTCGATATTTGTGCCTCCTGGTAGTACACTAGAAAAGAAGGGTAGAAGACCAATTGTAGATTTGGAGAAGTTTAATTTCAAATGCGTGACGTGCTACTAAATTTCCCCGAGGTGCAACCGTATATTAAGTAAGTAATTAATTAATTAGATAATTATTAATTGATATTAATTACACGAGCAAATTCTCATCGAAATTTACAATTGTAGTGTGTTTTTCGAGCAACTACATATTGTTCAACTGAATCTATCGAATGCTCAAAAAGATGAATTTCTTCAACAACAATTCGCATCGTGGTTGGATGAACTTGTAAGATACCTATATATATAGTATAGTATAAAAAATATAATTGCATTCTAATAATAAAGTATCTCGTCAATAATATACAGGTGAGGAGAAATCGTGTTCGGGATGAGTCTATACGCGATCTTTCTGGCGGTCCTCTTAGTAGTGTCACCACGTACCCTGGATATTACGTGAATGGATTCAAATTTCACACACGAGCTTATGGCGCATCCAAAGCCACTATGAACAGTGGAGTTTGTATTAAGGGAACAAACTATGATTCAAATGAAAATGATTTCTACGGGATACTCGAGGAGGTAGTGGTGTTGGAATATCCCGAACTTAATGAAAAAAAAGTAATTTTGTTCAAATGTGAGTGGTTTGATCCAACTGTGCCAGTGGAAACAAGAATACATCCCAATTATAAGCTCGTGGACGTTAATCCGAGAGGATGATATGACTGTTTTGATCCATTTGTGCTAGCAAGTCAAGCCAGTCAAGTTTATTATTGCAAGTACCCCGGATCTGTGTGGGGCCGAGATTGGTGGGCTGTTTGCACCACAAAATCGAGATCCTTAGTGGAAATCGATAAAAATACCGCACCAGAGCTTCCCCCACTCTAAGAGGACGACATATCACCCCAAATGAATGTGCAAATAGATGATGATCCTATCGTTTTGGCAGATTTGAACGGTGGAGTAGTTGAGGAAGAAGAAGAGGAAGATATTGGAGATGAAGAAGAAGAGGAAGAGGAAGAGGAAGATGAAGATGAAGATGAAGATAGATATCATAATTATGATTAAGAAGATAATTGATGAAACTAATTAGTATCTATAGATGTCTTTGTTATGGCTGCTGGTATTTAATTATTGATATTGATGAAGATGATAAATGAGTTGTTTTAATTAATGTATTCATGATATATATATATATATATATATGTTGTGAAATGTGTTATTTTAATTAATGTATTTAACCAATGTTATAGATGACCGGCAGAGGTATACGAAAGACCCCGAGCAGAGCTTTATCATTCAGGAGATCCAGTGGATCTAAGTCGAATTCCCGGGATAATGATGATAATGACGAATAGTCGAATCGGGTACCGATACCCAATGATCATGAGACGATGAGTAATGATGATGATCACCGTGAATCAACTTAAGGTGATGATGATTCTTCTAGGAATCAGGAGATCGACGCAGATGAACTCGCCGATCATGATCCACCACAGATCCGACTACATATACGTGTGTTCAACAGAAAGTATGTTATACCACTTTGTCTTTTATTTAAATATCATGCATATATATATGTGTGTAACACTCTTTTAATTTTAAAGGTTGCATCCCTCGAATAAATGTTCGAGGATCAATAGAAACATAATGTCCCGACATATGGAGTTGGGTGGGTTCCATTGGGCATCGGTTACCGATGATCGAAAGAATACGTGGTGGCAAACATTCCAGGTATGCATTCGTTTGATTAATTTAAATTGCTCATTTATTATATTTGTACTTATAATTAATCAACGTTAATTTTTATTTTTTTGTTAGAGGGATGTCGCCTGGGATACACAGAGGGAAAACAAAGCACAAATTAAAGATCTGTTTATGAAGAGGGCTGCAGCGCGGTACAGTGATCTTCTCAATAGCTGGAAGACCCTACACCGTAAAAAGGGAAAGGTGCCACCATGGAACGACGAAATATGAAAGGCTTTGAAACTTTATTGGGACCGACCTGAGGTCAAGGCAAAGAGCGATTAGTGCCGAAAAAATCGGGCATTCAAAAAATCCACGCATCATGGAGGATCCAAAGGAGCGATAGATTTTGCGTATGAATTTGTAAGTAGTTTTTGCACCACAAATATTTTAGTACATAATAATTGTAATCCGTAACATGGACGCCTCAACAAAATTATACAAAATATACAGTGGCTGCAAAATGGACGCCTCCCAACCGCATGGGAACTCGTGAAGCATTTTCACTCAAAAGGTCTCACGTATGAGGAGATGCAATTCGTAATTGTAAGTGCTTCAAGTAACTTTGTTTATCCAATATATAACTTTGTAAGTGCTTCAAGTAACTTTGTTTAAAATATTTGTATGTCAGCAAGCCGTGGAGGCACGAACTAAAAATTTGGTACCATGACGGATCAGACGCAGCGTCTGGCGCTAATAGACAAGCCACCAATTCTATACGCAAAGCAGTGTCAAATCGCCATGGGAAATTTAGGGGTTTGGGGCAAATGTCGGAGTTGGGGCGCATTCAATCTGGCTCATGCGGGACATCTGGGGGCACCTCTATCGGCGGCTACTCCTAATTTGATCAAGAATGCTTTTTGGCACAGGAGCGCGCTCTCGAGCATGAAAGATAACAACGAGAGGAAATGGCTAGACAGATGACACAAATGCAGAGTCAAATGAACCAAATGAGCCAATTTTTCTCCTTGTGGAAGGCAACCGTTGGTCCATAGCAGCCGCCGTGGCAAGGAATCGGTGCTCCACAGACCGATGCTCCACAACAGATGTGGCAGGAAACCGGTGCACCACAGACCGGTGTTACTCCCCAGCAGGGGTTGCAGGGAATCGGTGGTTCCCAACAGTGGGGTTACTCTCAACCGACCGGTGGTTATGCTCAGCCTGGTCCTTTTGTTCCTCCATTCGCTCAGTATCGTGCTCCTCCTAATGCTCCTGTAGGTCCCAGTGGTTCTACAGCTCGTGTTCGACGATGTCGTTCCGTCGACTCTTCCGGGAGTACTCAAGGTCTCACTGACTTGATCAGAGCCGCCGGTGCATTTGATACCACTTTTTTTCCTCCTATTCAATTTTCCACAGTAAATGACAATGAAAATGATGATGATGATGATGTGATGCCTTAAACTTTGTGTGTGTGTGTTATTTAAACATTTGACTGAATATTTTGTTATGTTTTATGTTGCTTTCGAACGCTACATATTTTGTTGTGTTTTATTTTAGATTATTCGAACACCACATGTGTGTTTTATGTTTATATTTTATGAATATTATTGATTGTGCTAAAAAAAATGAATATTATTTATTAATCTCTATTATTAGTTTGTGAGAATGCTTTAAAATTTTATTAAAAAAAGATTATTATAGGTGTATATGTACACGTGTTAAGTAAATAGTGAAAAATAATACAAAAGTAATAATTTTACAATTTTATTAAAAATATTTAAAAAAATAATGATCAATATGTATATTTGTTAGTAAATATTACATACCTAAATATGATTATTTAATTTTTTTTTTATCAAAAATAATTTAATTCAAACGTATTAGGATTACATTTAGTGAAAAAGAGTATGAAAACGATTATTTGAAAATATTTTAGTAAAAATAATTAATATAAATATATATATATAAATGTATTCATAATAATAAATAGTGAAAAAGAATATAAAATTAATTATTTAAAAATTTTATTAATAATATTTTTATAAAAATAATTAATAAAAGTATATATATAAATGTACTCATAATAATAAATGATGCATAAGAATATAAAATATTTATTACATAATTTTATTATAAATATTTTAAGTTAATCAAAGTAAATATATGCATGACAAACAATTATAATAAATGATAGAAGAAAAAAAATTGTAAAAATACAATATATAATACCTATACAATTAAAAATATAATCATAACGAACAACTCGCCTAGCCCAAACGGTTAGGCGGAACACACAAGGCCTCCACATACCGGGAGGTCGCGTGTTCGAATCACATGGGGGGCGAATTTCGCCCATGCCTGCTACAGTGGAGGGGCTCGCCTGTCCCACTGGTTCATGGGTGCACTCGGAGCCCCTCCAGCCCGGGCTCGAAACCTGGCGACTGCAATTTTTAATACTACAATTATTTCGCGAGGGCCTATTTCCCTCGGCAAAGTGCTCGCCCAATTGGCGAGGGCCACGTTGCCCTCGTTAATTTTCATCTGGTAGAAGGCGAGGGCCAACTGGCCCTCGTTAAATTTGAAGAGGGCATTAGCGAGGGCACTCGTGTCAGAAACTTTGCGAGGGGTGTCAGCCCTCGGTAAACTGACATGTGTCAGTCCCTCGGCAAAACCCTCGTTATTTGCCGAGGGCTTTTTTTCTCCTCGTTAAATTTTTACCGAGTACTTTAACGAGGGATTTTTTCCCTCGTTAAAGCCCTCCCTAAACTCATTTCCCTCGTTAATACCCTCTTTAAGGCCCTCTTTAAATTAGATGTGTTTTGTGGTGCACGTTTGTCACTTTTCTGGTGAAGGTGGCGGAGATCTTGTCGCCATCTCCAACGTACAGGGAGAATGACGGGTAGTTGAGGTCCCAGGCTCGTCCCGGGGATATGCCATCGCAGGTGTTGTTGTCCCCGGTGACTAGTCTGAGAGTCGAGGTGTTGTAGCCTTGTTTGCAGAGGAAGTTGACCTAATCGGCTTCTGTGGCGTCGAATACTAGTCCCGGGTCCCGTGCAGCGACAGGGTTGATTTGGCCCGATCCGCATGCTTCGCGGGGTCCATGACGTAAGCTGATGTCATGAGGGCTGATTTGATTGCAGCAGCTGACCAAGTTGGATGGACTGCCTTCACGTAAGCGGCTGCGCCGCTGGCGTGAGGGCAGGACATGGATGTGCCGGATATGATGTTGAAGAGTGTGCTCCTCGTGTCGTCGTAGTAGACGGAGGGTGGCGACTCGGGGGACCACCCGGCTAGGATATCGACACCAGGGGCCGTGATGTCCGGCTTCAGAATGTCGGGGGAGACGGGGCATGGACCTCTCGAAGAAAACAAGAAGACGGTCGGAGCCATGGCGTCTTTCGATGCATCACTGACAAAAATGGTCGATGTAGGATACCTGGAGAAAGCATGAACAACGTGTGGTGCATGTTATACGTTTAGCTCGTTTAAGATTTAAAATGGGAATTGGGAAGTATGAGGAAGAAACACTTACTCTGCACTATTAATGTATTCCAGAACGGTTTTCCCATCTTCGGGGCTAATGATCGTTGCTGGTAATGGAAAACTAAAGGCGACATCAGGATTGACAACCCGCGGACTCACTCGACATGATCATTCCAGCGCCGTTCCCTGGCAGAATTCCGGAACCGTCACTCAAGGCTTCGCAGAAAATAATCTTCCCTGTTACAATGCTGGTACTCATAGCACCTTCTAGGCAACGTTTAGCGAAATCTGGACTCGAACCGATGGTGTAGTTTGCAGCATCTCCTCCCCAGATTAAAGGGTACGAAGTTTCGTTGAGTTCAAAGGAATTGATGGCGATTCCCTATGTTTATTCAAGTTAAATTTCGTTATATAGATAAGATGATTTTATCAACGGTAGTAAAAAAATATTTTTTGTTTCATAACTTGTCTGCTATCCAATTTTTATCCCAATAAATTAAATTTTTCGATTTAATCTCAATATTAAAAGAATTGTCCACTTTTGGCCCAAAAATGGTTGGAAAATAGAAAGCGGTGTCGTTTTATGTCATGCGACTATCACGTGAGGATTAAATATAGGGCCAAAATTGCAAGAAGACACGTCCTAGGGCCCAAATTGATCATTCACCTGATATGTAACAACATTGTTTTCTATTTTCTGTTGATTTTGGGCCAAATTTGGACAATTTTTTTTAATATTGAAATTAAGTCGAAAAGTCCACATTTTCAGGACCAAAATTGAACAGTAAACAAGCTATAAGACCAAAACTTTAAACTCCTGCCAATAGTGTAGTTCAATTTATTGTTTGAACTCACCGTGAAGATCTGGCCATTCCCAAGTTCCATTCTTGCAACGAACTTTCTATCAATGGTGCTAGCAGCCACCGTAAGACTCCACGGAGCGTAATTGGCAACCGTAACAGGGAACGGGCCCGAATTTCCCACAGAATTCGACGTCAATATTCCGTTCTTCATGGCATGGAAAGATCCGATAGCAATAGGGTCGTCGAAGTAATCCTGAGGGCCTTCGGATCCCAACGAAACAGAGATGATATCAACTTCATCCGCGATTGCATCGTCGAACGCCTTGAGAATATCCGCAGAACCGCAGCCGCCGTCCCAGCAGACTTTGTAGACTGCAATCCTGGCGCTGGGGACTCCACCTCGTGCCACGCCCGTGCCTAGGCCGAAGTAGGATGCTTCCACCTCCGCCCCTGCTGCAGTTGATGCCGTGTGTGTTCCGTGCCCTTCGGTGTCTCTTGGAGACGGGGTTTCTCCGTCTAGGTACTGCCCTTCGCTGTTGTAGTATCGCGCTCCGATGATCTTGCTGGGAAAATATATATCACAATCACAAAATTGTATGATGTTCTTGATATGTGTACACTTGTTTTGGTTAAGTGAATGAGACTGATTGGTTGCTTACTTGTTGCAGGTGAAATTTTGGGTGGTGCAGGTGCCTTTCCATTTAGTTGGTGGAGGGCTCAAGTTGGTGTCGTTGAAACTTGGGTGCTCTGGCCACACTCCTGGAAATATTGATAGCAAAGAAGGTGTGTATTAAAGGTAACGATCAGAGAATCAAGTGATAGTGAAGTTGTGAATTTTTTAAAGGTATTAGTTGTTTTCGCTGAGAGGTATTAGTTGTTTTCGCTGAGAAGCATTAGTTGTTTTCGCTGAAAAGTATTAGTTGTTTTTCTAAAAGGTGATAGTTGTGTATAGCTGCGTCATACAACTGGTATATAGAGGTATTAGTTGTTTTCTGAAGGTATTAGTTGTTTTACGAAAAAGTATTAGGTTTTTTGCTGAAAAGTATTAGTTGTTTTCACTAAAAAGTATTGGTTGTTTTTGCTGAAAAGTAGCAGTTGTTTTTACTAAAAGGTATTAGTTACTTTTGCTGAAAATTATTAGTTGTTTTTCTAAAAGGTAATAGTTGTGTATAACTGCGTCGTATAACTGGTATATAAGAGTATTACTCAAATTCTATGCATACCAGTGTCTAGGAGGCCTATAATGACATCCGATTCCTGAGGAGCTCCAACTTTATCTATGGTAAGATTCATGAAATCCCAAGACCTTGTAGTATGCAGCTTGTACATCGTGCGTCAGCTTCGCTGCAAATCCATTAAAACTTCTCCCGTAGCTGTAAACCAGCGACTCTTTCGCGGACGACGCACTGTCCATCACAAAACACACCACACGTACGCGTTAATTAATTAGTAATGTCATATGATACGCGTTTATTTGAATACATAAAAGGCACGCATGTATCAACCTCCCGAGTAGTTTATGCAATATAGAGTGATGCTTGGCTGCAACAGATACGTCTTGAGGCCGGTCTCCCATGTACACAACATGCAGCTGCAAACACATGACACCGATGTTAGAAATTTATTGCTCCAAATAATAGCATGTTTTAATTTCATATAATTAATGGGATTAAGTTTTTTGTAGTTCGGTAACTTTATATCGTTTTGAAATTGATTTCGATTGTTTTGACTTTTTGATTTTGATCCTGTAAATTTCAAAAAAATTGAAATTGATCTTTTACCTGCTACAGCAGGTTACCAAGCAGGTAACCGTCACTTGTGTAATTATTTTATTTTTCTCTTTAATTTTGAAGCGTCACTTGTACCTTTTTAATCCTAATAATATTGGTCGGGTTTTGGTCTGGTTTAAAAACAATTTGCATATTAATAGATAAAGAGAATCGGGTCGGTATATTGGGTCTAAGTTGCCCGGAAAATAAAAAAATAAATCAAAATATGCAGAAATCATTCTTCCCTTCTTAAAAAAATACGCGGAAAAATTCTGATACAAAATTATAATAATTTTTAAAAAAGTTTAGGTGGCATTTCGAAATTAAAGAAAAAACAAACAAAATAATTACATAGGTGGCGGTTACTTGTTTGGTGACCTGCTACAGCAGGTTAAATGTTAAAAAAATTTGATAACGTACATGACCAAAATAAAAAAGTCAAAATAATCGGGACCAATTTCAAAACGAAGCAAAGTTATTGAACTACAATATAATCCCATAATTAAACATGCTTCCACATGTACAGTCACCCAATCAAGTCCAATAATCTATGATGATTAATCGAAATAGAGAAGAATCTTAATCGTAAAAGCGGAGGTGTATTTAAATTCATGAATCTATTTGTGTCTTAATTGGTATGGTTTACCAAACTATCCGTTTCGCCATTTCCTCACTTCTTTGCAGAGAGAAGGGACCATAACCCTAATTAACTTATAATATAAGTTTTCTTTTATTTTCAAATTGGTTTCTAAACAAGCTGAATTCACCTAATGGTATCTATACATATAAAATCAATGAGTATTTTTATAATCATATAAGCCATATTTTAATTTGTAGTGGATCACTTTAATTTGATCTTCTTAAAATAATTATACACATTTAATTTGACACGTTAAAGCCCAACAAGTTAGATATTTCCAACAACCTATTCTTAGAACAAGAGAGGAGGGGGGAGGGTAGATTACGGTGGATAGAATTCAAAATAGTCTCATAACTTTTCACATTTTTTTAAAATAGTCCCAAAAAATAAGTTTGATGTATGAAATTGATCTTATTTTTCCGCAATTTGTATCATTTTCGTCCTAGATTCGTCGGAATTGATTAAACGACATCATGTTTTGTCATGCGATTCAGCTGAAAATTCCAAATTGAATGCTCACATGTAAGGCAGATAGCCAAAAACGACATCATGTTTAATTCCTGCGAATTTGGGACGAAAATGATACTATTCACATAAAATTAAGACCAATTTCATACATCAAACTATTTAGAACTATTTTGAAAAAGGTGAAAAATTATAGGACTATGGGTTAAATTTACGTGTATATATTATATATACCTTTCTTTCGAAGCAGTGAGAATTGAGCACAAGGAGTGAAGCCAGTAAAACATAAAGTGCAAAGACCCCAGGTTTAGCCATTGTGATTTGAGATGTCTCATTTCATGGAATGTTGGGGTATATATAGGATTAGGTTTAGTTAATTAATGGTGTTTTAGAGAAATCCGCCAGAGTTTAGCATAATATAGTAGTGATACTACAGCTAGCTCGGATCATCTTGGATATATCACAATGCTTCTAGCTCTCACATTTGCTGGACAATTTTAATTTGTTTCCTGGTGTTTGTTTCAAGTATGGATTATTTATATAAAATTCCAATTTATATATAAGAATAAAAATGGATGTTAGTCATTCATAGTACTCCCTCCGTCTTGATTTAAATTGTTCATTCACTATTTGACTCGTGTTTTAGCGAGCGAGTTGTTTATTAGTACATAGATGAGGGGTAAGACTATCATACTCCACCTTAAAATTTATTTATCATTTTAAATACTAATAAATAACTTGCTCGCTAAAATACGAGCCAAAAAGTGAATGGGAAATCTAAAACAGGACGTGGGAGTATTAAATTAGATTTGACTCTATGAAAATTCAGATTTTTTTCAGTTATTTGATTATTTTTAAATTTTATATGTAGGTAGATATCTTCTTTTTTTTTAAGATAAACATTTTTAAGTTCCTTCTATCCCGGGTGTTGTGCACTAAAATAGATGGATTAAGGTTTAATGATGTGGCTTGACGATTTTAGTTACACAAACAATAAATGTGAAAAGTAGATTGCATTTATGTTATAAGATGGATTGAGAGAATAAGTGCTAGAATAGTAAATTTGCAAGAGTTTTGGTGTGTTCTTGAATTCTCCAGTGTTCTTGGTCATAAATGACCCATATATATAGGGTTTTGGAGAGTGGAGCTCACTCTCCCCAGTTACAAGTACAAGGAGCCGAAAGTGACTCTGCAAAACATTAAATGCCACAAGATTGATGTGACCCAGGTCGGAGGTCGCTGGGAGGTCGCCCAAGACAGATCATGATAATCAGGGATTTAGCCTTTTATGTACACCTAGTCACCCATCATTACTTTCCTTTGCTGACAAGTCTCTAGTTAAGGCCATACTTAGGTAAGCTCTTTGGCGCTGCTCGCATGTTACGGGTCCAATCGCAGTTAATGCTCCGTACTTTTGTCAGCCCGCGACCTGCGAGGTGCATCTAACTTTCATGTTCGTGCTCGATGGGCTGCTGTTCGGCCCTCCTTAGCGAGGTGTTTACTTGTGTATAATTCGGTCTAGCTCTCTGGTCTCTTTCCAGGTCGCGCCCGACCTCGCGTCCCAGGCACACAACAATAGCCCCTAGCTTGTTCTCCTGAGCTTGTTAAGGGGGATGAGCTACCTACTCGGTTGTCAGCGCGAGGTGCGAGGTGCAGAAGCTTCTTGGGTAAGCGTGAATGTTGTCTTGGAAATCGTTAAAGTGACGGCTGCTTGCCTCGACTGCCGCACCTACTCTCAGTAGGCAATGATGGCGCGTGATACCCACGCGTCAGACCCGAAAGGTCGCGGTCTAATCAGCTGCGCCCTAGGAATCTTCTATAATTACCCCTCTTTTCCCTCTTTCTCCATTTTCACTTTCGATCTTTCGAAACTTGCTCTGTTATTCCGGCTGTTTCAGTGTGAGATTCCGGCGCCAGTGATTCCTAAGGTAAATTCTTAATCCTATCATTCCCCCGTCTCATTTCTTTGGTTTCTCGTGAATGGCTTCTGGAGATAGTGGCCCGTCTAGGATTATGGCCGGGAGTTTCGCTCTTCGGCGCGGTCCATCGGCGGCATGGCCGTAGCGGGAGTGAACAATCTGTGGTTGATGTTTTTTCCGAAACCGTCAGTGAAGTGCCTATGCCGATCTGCGGCGAAGTTACTGTTGGGATTATACTGGAAAGTAGGCTTTTACTTTGTATAATCAAACTGAATTTCGGACTTATTTACTGAAATAAATTGTTTATCACTGATGCGTTAAATATCATCGAATGTTACATATATTTACTGCATAACTGTTCAATAAATAGTACGAGTTACATTGTAGTTAATTTAGTGATACCAGATCACAGAAGATTAAATTAACAGTCCCTTGTAACCAAAAGTACACCATTCACGACCTAGATGGAAATGAACAATCCATCGTGAAAGGTTGAAGTGTAACGCTCAGATTGGCTTGTCTTGACCAAGAGATTACACTAATGCATGTCTAGTGTACTGAAGAGGACCTACAGGAGGACAAATTCTTCAGAACTGAACTAGGAAGAATTAGACCTCAATGGTTCGTTATTTCTTAATCTTCGTCCCTTAAATAGGATCTCGTGCGGTTAGTAATTATTGCTTTGACTTATTACGGGTAGAGAATCAACGAGATTCAATACTTTATATCTTGGGCAATATTATTGGTCACATGTGTTGCTAAGATTTAATACGGAGAATCGTGTGCAAGTACGCTTGTTCGATTTGCCCCCTTGGGAGGTTCATAAGTTTTATCATACCAAATCTTGCAAGTGGAACTAGTTTCCGGTATGAATAATAATGTTGAACCGTTCCTTTACCAAGGATAAAATATATTAATTAATGGAAAGCTATTTCAGTGGCTTAAATTAATTAATGGGCTAGATAATCTTAAACACGGGGAAATAATAATCGGGAGCCATATTGACTATAATATGGGTTAAGATGGATAGTGCAATATTAATTATGTAGTGGGATTAATTAATATTTATGGGCTTGAATAATATTGTGGCTCAATATTGATAATTCAAGATCCATTGGAAGGTCCAATCTTAATTCTCCTAAAGGCCCCCCAAGTAGCCCAACATAAAGTCCAATAACTGAAAAAGGTGTTTAAAAATAAAATAAATTTTGTTGCTTAATTTTTCCTCATTTTTCGAAAATAGTAAATAAAAGGGGAGACAAATTTTCTTTGAATTTTGTTATGGAATGAAGATATGTATTCTTGGAATACAAGATTGTCTCATTAAATTCAAGAAATCTCCCACTTGGTTATTTACTATGAAATTTCGAAAATTTTGAATAATAAAGGGAAAGAAAGATTTTCTTGATTTTCTTGAAAAGATATTATGGAAGATATGTATTTCTTGAAATACAAGTATATCTAATAAATTCAAGAAGATCCAAATCTTGGTTTCTTGTTCCTATTATTTTCGAAAATTCCCATAACAAGAGGAGTTGGGATTTTTATGGAATATTTTAATTATGGAGAAAAGAATATAGGAGATATATTCAAGATTTCTTGGAGATCAAGAAAAAGATTTTCTTCCCCCTATTCCATGCCAAAAAATCGTCCAACACCCCTATATAAATAGGGGATGAGTGTTTCATTCTCAAGTACAATTCCATGTACTGGAAAAATTAGTAAATCCACAAAGGTGGTGCAACAAATTTTATTTTCCCTTTTGTTAATTGTTCGGGAGCTTCCTTCCACCGGATTGACGAGCAAGGACTAGGGAATACTTGGGATAGCTTTTTGGTGTGTTCTTATCGACGAGACCATTGCCACTCCAAGAGGTTAGTTCACGTAAACCCGTAGCAATTCCGCATGCGTAGGATTTATGTGAACTGTTTATATGCTTGATTTGTTGTTGAATTATTATTTGAATTAATATAGGATTAATTCATGCTAGTAATAATTGTTAGAATTAAATTTGTATTTAAATATTCATCCCGAATAGATCCAGGCAATTAATTCCCCAACAATTGGTATCAGAGCCTCGGTTTTGGGCTCTGATCTTTAAATTGTAATTTAATTCATTTTCATTAAATTTGAAATTGGATAGTAGAATTGCTAGATCTTTTTTGCAGGTATCCAATTTTCATGGAATTTAATGTGTTTATTTATGCATGCATATAAATTGTTTTTTTTTTAATTCGATTCGTTCGAATTCGTTTTGCCTCGTGAGAAAATCCACGAGTAGATTAGAATTTGTTTGATTTGATCAATGTAATAGACTAGTCTAGATCTAGGTTTATTTATTTTTGTAAAATAAATTGTAACTGGATCGGAAACGGAGGCGGAGACTAAGAATTAAAACACGGGATCGGGCAAGTAAGCGGCGTCGTCGTCGTCTTGGTAAACGTGCCAAAGGAGGCATGTGACGACGACGCGTGATTTTGGCAGATGCATGAGCATGGTGCGTGTTAGGATATTTTAGTTTTGATTAATTATGCCAAAACATTATCAACTTGTGTTATTTAAGATAATCTTGATAACAAGTTGAGGGGAACGCAGAGAACAAATTGAGGGGGAACTCACTAAATCGCATTTAAGATGATCGAGATCGACGAGGTCATAGATGATACCGACGAGATCGATGATGAGTACGATGAGTCCGGTAAATTGATGAGTCGAACAAGAAGAAACATGATGATTTTTAAGAAGAAATGTTGATGAAGGTCGATGTAAAGCTTATCGATGCGCGTCGACGGTGATGCAACCGACCAGATGCAAATGATCGATTGTTGTCGAAAGTACCGACCGATGTCACGACCGATGCAACCGACTGATGTCGTTGGACGACGAATACCTGATCAGATGCTTGGTGACCGATAGTTGGTCGATCAGTGCAATTGACCGATGTCGCCGATCACGTCGAAATTGACGGACAGTCGGTGACCGACCGATTGGTGACGATATTCAGAAGAATTGACCGATGTCATTGACCAGAGCGGTGACAGACGCTGGTGACCGATGTTGTCGACTGCTGGGGACTGATCTTCTTGACGGATCTGGTGACCGGATCTGGTGACCGATCTTCTTGACCGGATCTGGTGACCCGATGATCTGGTGACGATGTCTGGTGACGATCTTCTTGACGGATCTGATTGACGGATGTTCTTGACTGATGTTGTCTTGATCGATCTGCGGCCGATCGGATCAGAGACCGTAAATCAGACTAGATTTCTCTGGACCAGATTCTGCGGACCGTAAATCGTATACCAATCGGTGACGAATTAGAAGAGATGAACGATGTCGGCGAAATGATCGGATCAGATTAAACACACAAAAGCAGCTGGTCAATAAGAAGACAACACACATATTGATGTGACATAAAGCTGCAGGGAAAAGTGCAAAAGGACAAAGAAAAGCTGGAAGTTATTAGTATGGATTTGAATATTACTTTCCAAAGGTAATATTTAAATCCACACTATAAATACATTGCACTATCTTCAAAAGAAGCTAATGGAGGATCTGCAAAGCGAAATTAAAGTAAAATATTCAAGCAACTCCATTCATAAAACACAGAGCAAGAAATACACACATATATTCAAAAGTGTTCTACCCTAGATCTAAGCACAAATGTTATATCCTAAGTTTAGAGAGATTTTCCCATCCTTAGCATTGAGGCTAAACAAATGTAAAGGAAAATCTCAACCTAGTTGAAACCAAACAAACCTTACCCAAATCGATTCGGTTAAGTTTGTAGGTGAGTGTGAACTCGGTAAACATCTAGCAATCCCGAAAGGGAGGGTAGGCGATCCCTTAGAGGGTGATAAGTCTCGTTTGAGTGAGAACTCGGTAAACATCTAAGCAATCCCGAAAGGGAGGGTAGGCGATCCCTTAGAGGGTGATAAGTCCCGTTTGAGTGAGAACTCGGTAAACATCATTGGTTAAGTTGGTGCCCCTTGAAGGGAAGAGTGGATGTAGGGACGAGTTGTCCGAACCACTATAAAAATACGTGTGTTCTTATTTGCTTTCATATTAAGCGTCATACATACTTTAGCAAATCTGCATAACACATTGAAAAAAAAAAAAAAATTATGTCACCTCCCATTGAGATTTTACGAGTTTTAAATCGGGTTTTTCGGGACCAACAAATGGTATCAAAGCAGGGGTTCAAAAGTTCACTAGATTTTAATGTGAACACCTGAACTGATCTTTTTCTGTTAAAACCCATTTAGTTTAAAATGCATAAATTTTATAAAATTCATGGAGGTTGACAATCATCTTCTCATTTTTAAAATGAAAACAATGTTCTTCATTATTTCTCTTGTTTAACTAACCTTTGTTTTTTTCGTGATATTTTTATTGTTAGTTAGTTTTGGCATCATTATCAAAAAGGGGGAAATTGTTTGGATATTTTAGTTTTGATTAATTATGCCAAAACATTATCAACTTGTGTTATTTAAGATAATCTATAGATAACAAGTTGAGGGGGAACGAGAGAACAAATTGAGGGGGAACTCACGAAATCAGACGAAGATGATCGAGATCGAGGCGAAATTTCAAAAGCGGTAATCGAGATCGAGATGGGTAGGATGAGTTCGAGTGGCCCGATGAAATTTGAACAAGAAGAAACATCTTTGATTTTTTGAAGAAGAAGTCTTGATCTGATCTTGATCGGTGATCGATCACGTCTGGCCAGTGATCTGATCTTGATCTGATTCTTGAATCTGGTGACGGATCTGGTGACACGATATTCTTGACAGTCTGGTGACGCTGATCTTCTTGACGGATCTGGTGACTGATCTTCTTGACGGATCTGGTGACTGATATTCTTGACCCGAGTCTGGTGACGATCTTCTTGACGGATCTGGTGACCCAGATCTGGTGACTGATCTGTGACGAATCTGGTGACGTCTTCTTGACGAATCTGGTGACCCGGATCTGGTGACTGATCTTGACGAGTCTGGTGACTGATATTCTTGGCCTAGGTCTGGTGACGATCTTCTTGACAGTCTGGTGACTTAATGTTCTTGACCAGTGCGGTGACCGATCTTCACCGACCTGATGGTGACTGATCTTCTTGACGGATCAGATGATTGCCGACCAGATGTGATTGACCAGATGTCACCCGGATCTGGTGACGACCGACTCGACGATCTGGTGACTGATCGAATTGATGTCTTCGATGACTGTACCGACCGATCTGGTGACGTCTTCAAATTGACCGATGTCGACCGATGGAGGGACCGATCTTCAGACGACCGAAGTTGTTCTCGATCTGGTTGTTCGACTATCTTGATCGGATCAGAGACGTAAATCTGCAGACCAGATTTTTTATGCACTGCATTTGCAGACCAATCAGATACGAATCAAAGTACGACGTAATCGGAATGAGATGAGCGATGTCGACGAAATGAACAGATCCAATTAGACACACAAAAGCAAATTGGCCAATAAGAAGACAACACACATATTGATGTGACATAAAGGCACAGGGAAAAGTGCAAAAGGACTAAGAAAAGTGGAAGTTATTAAGTATGGATTTGAATATTACTTTCCAACCGGTAATATTTAAATCCACACTATAAATACATTGCACTATCTTCAAAAGAAGCTAATGGAGGATCTGCAAAGTGAAATTAAAGCCAAATATTCAAGCAACTCCATTCATAGAACATAGAGCAAGAAATACACACATATATTCAAAAGTGTTCTACCCTAGATCTAAGCACAAATGTTATATCCTAAGCTTAGAGAGATTTTCCCATCCTTAGCATTGAGGCTAAACAAATGTAAGGGAAAATCTCAACCTAGTTGAAACCAAACAAACCTTACCCAAATCGATTCGGTTAAGTTTGTAGGTGAGTGTGAACTCGGTAAACATCTAGCAATCCCGAAAGGGAGGGTAGGCGATCCCTTAGAGGGTGATAAGTCCCGTTTGAGTGAGAACTCAGTAAACATCTAAGAAATCCCAAAAGGGAGGGTAGGCGATCCCTTAGAGGGTGATAAGTCCCGTTTGAGTGAGAACTCGGTAAACATCTGTTGGTTAAGTTGGTGCCCCTTGAAGGGAAGAGTGGATGTAGGACGAAGTTGTCCAACCACTATAAAAAATACGGTGTTCTTATTTGCTTTCATATTAACCGGTCATACATACTTTAGCAAATCTGCATAACACATTCAAAAAAAAAAAAAAATTATGTCACCTCCCATTGAGATTTTACGAAGTTTTAAATCGGTTTTTAGGACCAACAGGCGAGGCCGCCGCCGAAAGCACGCACGCGGATCGGGCTTGGGCGCAGATTTATCGAAGGCTGATAGACGTGTATGGCGCGCGAGTGGACACGGCAAGGCAAGACGACGACGATCGGGCATGGGCGGGCGAAGCGCCCACGCCGGTACGCGCTGATGCGCGGGCGCGCCGCCGACAACCGCCAAGCTTGCCGCCGAAAGGGCGTGATTCGCCGGGCGACATATGCGCCGAAGCGCCGCGCCAAGACGGACGCCACTCGACACGCCGGGGAGGTTAGCGGGCACTCCGACCCGTGAGCTGGTCTATGAAGTGGGAGCTTTTCGAGACGAACGATGAAGGCAATGAAGACGATTTCTCAAGATCAAGACATGACAAAAATTAACCATGAAAATTGGATATATCTGCCCAATATGTTTAATTTTTTGTTTTGATGCTATGAATTATTTTATGCTTATTTAAATTATACTTAAATTTTCAATGCATGAGAAAATGTTTTCAAAAATCTCACTTTCGAAAATTACTAAGTATGCTTAAACAATTAATTGACAATTTTATGAATAATAAAATTGAATTAATTTTGACCTCCATGATTTATTTATTTGTGAATTCTTTTGGAGAAATTCCCCCCACGGGACGGTCAAAGCGAAATAATAATTCTGTATTTAATCATGGTTATTACTTAGGTATAAAATTGATATGCATATACTTCCCCGAAGTCCCTGTCAATTTTATATTGGTCAAGTGGGAGCCAACTATTAATCTAGTTATTAAAGGTTTGTAACTGTTCTTGTTTGTAACTTGCTTGAATGTGTTTAAATAATGACCCACCCCACGTGGCTTATTTAAACTGTTTTGAGATGTTGGCTGATGCATGTTCATATTTTTTTTTGAGATTTTAATATGAAACATGTGATCGAACCTTGTGATATAATTGTGCTTATGCATATTATTATTTATTTCAGTTCATCATGTCGCAACCTTTTAATCCATTGTTATATACACTCAAAGAACACCAATTAACTGGTGACAACTATGTTGTTTGGAAACGAAATATGAGTTTTGTCCTACCTGCACAAGAACATCATTGGGTTCTTGATGTACCCAAGCCCCGTTTGCCTACTGATGGATCAACTGATGCGGAAAGACACTTGTATAATATTTGGGAGCAGGCAAATGAACCTATGAAACCTGTAATCTTGACTTCACTGTCTGATGATTTGAGACACATTCATGAAGGTATTGAGTCTGCTGCAGAAATTATGTAAAGTCTTGAAGAAATGTTTTTAACAAAAGACCGCATCATCAATTAGTTTAAAAACGAAGACGTGACAAGGTTAAAGATGGCTGAGGGAACACCCGTAAGGGAGCATGTTCTCAGAATAAAACACCATTTTAAAAAACTGGCTTATCTCGGTACTAAGTATTGTGATGAGGCTCAAATCAAATTTCTTTTGCTAACTCTTCCAAGGTGTTTCGATGGGTTTTACTGTAGTTTTGTGATGAGTGATCACATGTTTACTATGGACATTCTACAAGAAGCCTTGGAGAAAATAGAGAAGCATTTAGGAAAGAAAGACGAAGCATTGGTGACCAAAAGTCTTTTCTCAAGGTCTAGGCCAATGGAGGGCAAGACTCAAGAAAAGGAAAGTGGTCAGAAACAAAGCAAACTCATCACTAAGAAAAGTAAGAGAAAGACAGCTACCTGTATGGGTGTCAAGAAAGCACCAAAAGGAAAATGTTTTAACTGCGGTGAAAAAGGACATTGGAGGTCAGCCTGTTCCAAACTCAAAAGGAATGGAAAGAAAGGTAATTTTCACGCACTAGTTGTTGAAACTTGCTTAGCGGCGTATGCCTCCCATTTATGGGTGGTGGATATGGGATCCACTGATCATGTTTGTTTCACTTTACAGGGGTTCAAGCGGACCCAACAACTTAGTGGAAGTGAGATCCTCATCACACTGGACGATGCTACGAGAGTGGCAGATGAAGCAGTGGGAGAAGTGCACCTGTCCTTTGAAGACAGAGTTTTAATTTTAAGAGATGTTCTTTACGTTCCGAATTTTAGAAAGAATTTAATTTCGGTTTCTAAACTTTACCTTGATGGATATTCGGTTACTTTTAATAAAGTTGTTACCATTTCTCTTAATGATAAATTTATCTGTCATGGAACGTTGTCGAATAATCTCTATACAATTAACTGTGCACACCACTCACGAAATGCATCCTATAACACATCAATTGTTTCCAACCAAAGAAAATGTTCATCAGACGTGAACGAAACACTTCTATGGCATCTAAGATTGGGACATATTAATCCAAAGAGGATCCAAAGGTTGGTAGAAGATGGTTCACTGGAGTCTCTCCAAGTTGAACCGATTCCAACCTGCGAATCATGTTTGGAGGGGTAAAATGACCAAGAGGGCATTCAGAGCCAAGGGGAATAGAGGCAAAGAAGTGTTAGAAATCATTCACACAGACGTATGTGGTCCAATGTCAACCATGGCAAGAGGAGGTTATGAGTATTTCGTCACTTTTATTGATGACTACTCAAGGTACGGTTATAATTTCCTTATGAAGCATAAATCTGAGACCTTTGAGAAATTCAAAGAATTTAAGGCTCAAGCAGAGAATCATAGGGAAAACGTATCAAGTCTCTACGATCCGATCGTGGAGGCGAGTACCTCAGTGATGAGTTTTTGAACTACTTGTCAGATGAAGGGATTGTATCCCAGCTAACTGCACCCGGAACCCCTCAACAAAACGGGGTTGCAGAGCGAAGAAACAGAACTCTTTTGGAAATGGTTAGATCAATGATGAGTTATGCGGATCTTCCCAAGTCGTTCTGGGGTCATGCCTTGGAAACAACGGCTTACATTCTGAACTTGGTGCCATCCAAATCGGTTCCCAAAACTCCCAAAGAATTGTGGACCGGGCGCAAGCCCAATTTGAGACACATGAGAATTTGGGGGTGTCCGGCCTACGTGTTGGACAAGGAATCCGGGAAATTGGATCCTCGATCAGAATTAAGGTTGTTTATAGGATACCCCGAGGGAACAAAAGGGTGTATGTTCTATGGTCCCGAAGATTAAAAGGTGGTAATAAGCACCCACTTTAGATTTTTGGAAGAAGACTATATGAACGAAAGAAGACCCAGAAGTGAGTTTACCTTAAATGAGCTAAGGGGGCTAACCTAATTGCCAATTGTACAAGATGACATACCAAACGACACACTTACACAACCGGAACCTCGTCGTAGTGGGAGGGTTGTAAAACAGCCCGAGAGATTCATGGGGATAGGAGAGTCCTCGGCCTTGATTCCCGGTCAAGACGAATCAGACCCATGGACATATGAAACAATCCAAGACAAGGATGCGGTTTCTTGGCAAAAGGCAATGAAAGCTGAAATGGGTTCTATGGATCATAACAGAGTGTGGGAGCAAGTCGAACCACTTAATGGGGTCAAACCCATTGGTTGCAAGTGGGTATATAAGAGAAAAAGGGGATCGGACGGGAAGGTGGAAACCTTCAAGGCAAGGCTTGTGGCGAAAGGTTATACTCAGAAAGAAGGGATCGACTATGAGGAAACCTTTTCACCTGTAGCGATGCTCAAGTCCATCCGGATTCTCTTGTCGATTGCTGCGCATCTCGATTTTGAAATCTGGCAAATGGATGTCAAGACAGCTTTCCTTAACGGAAGTCTTGATGAAGAAATCTATATGCAACAACCCCAAAGCTTAATTGAAAAGGGACAAGAACACCTAGTTTGTAAGCTCATGAAGTCCATTTACGGACTCAAACAAGCATCCAGAGCTTGGAACCAATGTTTTGATCATGTAATAAAGTCTTATGGGTTTGATCAAAACGAGTTCAAAAGTTGTGTGTACAAAAAGCGTGTCGGAACTGCATTGGTATTCTTAGTACTATACGTAGACGACATTCTGCTCATCGGGAACGATGTAAAGGTATTATCAGACGTAAGGGCATGACTTTCAAAACAGTTTGATATGAAGGACTTAGGGGAAGCCAGGCACATCCTTGGGATCAAGATCACTCGAGATCGCAAGAAAATGATGATAGCTTATCGCGAAGCTTCATACATAGACCTTTGTCTTGAAACGATTGACAAGATGCAGATTCAAGAAAGGTTTCGTACCTTTCAGACATGGAATCCATCTATCCAAGGAAATGTGCCCTAAGACACAAAGGGAGATAGATGACATGAAAGGCATTCCTTATGCTTCGGCTGTCGGAAGCCTTATGTATGCAATGTTGTGCACGAGACCGGATATCTGCTTTGTCGTTGGCATGGTGGCAAGATATCAAAGTAACCGGGAAAAAAAGAACATTAGGCGGCGATTAAAAACATTATGAAGTATCCGAAAAGAACTTCGAGATGAATGTTGGTTTATCAGTCAGATAGTCTAATCCCCATAGGCTATACGGACTCGGATTTCCAATCAGACTTAGATTCCAGAAAATCTACCTCCGGTAGTGTGTTTTGCATGGGGGGAGGAGCCATGACATGGAGAAGCGTTAAGCAGAAATGCATCGCAGATTCTACCATGGAAGCCGAATATGTAGCTGCTTGCGAGGCAAAAAAAAGCGGTTTGGCTCAAGAACTTCCTAGTGGACTTGGATGTAGTTAAATTTACCCAAAGACAATCTTTCATTTTATTGTGACAATGGAAGCGATTTGCAAATTCAAGGGAACCAAGAGCCCACAAGGCCAGCAAACACATTGGAAGGAAATACCATCTTATACGAGAAATCGTTAAGAGAGGAGATATAGAGGTGGCAAAGATCGCGTCAGAAGACAACCTAGCTGATCCATTCACAAGTCTGTCTAAGAATACATTCGAGAGACATGTGGAAGGGATGGGTGTCAAGACCATTGCCAATCTGCTTTGAGTATAAGTGGGAGACATTATTAGGTTCGTGTAGGTGATATTATATGTCACGTATCTACACGAGACATGCTGTAGTATACTTAAAAGCAGACTTTGAGTATAAGTGGTAGATTGTTGGGATTATACTGGAAAGTATGCTTTTACTTTGTATAATCAAACTGAATTTCGGACTTATTTACTGAAATAAATTGTTTATCACTGATCCGTTAAATATCATCGAATGTTACATATATTTACTGCATAATTGTTCAATACATAGTACGAGTTACATTGTAGTTAATTTAGTGATACCAGATCACAGAAGATTAAATTAACAGTCCCTTGTAACCAAAAGTACACCATTCACGACCTAGATGGAAATGAACAATCCATCGTGAAAGGTTGAAGTGTAACGCTCAGATTGGCTTGTCTTGACCAAGAGATTACACTAGTGCATGTCTAGTGTACTGAAGAGGACCTACTGTTGGGGAATGAGTTGCACAGATCTATTCGGGGTGAATATTTAAATACAAATTTAATTCATTAATTATTACTAGCATGAATTAATCCTATATTAATTCAAATAATAATTGCAACAACATATCATGCATATAAAAAGCCACGTAAAACCTACGCATGCGGAATCTACGGGTTTACGTGAACGTACCTCTCGGGATAGCAGTGACTTCGGTCGGACAGACTAACCAAAAGGACTTACCAAGTATTCCCTTAGCCCTTGCTCAACTATCCGGTGGAAGGACACTCGTCGAACAATTAACAAAAGGAAAAAATAAACTTTGTTGCACCACCTTTGTGGATTTGCTAATATTTCCAGCTCATGGAATTGTACTTGGGAATGAACTAATCATCCCCTATTTATAAGAGGGGGGGTGGACGAAATTTTAGTGATATTTCAATGTGGGAAAAGACTTTTCTTGGTCACCAAGAAATCTTGAATATATCCCTTATATTCTTTTTTCCATAATTAAAATATTCCACAAAAATCTCACCTCCTCTATAATAGATGATTTTCGAAAATTAAGGATGCCAAGAATCCAAGATTTGGATCTTCTTGAATTTATGAGATATTCTTGTATTTCAAGAAATACATATCTTCCATAATATCTTTTCAAGAAAATCAAGAAAATCTTTCTTGCCCTTTATTTTCAAAAATTTCGAAATATCCCATATGAATAACTAAGTGGGAGATTTCTTGAATTTAATGAGATAACCTTGTATTCCAAGAATACATATCTTCATTCCATAACAAAATTCAAAGAAAATCTTTCTCCCTCTTTTATCCATAAATTTCGAAAATTTAGAGGAAATATAAGCAACAATATTTATTTTATTTTAATCACCTTTTCAGTTATTGGACTATATGTTGGGCTACTCAGGGGGCCTTTAGAAGAATTAAGATTGGATCTTCTAATGGATCTTGAATATCTAATATTGAGCCACAATATAACTCAAGCCCATAAATATTAATTAATCCCACTACATAATTAATATTGCACTATCCATCATAACCCATATTACAGTCAATATGGCTCCCGGTCATTATTTCCCGTGTTTAAGATTATCTAGCCCATTAATTAATTCAAGCCACTGAAATAGCTTTCCGTTAATTAATATCTTTTGTCCTTGGTCGAGAAACGGTTCAACATTATTATCCATACCGGAAACTAATTCCACTTGCAAGATTTGGTATGATAAATCCTATGAACCTCCCAAGGGGGCAAATCAAGCAAGCGTACTTGCACACGATTCTTCGTATTAAATCTTAGCAATCACATGTGACCAATAATATTGCCCAAGATAAAAAGTATTGAATCTCTCTAATTCGCTACCCAAGATAAGTCAAAGCAATAGTTACCAATCCCACGTGATCCTATTTAAGGGACGAAGGTTAAGAAACAACGAACCACTGAGGTCTAATTCTTCCTTGTTCAGTTCTGAATAATTTATCCTCCTATAGGTCCTATTCAGCGCATCAATCATGCACTAGTGTAATCTCTTGGTCAAGACAAACCAATCTGAGCCTTACACCTCAACCTTTCGCGATGGTTGTTCATTTCCATCGAGGTCATGAATGGCGTACTTTTAGTTACAAGGGACTATTAATTTAATCTTCTGTGATCTGGTATCACTAAATTAACTACAGTGTAACACGTACGAATTATTGAACAGTTATGCAGTAAATATATATAACATTCAATCATATTTAAAGCATCAGTGATAAACAATTTATTTCAGTAAATAAGTCTGAAAATTCAGTTTCGATTATACAAAGTAAAAAGCATACTTTTCAGTATAATCCCAACAATCTCCCACTTATACTCAAAGTCTGCTTTTAAGTATACTACAACACGTCTCGAGTAGTCCGTGACATCTAATGTCACCTACACGAACCTAATAATTTCTCCCACTTATACTCAAAGCTGATTGGCAACGGTCTTGACACCCGTTCCTTCCACATGTCTCTCGGATGTATTCAGAGGCAGACGCTTTGTGAATGGATCTGCTAGGCTCTCCTCAGACGCTATCTTTGCCACATCTATATCTCCTCTCTTAATGATTTCTCGTATAAGATATCTTTCCTTTAATGTGTTTGTTTGACTCGTGGACTCTTGGTTTTCTTGAATTTGCAACTGCCCCTAGCAGATATTGCTAGACAAATTCAGAACACCATCCAAGTCCACTAAGAAGATCTAGAGCCCAATCGGTTCTTTCACTGCTTCACAAGCAGCTACTTACCCGAGTCCTATGGTTGAGTCAGTGATGCATTTCTGCTTCACACTCGTCCATTTGATGGCTACACTTCCCAAATGGAAACACACTAACTGAGGTAGATAATTTCTGGAATCTATATCTGATTGGAAATCCGAGTCTGTGTAGCCTATGGGGATTGGAGTATCTGACTGATAAATCAACATTCTATCCCGAGTTCTTTTCAGACACGTCAGAATGTTTTTACCTGTCGTCCAATGCGCTTTCCCTGGGTTACTTTGATATCTTGCTACCATGCCTACGGTAGAGCAGATATCCGGTCTCGTACACAGCAATGCATACATAAGGTTTCCGACAGCCGAAGCACAAGGAATACCTTTCATGTCATCTATCTCCTTTTCGTCTTAGGAAACATTTTCTTGGATAGATGGATTCCAAGTCTGAAAGGTACGAATCCTTTCTTGGAATCTTGCATGCTGAATTGTTTCAAAAAAAAAAATGTCTATGTATGAAACTTGCGATAACCCGATCATCCTTTTTCTGGTGATCTCGAGTTATCTTGATCCCAAGGATATGTCCGGCTTTCCCTAAGTCTTTCATATCAAACTGTTTTGAAACCATGCCCTTACGTCTGATCACACCTTCACATCGTTCCCGGTGATCACAATGTCATCTACGTATAGTACTAAGAATACCAATGCAGTTCCGAAATGCTTTTTATACCCACAACTTTCAAACTTGTTTTGATCAAACCCATAAGACTTTATTACATGATTAAAACTTTGGTTCCGAGCTCTGGATGCCTGTTTGAATCCGTAAATGGACTTCTTGAGCTTACAAACAAGATGTTCTTGGCCTGTTTCAATGAAACCTTGGGGTTGTTGCATATAGATCTCTTTATCAAGACTTCCGTTAAGGAAAGCTGTCTTGACATCTATTTGCCAGATTTCAAAGTCGAAATGCGCAACAATCGATAAGAGAATACGGATGGACTTAAGCATGGCTACGGGTGAAAAAAGTTTCCTCATAATCGATCCATTTCTTTCTGAGTATAACCTTTCGCCATTAGTCTTGCTTTAAAGGTTTCAACCTTCCCGTCCGATCCTCTTTTCCTCTTATATACCCACTTGCATCTAATGGATTTGACCCCATTAAGTGGTTCGACTAGCTCCCACACTCTATTATGAAACATAGAACCCACTTCGGCTTTCATTGTTGTTTGCCAAAAATCTGCATCCTTATCTTGGAGTGCCTCGTCATATGTCCATGGGTGCGATTTAGGGAATCAAGTCCGAGGACTCTCCTATTCCCATGAATCTCTCGGGGTTGTCTAACAACCCTCCCACTATAACTTGAGGCTCGGTTGTGAAAACGTGTCGTTTTGGTATATCATCTAATCGATCAAGACCGAGGTTTGCCTTCTAAGCTCATTTAAGGTAATCTCATACGGGTTTTCTTTGGTTCTATAGTTTTCTTCCAAAATATAAAAAGGGGTGCGGATGTCCACCTTTTGATCTTGAACTATAGAACATTCACCCTTTTGTTCCCTCGGGGTATCCTACAAAATGACGCTTTAATTACGATCGATGATCCAATTTCTGGGTTTCCTTGTCCAACACGTAGGCGGACACCCCAAAGTTCTCATGTGTCTCATACTAGGCTTGCTTGGGTCCACAATTCTTTGGGGTTTTGGGAACCGATTTGGATAGCACCAATTCGAGAATGTAAGTAAACATTACCAAGGTATGACCCCGAACAACTCGGGAAGATCCGCATAACTCATCATTGATCTAACCATTTTCAAAAGAATTATGTTTTTTGCTCGCAACCCCGCTTTTTGGTGAGGGGTTCGGGTGCGATGGTGGGATACAATCCATTCATCGATAAGCGGTTCAAAAACTCATTCTTCGAGGTATTCGCCTCCACGATCGGATCGTAGAGACTTGATACGTTTTTTCCACATGATTCTCTGCTTGAGCCTTAAATTCTTTAGAATTTCTCAAAGGTCTCGATTCATGCTTCATAAGGAAAATGTACCTTGAGTAATCGTCAATAAAATTACTCATAACCTCTCCTCTTGCTTTGGTTAACATTGAACCACGTACATCCGTAGGTGAAGCGATCTCTAACACTTCTTTAGCCCCATTCCCTTGGCTCCAAATGCCATCTTGGTCATATCACCCTCCAAACATGATTCGCAGGTTGGAATCGGTTCAACTTGGAGAAGCCCTAGTGAACTGTCTCTTACCAACCTTTGGATCCTCTTTGGATTTATATGACCCAATTTATAGATGCTAAAAAGTGTCTCGTTCACGTCGATGAACGCTTTTTTTCGTAAAGCTTGAGTTGATGTGTTATAGGATACATTTCGTGAGTGGTGTGCACAATTAATTGTATAGAGATCATTCAACAACGTTCCATGACAGATAAATTTATCAAAAAAAATGGTAACAACTTTATTAAAAAGTAACCAAATATCCATCATAAAAGTTTAGAAACTGAAAATGAATTCTTTCTAAAATCCAAACGTAAAGAATATCTCAAAAATTAAAACTCTGTCTTCAAAAGATAGGTGCACTTCTCCTCCCGCTTCACCAAATTTGCCACTCGTAGAAGATCGCCAATTGTGATGAGGACCTCACTCCCACTAAGTTGCCGGGTCCGCTTAAACCCCTGTAATGTGAAACAAACATGATTAGTGGATCCCGTATCCACCACCCACAAAATGGGAGGCATACGCCGCTAAACAAGTTTCAAACAACTAGTGCGTGAGTATTACCTTTCTTTCCTTTCCTTTTGGGATCGGAACAGGCTAGCCTCGATTGTCCTACTCTCCCGCTTTCCAAAGTTTTCCTCATACTTGATCCCATGCTTCTATTTGATGTTGAGTCTTCTTGGTTTAACCTTCTTCTCTTTTCATCATCCTTATCACCACTTGATCTAGGATGAAGAGAAAATTTCCATTTCCCCAAGTTCTTTTCCTTGCGCTCCACTTCCTTTTCAACCAAAGTCAAAGCATTTATAAGATCCTCCACTTTAAAATCTTGATCTTCCATTAGATACTCAAGATAGCGGTGATTATAGCTCTTTGGTAAGGATTGGAGAATGAAATCAACCTTAGTGTTGAAGTCATATTTTTCGCCGAGGATCTCAAGTTCCTCAAATAGCACCATAACTCTAAAGATGTGATGTGCTGCAGTCGTCCCTTTTTCCAATTTTAACTGAGCAATTTCTTGCTTCACACTTTGGACTGCCATATGGGTCTGATGTCCGAACATCGCTTCGAGATTCTTTAAGATGTCTTGGTGACTCATATTCTTGATGAAGGCGCCTCAACGATCGACATATGTGCGTAATTGTTTCCTTCATCAAACTGCTTTTGCGGCTCCCATTCACCATAAATCATCTCATCCCATATTAAGCATCCTTAGTTGGTTTTTCGGGTTTTGGTGAATCAAGTACCCATTCGGAAGATGATGCGATTAGGGATGATTTTATTTTGTGTTTCCAACCAAAATAGTTTTCACCAAAAAAAGCAAAAGGTCTTTAGGTATATTCGATAGTGGATTAGAAGGTTGCGACATGATGGTGAAATAAACAATAATATGCATAAGCACAAATATATCACAAGGTTTGATCACATTCATCATATTAAAATCTCAAAAAAATATGAACATGCATCGCCCAACATCTCAAAAGCAGTTTAAATAAGCCACGTTGAATGGGTCATTATTTAAACACATTCAAACGTGTTACAAACAAAACGATTACAAACCTTTAATATCCAGTTAATAGTTGGCTCCCACTTGACCAATATAAAATTGACGGGGACTTGGAGAAATATATGCATATCAATTTTATACCTAAGTAATAACCATGATTAAATACAGGATTACTATTTCGCTTTGATCGAGCCCTCGTTGGGAGGGTCATCGCCGCCACTAGTAATAACCCACAATTATCCGTTTGGAATTCATTCATGTGAAACCTATCTTTTTTTGGCCGAATCTGGTTGGAATTTCTCCAAAAGAATTCACAAATAAATAAATCATGGAGGTCAAAATTAATTCAATTTTATTATCAGGAATAAAATTGTCAATTAATTATTTAAAACATACTTAGTAATTTTGGCAACCCTCATGCAAACACATTTAAACAAATTAAATAAAGCATAAGATAGCACAAATTAAATCAACCAAAAAGCGAGAAAAAATAAACATATTAAGGCACAAATTATCCAATTTTCATTTTTGGTTTTATTTTTTCTTATTTGAAAAGCGATCTTTGTAAATGAGAAAATGTTTTGAAAAATCTCCCCTTAAAATTACTCGTTAAGACTAATTGACAATTTTATCGAAAATTGAATAATTTCTTCCATGATTTATTTATTTGTGTCTTTTCGAAACCGCCCAAGATATAGCTTTCTACATGGCCAAATGGATGCATCATGGACCGCATCCGACCCTCCCACTAGGCCACAGAAATAATAATTATGCATGATTACTTAGTATAAAATTGATACATGACCTCGCGCAATGTTTAGAGCTATTAATCTAGTTATTAAACGCTTGTAACTTTTTCTTTGCTTTCTCGCTTGAATGTGTTTAAATAATGCGCTTATTTCTGCCTTTTGAGTGCTGTCGATGCATGTCTATTTTTTTTTTGAGATTTTCTCGTAAATACGGATGAACCTTGTGATATAATTGTCATGCATATTCGCGCACCATCATGCCGCAACTCCGCCTCCTCAAAGCATCATGGCGATGCCAGTTTTATTCCCTAGCAAGAACATCCGTTCTTGATGTACTCAAGCCGATGGATTCGATCGAAAGACACTTGTATAATATTTTGGGAGCAAAAAATGAACCTAGAACGTCGAATTTCACTGTCTCCGCGATTTGAGACATATCTACGTCACGAGTCGGCATAAATTACGAAAGTCCGCAAGAAATGCCTAACAAAAGACCCATGCGTGCGGCCAGCGCTCCGCGCCCGCTACGCTGGTTACGGATTTCTTCATCTCTTCGTTCCCGATCCGGTTACAATTTATTTACAAAAAATAAATAAACCTAGATTTAGACTAGTTTATTACATTGATCAAATCAAACAAATGCCTAGTCTACTCGTGGATTTTTCTCACGAGGCAAAACAAATCGAGCGAATCGAATAAAAAAAACCACAATTTATATGCATGCAAAATAAAACATTAAAATCCATGACAATTGGATACCGCAAAACAGATCTAACAGTTCTACTATCCAATTTCAAATTTAATGTCCATTTTAATTAAATTACAATTTAAAAATTGAGCAAAACAGTTGGCTCGATACGATTGTTGGGGAATGAGTTGCTTGAGATCTATTTGGGGTGAATATTTAAATACAAATTTAATTCATTAATTATTACTAGCATGAATTAATCTATATTAATTCAAATAATAATTGCAACAACATATCATGCATATAAAAAGCCACGTAAAACCCACGACGCGAAATCTCGGGTTTACGTGAAGCGTACCTCTCGGGATAGCAGTGACTTCGGTCGGACGGACTAACCAAAAGGACTTCCCAAGTATTCCCTTAGCCCTTGCTCAACTATCCGGTGGAAGGACACTCGTCGAACAATTAACAAAAGGAAAAAATAAACTTTGTTGCACCACCTTTGTGGATTTGCTAATATTTCCAGCACATGGAATTGTACTTGGGAATGAACTAATCATCCCCTATTTATAAGAGGGAGGGTGGTCAAAATTTTAGTGATATTTCAATGTGGGAAAAGACTTTTCTTGGTCACCAAGAAATCTTGAATATATCTCTTATATTCTTTTTTCCATAATTAAAATATTCCACAAAAATCCCACCTCCTCTATAATAGATGATTTTCGAAAATTAAGGATGCCAAGAATCCAAGATTTGGATCTTCTTGAATTTATGAGATATTCTTGTATTTCAAGAAATACATATCTTCCATAATATCTTTTCAAGAAAATCAAGAAAATCTTTCTTGCACTTTATTTTCAAAAATTTTGAAATATCCCTTATGAATAACCAAGTGGGAGATTTCATGAATTTAATGAGATAACCTTGTATTCCAAGAATACATATCTTCATTCCATAACAAAATTCAAAGAAAATCTTTCTCCCTCTTTTATCCATAAATTTCAAAAATTTAGAGGAAATATAAGCAACAATATTTATTTTATTTTAATCACATTTTCAGTTATTGGACTATATGTTGGGCTACTCAGGGGGCCTTTAGGAGAATTAAGATTGGACCTTCTAATGGATCTTGAATATCTAATATTGAGCCACAATATAATTCAAGCCCATAAATATTAATTAATCCCACTACATAATTAATATTGCACTATCCATCTTAACCCATATTACAGTCAATATGGCTCCGGTCATTATTTCCGTGTTTAAGATTATCTAGCCCATTAATTACTTCAAGCCCTTTGAAATAGCTTTCCGTTAATTAATATCTTTTGTCCTTGGTCGAGGAAGCGGTTCAACATTATTATCCATACAGGAAACTAATTCCACTTGCAAGATTTGGTATGATAAATCTTATGAACCTCCCAAAGGGGCAAATCAAACAAGCGTGCTTACACCGCGATTCTTCGTATTAAATCTTAGCAATCACATGTGACCAATAATATTGCCCAAGATAAAAAGTATTTAATCTCTCCGATTATTTACCCATGATAAGTCAAAGCAATAGTTACCAATCCCACGTGATCCTATTTAAGGGGACGAAGGTTAAGAAACAACGAACCATCGAGGTCTAATTCTTCCTTGATCCTATTCAAAACATCGATCGGGCCTTAGTGTAATCTCTTGGTCAAGACAAACCAATCGAGCCTTACACCTCAACCTTTCGCGATGGTTGTTCATTTCCATCTAGGTCGTGAATGGCGTACTTTTTAGTTACAAGGGGATGTTAATTTAATCTTATGTGATCCGGTATCACTAAATTAACTACTGATGTAACACATATCTGAATTATTGAAGCAGTTATCAAAAGTAAATATATATAACATTCAATCATATTTAAAGCATCAGTGATAAACAATTTATTTCAGTAAATAAGTCTGAAAATTCAGTTTCGATTATACAAAGTAAAAAGCATACTTTTCAGTATAATCCCAACACCTACAGGAGGACAAATTCTTCAGAACTGAACTAGGAAGAATTAGACCTCAATGGTTCGTTATTTCTTAATCTTCGTCCCATAAATAGGATCGCATGTGGTTAGTAATTATTGCTTTGACTTATTACGGGTAGAGAATCAACGAGATTCAATACTTTATATCTTGGGCAATATTATTGGTCACATGTGTTGCTAAGATTTAATACGGAGAATCGTGTGCAAGTACGCTTGTTCGATTTGCCCCCTTGGGAGGTTCATAAGTTTTATCATACCAAATCTTGCAAGTGGAACTAGTTTTCGGTATGAATAATAATGTTGAACCGTTCCTTTACCAAGGATAAAAGATATTAATTAATGGAAAGCTATTTCAGTGGCTTGAATTAATTAATGGGCTAGATAATCTTAAACACGGGAAATAATAACCGGGAGCCATATTGACTATAATATGGGTTAAGATGGATAGTGCAATATTAATTATGTAGTGGGATTAATTAATATTTATGGGCTTGAATAATATTGTGGCTCAATATTGATAATTCAAGATCCATTGGAAGGTCCAATCTTAATTCTCCTAAAGGCCCGCCAAGTAGCCCAACATAAAGTCCAATAACTGAAAAAGGTGTTTAAAAATTAAATAAATTTTGTTGCTTAATTTTTCCTCATTTTTCAAAAATAGTAAATAAAAGGGGAGAAAGATTTTCTTTGAATTTTGTTATGGAATGAAGATATGTATTCTTGGAATACAAGATTATCTCATTAAATTCAAGAAATCTCCCACTTGGTTATTTACTATGAAATTTCAAAAATTTTGAATAATAAAGGGAAAGAAAGATTTTCTTGATTTTCTTGAAAAGACATTATGGAAGATATGTATTTCTTGAAATACAAGTATATCTCATAAATTCAAGAAGATCCAAATCTTGGTTTCTTGTTCCTATTATTTTCGAAAATTCCCATAACAAGAGAAGTTGGGATTTTTATGGAATATTTTAATTATGGAGAAAAGAATATAGGAGATATATTCAAGATTTCTTGGAGATCAAGAAAAAGATTTTCTTCCCCCTATTCCATGCCAAAAAATCGTCCAACACCCCTCTATAAATAGGGGATGAGTGTTTCATTCCCAAGTACAATTCCATGTGCTGGAAAAATTAGTAAATCCACAAAGGTGGTGCAACAAATTTTATTTTCCCTTTTGTTAATTGTTTGCGAGCTTCCTTCCACTGGATTGATGAGCAAGGACTATGGAATACTTGGGAAGGCTTTTTGGTGTGTTCTTATCGACGAGACCATTGCCACTCCAAGAGGTTAGTTCACGTAAACCCATAGCAATTCTGCATGCGTAGGATTTATGTGAACTGTTTATATGCATGATTTGTTGTTGAATTATTATTTGAATTAATATAGGATTAATCCATGCTAGTAATAATTGTTAGAATTAAATTTGTATTTAAATATTCATCCCGAATAGATCCAGGCAATTAATTCCCCAACAATTGGTATCAGAGTCTCGGTTTCGGGCTCTGATCTTTAAATTGTAATTTAATTCATTTTCATTAAATTTGAAATTGGATAGTAGAATTGCTAGATCTTTTTTGCAGGTATCCAATTGTCATGGAATTTAATGTGTTTATTTATGCATGCATATAAACTGTTCATTTTAATTTGATTCGTTCGAATTCGTTTTGCCTCGTGAGAAAATCCACGAGTAGATTAGAATTTGTTTGATTTGATCAATGTAATAGACTAGTCTAGATCTAGGTTTATTTATTTTTGTAAAATAAATTGTAACCGGATCGGAAACGGAGGCTGAGACGATCGGTGGTGAAGAATTAAAAGACGGGATCCTAATCGGCGAGGGGCTGGGTGCATCGCGCTTGAATATGCATTAACGGAGAGGCACGCATCTACGACGCTGACGCCGACAGACGCCATGATCTGGCGTGGGCGAGGGCCGCCGCCGCCGGCGAACGGCATCGGACGATAAGACGGGCGGGATCTCTCGGGCGGGCCTTATAGTAGGATGGGCGCTTGGTTGACGGATGCGATCTTTCGACAACCGACCATTTTTCCGTTGATGGCTTGCCGCCGAGCGAGGCGTGATCTACATTGGGCGATGCGGCGCCGCCCTTAGCTGAATCGGCTACAAGACGACGCCACTCGACACGGCCGGGGAGTTCTAGTAGCACTCCTACCCAGCCGTGGTCGATGAAGGGAGCTTTTTCGAGGGCGAATGTCACGGAAGGCAATGAAGACGATTTCTCAAGATCAAGACATAACAAAAATTAACCATGACAATTGGATATATCTGCCCAATATGTTTAATTTTTTGTTTTGATGTTATGCATTATTTTATGCTTATTTAAATTATGCTTAAATTTGCAATGCATGAGAAAATGTTTTGAAAAATCTCACTTTCAAAAATTACTAAGTATGCTTAAATAATTAATTGACAATTTTATGAATAATAAAATTGAATTAATTTTGACCTCCATGATTTATTTATTTGTGAATTCTTTTGGAGAAATTCCCCCCACGGGACGGTCAAAAGATAGCTTTCACATGAATAAATTCCAAATGGATGATTGTGGATTATTATTAGTGGCGACGATGACCCTCCCCACGAGGCTCGTTCAAAGCGAAATAATAATTATGTATTTAATCATGGCTATTACTTAGGTATAAAATTGATATGCATATACTTCCCCGAAGTCCCTGTCAATTTTATATTGGTCAAGTGGGAGTCAACTATTAATCTAGTTATTAAACGTTTGTAACTTTTCTTGTTTGTAACCTGCTTGAATGTGTTTAAATAATGACCCACCCCACGTGGCTTATTTAAACTGTTTTGAGGTGTTGGCTGATGCATGTTCATTTTTTTTTTTTTGAGATTTTAATATGAAACATGTGATCGAACCTTGTGATATAATTGTGCTTATGCATATTATTATTTATTTCAGTTCATCATGTCGCAACATTTTAATCCATTGTTATATACACTCAAAGAACACCAATTAACTGGTGACAACTATGTTGTTTGGAAACGAAATATGAGTTTTGTCCTACCTGCACAAGAACATCATTGGGTTCTTGATGTACTCAAGCCCCGTTTGCCTACTGATGGATCAACTGATGCGGAAAGACACTTGTATAATATTTGGGAGCAGGCAAATGAACCTATGAAACGTGTAATCTTGACTTCACTGTCTGATGATTTGAGACACATTCATGAAGGTATTGAGTCTGCTGCAGAAATTATGCAAAGTCCTGAAGAAATGTTTTTAACAAAAGACCGCATGATCAATCAGTTTAAAAATGACGACGTGGCAAGGCTAAAGATGGCTGAGGGAACACCCGTAAGGGAGTATGTTCTCAGAATAAAACACCATTTTGAAAAACTGGCTTATCTCGGTACTAAGTATTGTGATGAGGCTCAAATCGAATATTTTTTTTGCTAACTCTTCCAAGGTGCTTCGATGGGTTTTACTGTAGTTTTGTGATGAGTGATCACATGTTTACTATGGACATTCTACAAGAAGCCTTGGAGAAAATAAAGAAGCATTTAGGAAAGAAAGACGAAGCATTGGTGACCAAAAATCTTTTCTCAAGGTCTAGGACAATGGAGGGCAAGACTCAAGAAAAGGAAAGTGGTCAGAACCAAAGAAAACTCATCACTAAGAAAAGTAAGAGAAAGACAGCTACCTGTATGGGTGTCAAGAAAGCACCAAAAGGAAAATGTTTTAACTGCGGTGAAAAAGGACATTGGAGGTCAGCTTGTTCCAAACTCAAAAGGAATGGAAAGAAAGGTAATTTTCACGCACTAGTTGTTGAAACTTGCTTAGCGGCGTATGCCTCCCATTTATGGGTGGTGGATACGGGATCCACGGATAATGTTTGTTTCACTTTACAGGGGTTCAAGCGGACTCGGCAACTTAGTGGAAGTGAGATCCTCATCACACTGGGCGATGCTACGAGAGTGGCAGCTGAAGCAGTGGGAGAAGTGCACCTGTCCTTTGAAGACAGAGTTTTAATTTTAAGAGATGTTCTTTACGTTCCGAATTTTAGAAAGAATTTAATTTCGGTTTCTAAACTTTACCTTGATGGATATTCGGTTACTTTTAATAAAGTTGTTACCATTTCTCTTTATTATAAATTTATCTGTCATGGAACGTTGTCGAATAATCTCTATACAATTAACTGTGCACACCACTCACGAAATGCATCCTATAACACATCAATTGTTTCCAACAAAAGAAAACGTTCATCAGACGTGAACGAAACACTTCTATGGCATCTAAGATTGGGACATATTAATCCAAAGAGGATCCAAAGGTTGGTAGAAGACGGTTCACTAGAGTCTCTCCGAGTTGAACCAATTCCAACCTGCGAATCATGTTTGGAGGGTAAAATGACCAAGAGGGCATTCGGAGCCAAGGGGAATAGAGCCAAAGAAGTGTAAGAAATCGTTCACACAGATGTATGTGGTCCAATGTCAACCATGGCAAGAGGAGGTTATGAGTATTTTGTCACTTTTATTGATGACTACTCAAGGTACGGTTGTATTTTCCTTATGAAGCATAAATCTGAGACCTTTGAGAAATTCAAAGAATTTAAGGCTCAAGCAGAGAATCATAGGAAAAAACGTATCAAGTCTCTACGATCCGATCGTGGAGGCGAGTACCTCAGCGATGAGTTTTTGAACTACTTGTCAGATGAAGGGATTGTATCCCAGTTAACTGCACCCGGAACCCCTCAACAAAATGGGGTTGCAGAGCGAAGAAATATAACTCTTTTGGAAATGGTTAGATCAATGATGAGTTATGCGGATCTTCCCAAGTCGTTCTGGGGTCATGCCTTGGAAACAGCGGCTTACATTCTGAACTTGGTGCCATCCGAATCGGTTCCCAAAACTCCCAAAGAATTGTGGACCGGGCGCAATCCCAGTTTGAGACACATGAGAATTTGGGGGTGTCCGGCCTACGTGTTGGACAAGGAAGCCAGGAAATTGGATCCTCGATCAAAATTAAGGTTGTTTATAGGATACCCCGAGGGAACAAAAGGGTGTATGTTCTATGGTCCCGAAGATCAAAAGGTGGTAATAAGCACCCACTTTAGATTTTTGGAAGAAGACTATATGAACGAATGAAGACCCAGAAGTGAGATTACCTTAAATGAGCTATGGGGGCTAACCTCATTGCCAACTGTACAAGATGACATACCAAACGACACACTTACACAACCGGAACCTCGTCGTAGTGGGAGGGTTGTAAAACAGCCCAAGAGATTCATGGGGATAGGAGAGTCCTCGGACTTGATTCCCGGTCAAGACGAATCAGACCCATGGACATATGATGAGGCAATCCAAGACAAGGATGCAGTTTCTTAGAAAAAGGCAATGAAAGCCGAAATGGGTTCTATAGATCATAATAGAGTGTGGGAGCTAGTCGAACCACTTAATGGGGTCAAACCAATTGGTTGCAAGTGGGTATACAAGAGAAAAAGGGGAAAGGACAGGAAGGTGGAAACCTTCAAGGCAAGGCTTGTGGCGAAAGGTTATACTCAGAAAGAAGGGATCGACTATGAGGAAACCTTTTCACCTGTAGCGATGCTCAAGTCCATCTGGATTCTCTTGTCGATTGCTCCGCATCTCGATTTTGAAATCTGGCAAATGGATGTCAAGACAGCTTTCCTTAACGGAAGTCTTGATGAAGAAATCTATATGCAACAACCCCAAGGCTTCATTGAAAAGGGCCAAGAACACCTAGTTTGTAAGCTCATGAAGTCCATTTACGGACTCAAACAAGCATCCAGAGCTTGGAACCAATGTTTTGATCATGTAATAAAGTCTTATGGGTTTGATCAAAATGAGTTCGAAAGTTGTGTGTACAAAAAGCGTGTCGGAACTGCATTGGTATTCTTAGTACTATACGTAGACGACATTCTGCTCATCGGGAACGATGTAAAGGTGTTATCAGACGTAAGGGCATGGCTTTCAAAACAGTTTGATATGAAGGACTTAGGGGAAGCCGGGCACATCCTTGGGATCAAGATCACTCGAGATCGCAAGAAAAGGATGATAGGCTTATCGCAAGCTTCATACATAGACACTGTCTTGAAACGATTCAGCATGCAGGATTCCAAGAAAGGCTTCGTACCTTTCAGACATGGAATCCATCTATCCAAGGAAATGTGCCCTAAGACACAAAGGGAGATGACATGAAAGGCATTCCTTATGCTTCGGCTGTCGGAAGCCTTATGTATGCAATGTTGTGCACGAGACCGGATATCTGCTTTGTCGTTGGCATGGTGGTAAGATATCAAAGGAACCCGGGGAAAGAACATTGGACGGCAGTTAAAAACATTATGAAGTATCTGAAAAGAACTTGAGGCAGAATGTTGGTTTATCAGTCATATAGTCTAATCCCCATAGGCTACACGGACTCGGATTTCCAATCAGACTTAGATTCCAGAAAATCTACCTCCGGTAGTGTGTTTTGCATGGGGGGAGGAGCCATGACATGGAGAAGCGTTAAGCAGAAATGCATCGCAGATTCTACCATGGAAGCCGAATATGTAGCTGCTTGCGAGGCAGCGAAATAAGCGGTTTGGCTCAAGAACTTCCTAGTGGGCTTGGATGTAGTTCTGAATTTGCCCAGCACAATCACTGTTTATTGTGACAATGCCGGAGCAGTTGCAAATTCAAGGGAACCAAGAGCCCACAAGGCCAGCAAACACATTAGAAGGAAATACCATCTTATACTAGAAATCGTTAAGAGATGAGATATAGAGGTGGTAAAGATCGCGTCAGAAGACAACCTAGCTGATCCATTCACAAAGGGTCTGCCTCAGAATACATTCGAGAGACATGTGGAAGGGATGGGTGTCAAGACCGTTGCCAATCTGCTTTGAGTATAAGTGGGAGACATTATTAGGTTCGTGTAGGTGACATTATATGTCACGTATCTACACGAGACATGTTGTAGTATACTTAAAAGCAGACTTTGAGTATAAGTGGGAGATTGTTGGGATTATACTGGAAAGTATGCTTTTACTTTGTATAATCAAACTGAATTTCGGACTTATTTACTGAAATAAATTGTTTATCACTGATGCTTTAAATATCATCGAATGTTACATATATTTACTGCATAACTGTTCAATAAATAGTACGTGTTACATTGTAGTTAATTTAGTGATACCAGATCACAGAAGATTAAATTAACAGTCCCTTATAACCAAAAGTACACCATTCACGACCTAGATGGAAATGAACAATCCATCGTGAAAGGTTGAAGTGTAACACTCAGATTGGCTTGTCTTGACCAAGAGATTACACTAGTGCATGTCTAGTGTACTGAAGAGGACCTACAGGAGGACAAATTCTTCAGAACTGAACTAGGAAGAATTAGACCTCAATGGTTCGTTATTTCTTAATCTTCGTCCCTTAAATAGGATCGGGTGTGGTTAGTAATTATTGCTTTGACTTATTACGGGTAGAGAATCAACGAGATTCAATACTTTATATCTTGGGCAATATTATAGGTCACATGTGTTGCTAAGATTTAATACGAAGAATCGTGTGCAAGTACGCTTGTTCGATTTGCCCCCTTGGGAGGTTCATAAGTTTTATCATACCAAATCTTGCAAGTGGAACTAGTTTTCGGTATGAATAATAATGTTGAACCGTTCCTTTACCACGGATAAAAGATATTAATTAATGGAAAGCTATTTCAGTGGCTTGAATTAATTAATGGGCTAGATAATCTTAAGCACGGGAAATAATAACCTGGAGCCATATTGACTATAATATGGGTTAAGATGGATAGTGCAATATTAATTATGTAGTGGGATTAATTAATATTTATGGGCTTGAATAATATTGTGGCTCAATATTGATAATTCAAGATCCATTGGAAGGTCCAATCTTAATTCTCCTAAAGGCCCGCCAAGTAGCCCAACATAAAGTCCAATAACTGAAAAAGGTGTTTAAAAATAAAATAAATTTTGTTGCTTATTTTTTCCTCATTTTTCAAAAATAGTAAATAAAAGGGGAGAAAGATTTTCTTTGAATTTTGTTATGGAATGAAGATATGTATTCTTGGAATACAAGATTATCTCATTAAATTCAAGAAATCTCCCACTTGGTTATTTACTATGAAATTTCGAAAATTTTGAATAATAAAGGGAAAGAAAGATTTTCTTGATTTTCTTGAAAAGATATTATGGAAGATATGTATTTCTTGAAATACAAGTATATCTCATAAATTCAAGAAGATCCAAATCTTGGTTTCTTGTTCCTATTATTTTCGAAAATTCCCATAACAAGAGGAGTTGGGATTTTTATGGAATATTTTAATTATGGAGAAAAGAATATAGGAGATATATTCAAGATTTCTTGGAGATCAAGAAAAAGATTTTCTTCCCCCTATTCCATGCCAAAAAATCGTCCAACACCCCTCTAAAAATAGGGGATGAGTGTTTCATTCCCAAGTACAATTCCATGTGCTGGAAAAATTAGTAAATCCACAAAGGTGGTGCAACAAATTTTGTTTTCCCTTTTGTTAATTGTTCGCGAGCTTCCTTCCACCGGATTGACGAGCAAGGACTAGGGAATACTTGGGAAGGCTTTTTGGTGTGTTCTTATTGACGAGACCATTGTCACTCCAAGAGGTTAGTTCACGTAAACCCGTAGCAATTCCGCATGCATAGAATTTATGTGAACTGTTTATATGCATGATTTGTTGTTGAATTATTATTTGAATTAATATAGGATTAATTCATGCTAGTAATAATTGTTAGAATTAAATTTGTATTTAAATATTCATCCCGAATAGATCCAGGCAATTAATTCCCCAACAGTTACATCCAAGAGGCGGCTCGCGCCATCGTGTGGTGGAATATCCCTCGAGTCCAACTCCTGATCCCATCGATCCTGAGATTCAAATTTTGGGAGAGGCGGGAAATGAGGACCCCGAACTGATTGACCCTGTTGAGTTCGATTTCCTTTCGGACGAGGTGATTCCCAAAATTCCAAGTGACGATGATGAAGTCGACGAAGTTGATCGCAGGCTGAAGATTCGGGAAAATCTGGTCGGGTCTCGCGATATGGTACCTCGGCCGACTCGGGTTCGAGAGGATAGTACATTCGCCGCGAAGGATGTGAATAGTATTGTGACTAAAGCCGAACTCTTCCTGTGGCGGGATAGGTTCCATGTTCCGAGCGATGTACATTTCTTGGTTCCTCAGTATGGAGTCAATTTTACCGACCCGGTGCCTGACGGTTGTGAGGCGATAAACTATGATACGATGAAGGCGGGACTTCGCTTTCCGCTCGATCCCATCATTACTTCGCTACTATGGTTTTAGGGCCTGGCTCCGACTCAGATCGCTCCAAATGTGTGGAGTACAATACTGGGACTTCTGTCGTTGTTTGGTCGAGTTCAGCCCCGAGCCTTTCCTTCCGTCAAGGAGATTAATTCTCTCATCTCGCTGGCGAAGTGGGGAAAGGGTCAGGGGTATTATTACGTGAAGGCTCATCCCCATATGAAGTTGGTTGAGGATCTCCCAAACAAGGTCCAAGACTGGAAAGAAAAATGGTGGCTGGTAGGGGGAGCTTGGCAAAGCCCTGTCTTTGCTCTCGGTATGCTCGGATATCTTGAGATACCTCATGATTACATGACCTTTAAACGTGAGTTTTTTAATTTGTTTTCTTCTATTATATTGATTTAACTCTTTTTTCCTCATTGCAGCCCCCAAAAATTCCAAGACTTCTGAGTTCTCGCTTCCCTTCCTTGTTCGGCTGATCTAGGTGTGTCTGATCGATCCCGGCGAGCGATCTCTGGCCATTCTTCAACGGTTGAAGTGTTTGGAGTTCGCTGGTTTGACAGTCCCTCCTCGCTCTTCGTTGGATGGCAATATTCCTGGTAGGCAATGTGGATGTTTATTTGGTCTGACCTGATTATCTATCTCTTCGCTTAATGGTCTGATTTTCCTTCTGTCTTCAGTTTCTTTCATAGAGCCTATACATTTTACTTCTGCCAAAGTTCTTGACGAGATGCAGAACCTGAACGCCGAGGACATGCGTGAGGAGGTCGCTCGGGCTTTGGCCCTTTCAAGGCAATAGTCGGAACAGAAGAAGAAGAAAGCTGCTCAAGGTGGGGCTACCGAGGCTCCACCCCCGAAAGCTAAGGTTTCCGCTCCAGGGCGAGGTCAGAAGAGGTTGGCCAACGAGGTGTGGGCATCTGGGGGGAGTTCCCCGAAGCAGATTCGGGCGTCTGTGGATATGGACGTTCTCCAAAATTCCCCGAGTGGGAAGGTGGTGTTGTAGGGTTCCGTAGGGAACCCGGATACGATTGTCGAGATTACCCAACGCCGGGATCGCGAAACTAAGGACCACACCTTCCTAGGCAGGAACCCCACCAATTTTCGCCATCAGTGAGTCTTTTCTCTGTTATTTTATCGCTTTCTCTTTAATAAACCGAAAAAAGGGGTGCTTATTCATGGTTATTTCGCAGGTATAAGTTGGACTACGGGATCTTTTGAGGCGAGGTTACTCGCAACTTTCTGTGGTCGCGGGATCCTGCCACCAATGATGCCCAACCTTTCTATCTCTGTCAGATCGCTATCGATGTCCTGAAGTCCTGGACTCTGGATCTTCGTGAAGAGGCCCATACCCAGCACTTCTCTGAGAATTTGACCTCGGGATCGCCTATATGTGTCGCTCCCTGGCCTTCTTTAAGAGGAGCTGGGAGCAGTATGGCAGGGCGAAAATCCAGGCGCAGAAAGCCGAGGCAGCTTGTTCGACGATGAGGGCGGATCTGACAAGGTCGTCAAAGGAGCGGGAGGCTGCCATTTCTGCCAAACTTACAACCGAGGGGAAGTTGAAGGAAGTGGTCCAAGAGCGAGATGACATGGGGAACAAAATCTCACAGATGAAAAAGGATCTCGACCTCCGAGACAAAAAGCTGAAGGAGTGCATGGACAAGATGACCGAGTTGGAGGATCGGTGTCGCCAGCTAGAAGATGAGGTTCATGACAATCCTGTCACTGTAAAATCGGAACGTCACCACGCTTCGAACATGGCGTATATTCACTCTTTTTCCAATGATGTTCGAGCCTGTCATCAAGCTAGCGATCTTGAAGGGGCCCAAGGTGCTATGAAGGAGCTGATGGTCGCTCATATGCGTAATAATCCGGTTGGGGAGACAGAAGATCTTCCCATTAAGGATCTTGCTTCCTATGGTGTGGACTTCAGCTTTCTCCCCCCAGCGCCAACCTTTATGATCCTAAGGAACTCCTCGGGTTGCTGAACGAAGATGGGGGTGATGGTGAGGTAGTTGGTGAAGAAGGTAGAGTTGATGTGGGGAATCAGGCTGGCGTTGAGATTCCCGAGGTCGAACAGAATGTGTTGACCAACCCTATTGAGGGGACCTCGGATGCTCCGCCTAGCTGATCTTCTGGGTTGTTTTTCTGGTGCAGTATGCCATTTGCCTTCGGGCACTTCTGTGTAACCGCCCTTCGGGGTTTTTCATCAATGTTGTTAAGTTTCCTTTAGGGCGTAAGATCCCTTTGCTACCTTCAGGCGATGTATGTTTTTCCTGCCTACGGGCGATGTAACTTGTTTCCTTCGGGCACCTGTTAATGAAGTTGGTGTTGTTCCCCTTTCTATCTTTCTTGTCCTTTTGAATGTTTGTTCATTTCTTTGAACACTTTGAGGTCGATGAGTTTGCATATTCTGTCATCCCGAGAACCTGTCAAATAAAAGATGATGATTGATTTGTTAAATGTTAATCTTTGCGACCTGATTGTCAATTTAGATAGGGTATGCGACCGAGGTCGGCTTAGATATGGTATGCGACAGAGGTCGACTTAGATAGGGTATGCGACCTGATTGCCTTTAAATATTCTTGGTTTTGTCGACTTAGATAGGGTATGCGACCGAGGTCGACTTAGATAGGGTATGCGACATGATTGCCTTTAAGTATTCTTGGCTTTGATGACTTAGATAGGGTATGCGACCGAGGTCGGCTTAGATAGGGTATGCGACATGATTGCCTTTAAATATTCTTGGCTTTGTCGACTTAGATTCTAATTTCATTCTTTCCATTTGCGAATCTTTTCTTTGACCGAGCTCGCGAGAGGTCGGGGACCAGTCCCCCAAGTTCATAAATATGAAAGATAGTAAAAAGTTATGAAAAACTTAAGATGAGCTTTCGTTTGCTAAAATTCGTTCCATGTGCTTTTGAAGAGAATTTTCTATGTGTTTCATTCTATTCTTTTTCATTTGCGGATCTACTTATGACCGAACTCGGGAGAGGTCGCGGGCCAGTCCCCCAAGTCCGGGAATATAAAAAGGTTGTATAGAATAATGATAAATTCCTAAACTCAAAAAGGCTCAGATAAACGTGATACATTTATGAATTTGATAAAACTTAATGAAAACATGATGCATGAAGATAGATGGTTACTGGTAGAACTTTTTCAGGTAGGTCGCGTTCCAATGGTACATCGCGGGAGTGCCATCCATATCCTCGAGTTGATAAACCCCATTCGGTAAACATTTCGAAATTTTCATTGGGTCTTCCCAGGTCTGGCCAAACACTCCCTTTTGGACTCCGAGTATTTTTCTTAAACGAGGTCGCCGACTCTAAACCTTCGCACTTTTGCTTTTGAGTTGTAGTATTTCTCCAATTTCTGTTTATAACTTGCGTTTTTCAAGTTAGCTTATATTCTTCTTTCTTCGAGGAGGTCGAGACTGAGAGATATGGCCCGGTCGTTGTCTTCTGTGATGGTTTGCAATGTCCGATGACTCTTGATGATGACTTCGGCTGGTATGACTGCTTCTGTCCCAAACGCCAAAGCAAAAGGTGTCTCACCTATTGAGTTTCAAAATGTGGTTTTGTATGACCATAAGATGCTCGGAAGTTTGAAAGCCCACAATCCTTTTGACTCAATGAGCTGAGTTTTTAGGGTATATTTGATTATCTTGTTCACGGCTTCAACCTGTCCATTGGATTGAGGATGATAGGGAGTGGAGAACAATTTTGCGATTTTCCCCTTTGCAAAGAAAGCGTCGATCTCAAATCCGTCGAATTGCTTTCGTTGTCCGTGACGATTGCTTGTGGGAGGCCAAAACGACAAATGATGTTTTTCTAGATGAATCGGATGATTTTCTCCTGAGTAATGGTCGCTAATGGTTCTACTTCGGCCCATTTGGTGAAATAGTCCACCGCGACCACGGCGAACTTCAAACTGCCTGGAGCCTTTGGGAAAGGTCCGATCAGGTCTATTCCCCACTTTGCAAACGGCCACTGGGTATAGATCGAGGTGAGCTCTTCTGGAGGTCGCTTGATTGTCGGGGCGTAGAACTGGCATTGCTGGCATTTCTTTGCATACGCGATTGCATCTTTCCTTAGAGTCAGCCAATAATAACCTTGCCTGATTGTCTTGTAGACGAGAGATTGACCTGCAGTATGGTTTCCACAATCTCCCTTGTGGATTTCCTTCATAATTACTTGGTCCTCTTCTGGTGTGACACATTTCAATAGGGGTAATGAGAAACTTCGCTTATAGAGTTGTTCGTCGACTATGGTGTATCTTGTTGCTCTCAGTTGTAAACGGCGAGCTGCGACCTTATCCTCTGGCTTTGTCCCTTTTTTGATGTAGTTTTTTATCTCAGTGATCCAATTTTCTTCTGGGGCTGTGATCTGAAAGACTTCTATTCGGGAGTTTGATGGGCTTACCTGGTTCGTCCAAGTTATTTTCTTTATGTCGATGGTAACGTGACCTGTGGAGGGGATGTTGAGTCTTGTAACTGCGATGTTGTCCATGTCGGAAGTGCCCTCCGAGGTAGCCAAACGAGCCAAAGCGTCCGTTTGTGTGTTGTCTGCTCATGGTATTAGCTCTATCTGCACTTCCTCAAATTTTTCCACAAGGCTTTTTGCTATTTGTTGGTACTTCACCATCTGTTCGCCTCGCGTTTCGTACTCTCCCGACATTTGGCATACGACCAGTTGAGAGTCACTGTAGACTTTCAGCTTTCGTACTTCAATGGTCATTGCCATTTCTAGACCGTTTATCAAGGCTTCATATTCTGCTTCGTTGTTGTTGGCGTGAAAATCAAAACTTACAGCCTTCGTGAATGATTGTTGCTCGGGAATGATTAGGACCACTCTAGCCCCAGCTCGGGTGCTTGTCGAGGAATCGTGTTGGGGAATTATTTGTCCGAATCTATTCGGGATGAATATTTAAATACAAATTTAATTCTAACAATTATTACTAGCATGAATTAACCCATATTAATTCAAATAATAATTTCAACAACAAATCATGCATATAAACAATTCACGTAAATCCTACGCATGCGAAAATACTACGAGTTTACGTGAACTTACCTCTTGGAATGGTAATGGTCTTGTATATGAAAACACACCAAAAGTCCTTCCCAAGTATTCCCTAGTCCTTGCTCGACAATCCGGTGGAAGGATACTCGCGAACAATTAACAAAAGAAAAAAATAAACTTTGTTGCACCACTTTTGTGGATTTACTAATTTTTCCAGCACATGGAATTTCACTTGGGAATGAAAGAATCATCCCCTATTTATAGATGGGGTGGTGGGCGATTTTTAGGGAAGAAAACAATGTGGGAAAATCTTTTCTTGATCTCCAAGAAATCTTGAATATATCTCCTATATTCTTTTTCCCATAATTAAAATATTCCACAAAAATCCCACCTCATCATATTATGGAATTTTTGAAATATTAGGGTCCAAGATTCCAAGATTTGGATCTTCTTGAATTTATGAGATATACTTGTACTTCAAGAAATACATATCTTCCATAATATCTTTTCAAAAAAATCAAGAAAATCTTTCTTGCCCTTTATATTTCAAAATTTCGAAATTGACTATATGAATAACCAAGTGGGAGATTTCTTGAATTTAATGAGATAATCTTGTATTCCAAGAATACATATCTTCATTCCATAACAAAATTCAAAGAAAATCTTTATCCCCTTTTATCCATAATTTTCGAAAAAATCAAGGATAAATAGGCAACAAATTTATTTTATTTTTAAACACCTTTTTCAGTTATTGGACTTTATCTTGGGCTACTTGGGGGGCCTTTAGGAGAATTAAGATTGGACCTTCCAATGGACCTTGAATTATCAATATTGAGCCACAATATTACTCAAGCCCATAAATATTAATTAATCTCACTACATAATTAATATTGCACTATCCATCTTAACCCATATTACAGTTAATATGGCTCCCGGTTATTATTTCCCGTGCTTAAGATTATCTAGCCCATTAATTAATTCAAGCCACTGAAATAGCTTTCCATTAATTAATATCTTTTATCCTTGGTAAAGGAACGGTTCAACATTATTATCCATACCGGAAACTAGTTCCACTTCCACTAAGTTGTCGGGTCCGCTTGAACCCTTGTAAAGTGAAACATACATGATCAGTGGATCCCATATCCACCACCCATAAATGGGAGGCATACGCGCTAAGCAAGTTTCAACAACTAGTGCGGGAGAATTACCTTTCTTTCCTTTCCTTTTGGGATTGGAACAGGCTAACCTCCAATGTCCTCTCTCACCGCACTTGAAGCACCTCCCCTTAGCTGGCTTGCTCACTCCTCCACCTCCCTTCACCTTTTCTTTGCCTTTGGTAACACTTGAGTTCACTTGTCTGTGGCTCTTGTCCTGTTCTTACCACCCCTTGGCCTAGAAGAAGAAGAAGGTCCCTTTGCCACCAAGACTTGGCTCTTTTGCCCCAATATCGCCTCTGCAGAGACCAAAGCTTGCAATAGATCAGGCATCGAGAACTTCTGATTATTCATCTGATAGTTCAACCTGAACTGCTCAAAACTTTTCAGCAGAGAATGGAGCATGAAATCGATTTGGGTCTCGATGTCGTATTCGGCGCCAAGTACCTCAAGCTTGTTAAGGTGAGCCATCATCTGGAGAACGTACTCCCTTACGGGCGTTCCCTCCACCATTTTCATAGAGAGCAAGTCCCTCATGGTGATCTGACGAGCCACTCGGTTCTGATGTTGAAACATCGCTTTAAGGCTAGTCATGATGTCTGCAGCGGTCTCAACGTTCTGGTGTTGGTGTTGCAACACATCTGACATTGAAGCCAAGATGGTACACTTTGCCATTTCGTAGGAACGTTCCCAGTCAGCATACTCTTTCTTAACCGATTTACTTGACTCGTCATTTGGATTTTCTGGTTTAGGTGTAGTGAGAACCCAGTTATGGCTTTATGCAGTGAGGACAATAGTAAGTTTACGACTCCAATCAACAAAGTTTTCACCAGTAAGCAAATTGTCTTTAAGTATATTGAACAGTGGATTAAAAGGTTGCGACATGCTGAACTGAAATAAATAATAATATGCATAAGCACAAATATATCACAGAATTCGATCACATGTTTCATATTAAAATCTCCAAAAAATATGAACATGCATCAGCCAACATCTCGAAGCAGTTTAAATAAGCCACGTGGGGTGGGTCATTATTTAAACACATTCAAGCAGGTTACAAACAAGAACAGTTACAAACCTTTAATATCCAGATTAATAGTTGGCTCCCACTTGACCAATATATAATTGATAGGGACTTCGGGGAAGTATATGCATATCAATTTTATACCTAAGTAATAACCATGATTAAATACAGAACTATTATTTCGCTTTGAACGAGCCTCGTGGGGAGGGTCATCGTCGCCACTAGTAATAATCCACAATCATCCGTTATGAATTTGTTCATGTGAAAGCTATCATTTGACCGTCCCGTGGGGGGAATTTCTCCAAAAGAATTCACAAATAAATAAATCATGGAGGTCAATAATTAATTCAATTTTATTATCCGGAATAAAATTGTCAATTAATTGTTTAAACATACTAAGTAGTTTTTGAAAGTGAGATTTTTCAAAACATTTTCTCATGCATCGCAAATTTAAACACAATTTAAATAAGCATAAATAATGCATAAACATCAAGACAAAAATTAAACATATTGGGCACACTTATCCAATTGTCATGGCTAATTTTATCATGTCTTGATCTCGAGAAATCGTCTTCATAGCCTTCATCGTTCATCTCGAAAAGCTCCCACTTGACCATTTTAAAAAAACGCCTTGTCAAGCCCGCGTCATCGACCATATTCTTGGTCGAGTGCCCGCTAGCACTCCCGGCCGTGTTGAATGGCGCCCGTGCATGTATAGCGCCGAGCACCCAGCGTTTTAATGAAGTCGTAGTTTCGCGCCCGTTTTAAATTATATTTTTTATCTTGTTGCGTCGCCAGCGTTTCGTCCATTTGATTATCTTGTACCCTCGCGCGGTACGATTTTTTCCCTTTCGGTGTCTCCCGCCGTTCGCGTCATAAGACGCTCGCGTCGCCCAAATGATGTTTTCTAGATGAATGGGATGATTTTCTCTGGTAATGGTCGCTAATGGTTCCCGCACCCCATTTGGTGAAATAGTCGCATGACTTGGCCGAACTTCAAAGCGCATTTTCGCTTGGGAAAGATCGTCGACGTCGCCAAACTTTGGCGCTCCGCGTCGCTTGATTCCCGGATCGCGGCATTGATGTTTTCTTTGCCCCTCGATTGCCTCGAGTGACCCGCGCCCATAGCGCCCATTGACTGCGATATGGTTCTGCGTCTGGCAGCGTCATAATTACTTCGTCCTTTACGGTGTGACGTTTTCAATAGGGTAATCTGCCCTTCGCTTATAGAGTTGTTAAATGCGACTATGGTGGGATTGCTCAGATCCCGTCTTTTAATTCTTCGTCTCATATCTTTTTTGATGATTTTTTTTGATCGATTTATTTACAAAAATAAATAAACCTAGATCTGAGTTTGATGGTCTATTACATTGATCAAATATAAAAATACTAATGTGAATTTGTGGAGGATGGTGGATCTTTTCTCATGGCCTCCGAAAAGCGAATCGAGCGAATCGAATAAAAAAACCACAATTTATATGCATGCATAAATTAAACACATTAAATTCCATGACAATTGGATACCTGCAAAAAAGATCTAGCAATTCTACTATCCAATTTCAAATTTAATGACTGCGAATTAAATTACAATTTAAAATTCAAAGCCCGAAACCTAGGCTCTGATACCAGTTGTTGGGGAATTATTTGCCCGGATCTTTTCGGGATGAATATTTAAATACAAATTTAATTCTAACAATTATTACTAGCATGAATTAACCCATATTAATTCAAATAATAATTTCAACAACAAATCATGCATATAAACAATTCACGTAAATCCTACGCATGCAGAAATACTACGAGTTTACGTGAACTTACCTCTTGGAATGGCAATGGTCTTGTATATGAAAACACACCAAAAGTCCTTCTCAAGTATTCCCTAGTCCTTGCTCGACAATCCGGTGGAAGGATGCTCGCGAACAATTAACAAAAGGAAAAAATAAACTTTGTTGCACCACTTTTGTGGATTTACTAATTTCTCCAGCACATGGAATTTCACTTGGGAATGAAAGAATCACCCCCTATTTATAGATGGGGTGGTGGGCGATTTTTAGGGAAGAAAACAATGTGGGAAAATCTTTTCTTGATCTCCAAGAAATCTTGAATATATCTCCTATATTCTTTTTCCCATAATTAAAATATTCCACAAAAATCCCACCTCATCATATTATGGAATTTTCAAAATATTAGGGTCCAAGATTCCAAGATTTGGATCTTCTTGAATTTATGAGATATACTTGTACTTCAAGAAATACATATCTTCCATAATATCTTTTCAAGAAAATCAAGAAAATCTTTCTTGCCCTTTATATTTCAAAATTTCGAAATTGACTATATGAATAACCAAGTGGGAGATTTCTTGAATTTAATGAGATAATATTGTATTCCAAGAATACATATCTTCATTCCATAACAAAATTCAAAGAAAATCTTTCTCCCATTTTATCCATAATTTTCAAAAAAATCAAGGAAAAATAGGCAACAAATTTATTTTATTTTTAAACACCTTTTTTTAGGTTATTGGACTTTATCTTGGGCTACTTGGGGGGCCTTTAGGAGAATTAAGATTGGACCTTCCAATGGACCTTGAATTATCAATATTGAGCCACAATATTATTCAAGCCCATAAATATTAATTAATCCCACTACATAATTAATATCAAGACTATCCATCTTAACCCATATTACGGTTAATATGGCTCCGGTTATTATTTCCGTGTTTAATATTATCTAGCCCATTAATTAATTCAAGCCTTTGAAATAGCTTTCCATTAATTAATATCTTTTATCCTTGGTAAAGGAAGCGGTTCAACATTATTATCCATACTTAGGAAACTAGTTCCACTTGCAAGATTTGGTATGATAAACCTTATGAACCTCCCAAGTGGGCAAATCGAACAAGCGTATTTGCACACGATTCTCGTATTAAATCTTAGCAATCGTGATGTGACCAATAATATTGCCCAAGAAATATGGTATTGAATCTCACTGATTCTCTTCCCATAATAAGTCAAAGCAATAGTTACTAACCACACGCAATCCTATTTAAGAGGCGAAGATTAAGAAATAACTAACCACCGAGGTCTAATTCTTCCCGATTCGATTCAAGAATTTATCCTCCCCAGAGGTCCTCTTCAATGCATCGATCGTGCACTAGTGTAATCTCTTGGTCAAGACAAACCATCATCCGAGCCTTTACACTACAACCTTTCACGATGGATTGTTCATTTCCATCTAGGTCGTGAATGGTGTACTTTTAGTTACAAGGAATCATTAATTTAATCTTCGTGATCTTGGTATCACTAAATTAACTACAATGTAACACGTCTTATTTAATGAGCAGGTTATGCAGTAAATATATGTAACATTCAATGATATTTAAAGCATCAGTGATAAACAATTTATTTCAGTAAATAAGTCCGAAATTCAGTTAGTCTGATTATACAAAGTAAAAGCATACTTTCCAGTATAATCCCAACAAATCGTCGATGTACAAAGTCCAAGGTATGTCGTCTGCCTCCGAGGTCTTTTTCAGGAAAGTGAGCTTGGTGAGGAAGTCGGGGAGGACCTGAGCTTTGATCGCAGTTCGGGTGCGAAAGTGATCCCGAACTATCCTAATTCAATGGACCATTTCAACAATCGTTCGGTGGTGTCAGGTCAGTGCAGGACTTGTCTTAGTGGCATGGTGGTCATGACCTCTATTTGGTGATCAAAAAAATATTGTCGTAGTTTTCAAACACTCATGACCAAGGTGTATGCGAGCTTCTCGAGGGGTGGGTACTTGAGCTCGGCGTCATTTAGGGTCTGGTTGACGAAGTATATCGGTAGATGGTACTGACCCTCTCGGACCAGTACTGCGTTGAGAGCGGATTCCGAGGCCGCTAGGTATAAGAAAAGTTTTTCGCCTGGGATGGGCTTCGCCAAGATTTGAGGGTTGGAGAGGTACACTTTGAGCTTCAAGAACGTGGCTTAGCACTACGGGGTCCACGAGAACTTTCCCTACTTCATGGCTTCGAAAAAGGTTTTCACTTGTCTCCCATTCTGGAAACGAATCTATTGAGAGCTGCAAGACAGCCGGTTATGTTGGGGTTATACTGGAAAGTATGCTTTTACATTGTATAACCAAACTGAATTTCTGTCTTATTTACTGAAATAAATTATTTATCACTGATTCTTTAAATATCATTGAATGTTACATATATTTATTGCATAACTGTTCAATAAATAGTATGTGTTACATTGTAGTTAATTTAGTGATACCAGATCACAGAAGATTAAATTAACAGTCTCTTGTAACTAAAAGTACGTTGTTCACGACCTAGATGGAAATGAACAATCCATCGTGAAAGGTTGAAGTGTAAGGCTCAGATTGGCTTGTCTTGACCAAGAGATTACACTAGTGCATGACTGATGCACTGAATAGGACCTACAGGAGGATAAATTCTTCAGCACTGAATTAGGAAGAATTAGACCTCAGTGGTTCATTATTTCTTAATCTTCGTCCCTTAAATAGGATCGTGTGTGGTTAGTAATTATTGCTTTGACTTATGACGGGTAGAGAATCAATGAGATTCAATACTTTATATCTTGGGCAATATTATTGGTCACATGTGATTGCTTAGATTTAATACGAAGAATCGTGTGCAAGTACGCTTGTTCGATTTGCCCCCTTGGGAGGTTCATAAGATTTATCATACCAAATCTTGCAAGTGGAATTAATTTCCAGTATGGATAATAATGTTAAAATTGTTCCTTGACCAAGGACAAAAGATATTAATTAAAGGAAAGTTGTTTAAGTGGCTTGAATTAATTAATGGGCTGGATAATCTTAAACACGGGAAATAATAACCGGGAGCCATATTAACAGTAATATGGGTTAAGATGGATAGTGCAATATTAATTATGTAGTGAGATTAATTAATATTTATGGGCTTGAATAATATTGTGGCTCAATATTAGATATTCAAAGTCCATTAGAAGGTCCAATCTTAATTCTCCTAAAGGCCCCTCAAGTAGCCCAAGCATAATGTCCAATAACTGAAAAAGGTGTTTAAAATAAAATATATTATGGTTGCTTATTTTTTCCAATTTTTTCAAAAATTATAAATAAAATGGGGAGAAAGATTTTCTTTGAATTTTGTTATGGAATGAAGATATGTATTCTTGGAATACAAGATTATCTCATTAAATTCAAGAAGTCTCCCACTTGGTTATTTATATGGGGATTTTTGAAAATTAAGAAAAAAAAAGAAGGAAAATAAAGATTTTCTTGATTTTCTTGAAAATATATTATGGAAGATATGTATTCTTGGAATACAAGTTTATCTCATAAATTCAAGAAGATCCAAATCTTGGAATCTTTATCCTCCTTTTTTTCTAAATTCCATTACAATAAGAGAGTGGGATTTTATGGAAAAAATTTAATTAAGGAGAAAAGAATATATGGGATATATATTCAAGATTTCTTGGAGATCAAGAAAGAGATTTTCTCTCCCTTTTTCCTAGCAAAAAATTGGCCACCACTCTCTTATAAATAGGGGATGATTTTTCCATCCCCAAGGGCAATTCCAAGTGTTGGAAAAATTATAAATCCACAAAGGTGGTGCAACATAATTTTATTTTTTCCTTTTTGTTAAATTGTTCGCGAGTTCCTACCATCGGATTGTTGAACAAGGATAAGGGAATACTTGAGAAGGCCTTTTTTTGTGTTCATGTGAACGGGATCCATCTTTTCAACGGTTATCACTCCAAGAGGTTAGTTCACGTAAACCCGTAGCAATTCCGCATGCGTATGATTTATGTGAAATGTTTATATGCATGATTTGTTGTTGAATTATTATTTGAATTAATATAGCATTAATTCATGCTAGTAATAATTGTTAAAATTAAATTTGTATTTAAATATTCATCCCGAATAGATCCGGGTAATTAATTCCCCAACAACTGGTATCAGAGCCTCGGTTTCGGGCTCTGAGTTTTAAATTGTAATTTAATTTATTTTTTATTAAAATTGAAATTGGATAGTAGAATTGCTAGATCTTTTTTGCAGGTATCCAATTGTCATGGTATTTAATGAATGATTAAATTTATGCATGCATATAAATTGTGGTTTTTAATTCGATTCGTTCGAATTCGTTTTGCCTCGTGAGAAAATCCACGAGGAGATTTGGATTTGTTTGATTCGTTCAATGTAATAGACTAGTCTAGATCTAGGTTTATTTATTTTTTGTAAATAAATTGTAACCGGATCGTGAGCCAAGACGGAGACGATGAATTAAAGTTTTGACGGATCCGGAACCGGTGTGCAGGTGGCGTCATTTTTAAATGTGCTAAGGAGAGGACGCCTCGCGGGCGCGAACGCACGTTGGAGCACACGAAATAAAAAGGACGCTGGGCCGAGCGCTGACGGATCGGGGCCGACAACACAATGCAAAGAGCGGGTGGAGCGCGATCGGGCGGGATGCGCATGAAAGAAAGGTTTTCATGGACGCAGAAGTAGGCATTGGCGAGGTCGCGAGGCCGGATCGGAAAGGGCTTTTAATTGTAGTATGCGCCGCTTGATCTGGATGAAAGGTCGCCGCGAGGCGATGTCTTATATTTATCTTATCTTGTGAATAAATGTTATGGGCGCAAATCGACACGACCGGGGGAAGTGTAAGGCGTACACTTTGATCCGCGAGCTGGTCGATGACTTGGCTTGACGTGGCGAAATTATTTTTCCGAGACAGTCGAGTGGGAGCTTTTCGAGATGAAAGATGAAGGCTATGAAGACGATTTCTCAAGATCAAGACATGACAAAATTAACCGTGATAATTGGATATATGTGCCCAATGTGTTTAATTTTTTTTTTTTTTTGATGTTTTGCATTATTTTGTGCTTATTTAAATTGTGTTTAAATATGTGATGCATGAGAAAATGTTTTGAAAAATCTCACCTTCGAAAATTACTAAGTATGTTTAAATAATTAATTGACAATTTTATTCCGAATAATAAAATTAAATTAATTTTGACCTCCATGATTTATTTATTTGTGGATTATTTTGGAGAAATTTTCCCCACGGGACGGCCAAAAGATAGATTTCACATGAATAAATTCTGAAAGGATGATTGTGGGTTATTATTAGTGGCGACGATGACCCTCCCCACGAGCCTCGTTCAAAACAAAATAATAATTATGTATTTAATCATGGTTATTACTTAGGTATAAAGTTGATATGCATATACTTCCCCGAAGTCCCTGTCAATTTTATATTGGTCAAGTGGGAGCCAACTATTAATCTGGATATTAAAGGTATGTAATGCTTGTTTTCTTGTTTGTAATTGCTTGAATGTGTTTAAATAATGACCCACCCCACGTGGCTTATTAAAAACATTTTTGAGATGTTGGGCGATGCATGTTCATATTTTTTGAGATTTTAATATGATACATGTGATCGAACCTTGTGATATGTTTGTGCTTATACAAATTGTTATTTATTTCAGTTCAGCATGTCGCAACCTTTTAATCCACTGTTCAATATACTTAAAGACAATTTGTTTACTGGTGAAAACTTCGTTGATTGGAGTCGTAAACTTACTATTGTCCTCTTCAAGACAAAGCCATAAGCGGGTTCTCACTACACCTAAACCGAGAAAAGCCAAATGATGAGTCAACTAAAGCGGTTAAGAAAGAGTATCCGTCGGGAGCTTTCAAACGAAATGGCAAAGTGTACCATCTTGGCTTCAATGTCAGATGTGTTGCAACACCAACACCAAAACGTTGAGGCCCCTGCAGACATCATGACTAGTCTTAAAGCGATGTTTCAACATCAGAACCGTGTGGCTCGTCAGATCACCATGAGGGACTTGCTCTCTATAAAAATGGTGGAGGGAACGCCCGTATGGGAGGACCCCCCCCCCCAAGATGATGGCTCACCTTAACAAGCTTGAGGTACTTGGCGCTGAATACGATATCGAGACCTAAATCGATTTAGGCTCTCCTCTCCGCCAAGAAAATTTTGAGCGATTAAATTTGAACTACCAAATGAACAATCAGAAGTTCTCGATGCCTGACCTGTTGCAAGCTTTAGTCTCGGCAGAGGCGATATTGGGGCAAAAGAGCCAAGCCTTGGTGGCAAATGGACCTTCTTCTTCTTCTAGGCCAAAGGGTGGTAAGAACAAGAAAAAGGATAAAGGCCACAAGCAAGTGAACTCAAGTGTTGCCAAGGGCAAAGAAAAGGTGAAGGGAGGTGGAGGAGTGAGTAAACCAGCTAAGGGGAAGTGCTTCAACTGCGGTGAAAAAGGACATTGGAGGTCAGCCTGTTCCAAACCCAAAAGGAATGGAAAGAAAGGTAATTCTCACGCACTAGTTGTTGAAACTTGTTTAGCGGCGTATGCCTCCCATTTATGGGTGGTGGATACGGGATCCACTGATCATGTTTGTTTCACTTTACAGGGGTTCAAGCGGACCTGGCAACTTAGTGGGAGTGAGATCCTATCACACTGGGCGATTCTACGAGAGTGGCAGCTAAAGCAGTGGGAGAAGTGCACCTGTCTTTTGAAGACAGAGTTTTAATTTTAAGAGATGTTCTTTAGTTCCTAGTTTTATAAAGAATTTAATTTCGGTTTCTAAACTTTACCTTGATGGATATTCGGTTACTTTTGACAAAGTTGTTACCATTTCTCTTTATGATAAATTTATCTTTCATGGAACGTTGTCGAATAATCTCTATACAATTAATTGTGCACACCACTCACGAAATGCATCCTATAACACATCAATTGTTTCTGATAAAAGAAAACGTTCATCAGACGTGAACGAGACACTTCTATGGCATCTCAGATTGGGATATATTAATCCAAAAAGAATTCAAAGGTTGGTAGAAGATGGTTCATTGGAGTCTCTCCGGGTTGAACCAATCCCAACTTGCGAATCATGTTTGGAGGGTAAAATGACCAAGAGGGCATTCGGAGCCAAGGGGAATAGAGCCAAAGAAGTGTTAGAAATCGTTCACACAGACGTATGTGGTCCAATGTCAATCAAAGCAAGAGGAGGTTATGAGTATTTCGTCACCTTTATTGATGATTACTCAAGGTACGGCTATATTTTCCTTATGAAGCATAAATCTGAGACCTTTGACAAATTCAAAGAATTTAAGGCTCAAGCAGAGAATCATAGGGAAAAACGTATCAAGTCTCTACGATCTGATCGTGGAGGCGAGTACCTCAGCGATGAGTTTTTGAACTACTTGTCAGATGAAGGGATTGTATCCCAGCTAACTGCACCCGGAACCCCTCAACAAAACGGGGTTGCAGAGCGAAGAAACTGAACTCTTTTAGAAATGGTTAGATCAATGATGAGTTATGCGGATCTACCCAAGTCGTTCTGGGGTCATGCCTTGGAAACAGCGGCTTATATTCTGAACTTGGTGCCATCCAAATCGGTTCCCAAAACTCTCAAAAAATTGTGGAACGGGGTCAAGCCCAGTTTGAGACACATGAGAATTTGGGGGTGTCCGGCCTACGTGTTGGGCAAGGAAGCCGGAAAATTAGATCCTCGATCAGAATTAAGGTTGTTTATAGGATACCCCGAGGGAACAAAAGGGTGTATGTTCTATGGTCCCGAAGATCAAAAGGTGGTAATAAGCATCCACTTTAGATTTTTGGAAGAAGACTATATGAACGAAAGAAAGCCCAGAAGTGAGATTACCTTAAATGAGCTAAGGGGGCTAACCTCAGTGCCAACTGTACAAGATGACATACCAAACGACACACTTACACAATCGGAACCTGTGGGAGGGTTGTAAGACAACCCGAGAGATTCATGGGGGTAGGAGAGTCCTCGGACTTAGTCCCCTGTCAAGATGAATCAGACCCATGGACTTACGACGAGGCAATCCAATACAAGGATGCGGTTTCTTGGCAAACAGCAATGGAAGCCGAAATGGGTTCTATGGATAATAACAGAGTGTGGGAGCTAGTCGAACCACTTAATGGGGTCAAACTCATTGGTTGCAAGTGGGTATACAAGAGGAAAAGAGGACCGGACGGGAAGGTGGAAACCTTCAAGGCAAGGCTTGTGGCCAAAGGTTATACTCATAAAGAAGGGATTGACTATGAGGAAACCTTTTCACCTATAACAATGCTCAAATCCATCTGAATCCTCTTGTCGATTGCTGTGCATCTCGACTTTGAAAGCTGGCAAATGGATGTCAAGACGGCTTTCCTTAACGGAAGTCTTGAAGAGGAAATCTATATGCAATAACCCCAAGGCTTCATTGAAAAAGGCCAAGAACACCTAGTTTGTAAGCTCAAGAAGTCCATTTATGGACTCAAACAAGCATCCAGAGCTTGGAACCAATGTTTTGATCAAGTAATAAAGTCTTATGGGTTTGATCAAAATGAGTACGAAAGTTGTGTGTACAAGAAGCGTGTCGGAACTGCATTGATATTCTTGGTACTATACGTAGACGACATTCTGCTCATCGGGGATGATGTAAAGGTGTTGTCAGACGTAAGGGCATGGCTTTCAAAACAGTTTGATATGAAGGACTTAGGGGAAGCCGGGTACATCCTTGGGATCAAGATCACTCGAGATCGCAAGAAAATGATGATAGGCTTATCGCAAGCTTCATATATAGACATTGTCTTGAAGCGATTCAGCATGCAGGATTCCAAGAAAGGCTTCGTACCTTTTAGACCGGATATTTGTTTTGCCATTGGCATGATAGCGAGATATCAAAGTAATCCGGGAAAAGAGCATTGGACGGCAGTTAAGAACATTCTGAAGTATCTGAAAAGAACTCGGGATAGAATGTTAGTTTATCAGTCAGATAGTCTAATCCCCATCGGTTACACGGACTCGGATTTCCAATCAGACTTAGATTCCAGAAAATCTACCTTCGGTAGTGTGTTTTGCATGGGGGAGGAGCCATGACATGGAGAAGCGTTAAGCAGAAATGCATCGCCGATTCTACCATGGAAGCCGAATACGTAGTTGTTTGTGAGGTAGCGAAAGAAGGGGTTTGGCTCAAGAATTTCCTAGTGAACTTGGATGTAGTTCCGAATTTACCCAGCACAATCACTGTTTACTGTGGTAATGCCGGAGCAGTTGCAAATTCAAGGGAACCAAGAGCCCACAAGGCCAGCAAACACATTGAAAGGAAATACCATCTTATACGAGAAATCGTTAAGAGAGGAGATATAGAGGTGGCAAAGATCGCGTCAGAAGACAACCTAGCAGATCCATTCACAAAGGGTCTGCCTCAGAACACATTCGTGAGACATGTGGAAGGAATGGGTGTCAAGACCGTTGCCAATCTCCTTTGAGTATAAGTGGGAGATATTATTAGGTTCGTGTAGGTGACATTAGATGTCACGCATTAGGAACTACACGAGATATGATGTAGTATACTTAAAAGCAGACTTTGAGTATAAGTGGGAGATTGTTGGGGTTATACTGGAAAGTATGCTTTTACTTTGTATAATCAAACTGAATTTCTGTCTTATTTACTGAAATAAATTATTTATCACTGATGCTTTAAATATCATTAAATGTTAGATATATTTACTGCATAACTGTTCAATAAATAGTATGTGTTACATTGTAGTTAATTTAGTGATACCAGATCACATAAGATTAAATTAACAGTCCCTTGTAACTAAAAGTACGTTGTTCACGACCTAGATAGAAATGAACAATCCATCGTGAAAGGTTGAAGTGTAAGGCTCAGATTGGCTTGTCTTGACCAAGAGATTACACTAGTGCATGACTGATGCACTGAATAGGACCTACAGGAGGATAAATTCTTCAGCACTGAATTAGGAAGAATTAGACCTCAGTGGTTCGTTATTTCTTAATCTTCGTCCCTAATATAGGATCGTGTGTGGTTAGTAATTATTGCTTTGACTTATGACAGGTAGAGAATCAATGAGATTCAATACTTTATATCTTGGGCAATATTATTGGTCACATGCGATTGCTAAGATTTAATACGAAGAATCGTGTGCAAGTACGCTTGTTCGATTTGCCCCCTTGGGAGGTTCATAAGATTTATCATACCAAATCTTGCAAGTGGAATTAGTTTCCGGTATGGATAATAATGTTGAATCGTTCCTTGACCAAGGACAAAAGATATTAATTAAAGGAAAGTTATTTCAGTGGCTTGAATTAATTAATGGGCTGGATAATCTTAAACACGGGAAATAATAACCTGGAGCCATATTAACAATAATATGGGTTAAGATGGATAGTGCAATATTAATTATGTAGTGGGATTAATTAATATTTATGGGCTTGAATAATATTGTGGCTCAATATTAGATATTCAAAGTCCAATAGAAGGTACAATCTTAATTCTCATAAAGGCCCCTCAAGTAGCCCAAGCATAATGTCCAATAAATGAAAAAGGTGTTTAAAATAAAATAAATTATGGTTCCTTATTTTTTCCAATTTTTTCGAAAATTATAAATAAAAAGGGATGAAAGATTTTCTTTGAATTTTGTTATGGAATGAAGATATGTATTCTTGGAATACAAGATTATCTCATTAAATTCAAGAAATCTCCCACTTGGTTATTTATATGGGGATTTTCGAAAAATAAGAAAAAATAGAAGGAAAAGAAAGATTTTCTTGATAAGATATTATGGAAGATATGTAATCTTGGAATACAAGTATATCTCATAAATTCAAGAAGATCCAAATCTTGGAATCTTTATCCTCCTTTTTTTCGAAATTCCATAACAATAAGAGAGTGAGATTTTATGGAAAATTTTTAATTAAGGAGAAAAGAATATATGGGATATACATTCAAGATTTCTTGGAGATCAAGAAAGAGATTTTCTCTCCCTTTTTCCTAGCAAAAAATCGGCCATCATCCTCTTATAAATAGGGGATGATTTTTTCATCCCCAATGGCAATTCCAAGTGTTGGAAAATTAGAAATCCACAAAGGTGGTGCAACATAATTTATTTTTCCCTTTTGTTAAATTGTTTGCGAGTTCTTACCACCGGATTGTTGAACAAGGATAAGGGAATACTTGAGAAGGTCTTTTGGTGTGTTCGTGTGAACGAGATCCATCTTCTCAACGGTTGTCACTCCGAGAGATTAGTTCATGTAATCCCGTAGCAATTCCGCATGCGTAGGATTTATGTGAACTGTTTATATGCATGATTTGTTGATGAATTATTGTTTGAATTAATATAGGATTAATTCATGCTAGTAATAATTTTTAGAATTAAATTTGTATTTAAATATTCATCCCGAATAGATCCGGGCAATTAATTCCCCAACAGGTTAGTCTTTGGACTTCCTTTATATTGCGAGGAGGTTTCATATCCATGATGGCTTTGTTCTTTGTGGGATTGGCTTTGATGCCTCGCTGACTGATGATGTGGCCTAGAAACTTTCCCGAACCAACTCCGAAGCTGCACTTCTTGGGATTCAGACGCATGTTGTATTCCCTCAAAATATCGAAAGTCCGGGAGAGGTGGCCCAGATGATCCTCTTTCTTCTCGCTTTTTACCACGATATTGTCGATGTATACCTCCATGGTTTTTCCTATCTCGTCTGTGAACATTCGATTCACCAAGCGTTGGTAGGTCGCCCCTGCATTCTTCAATCCGAATGGCATCCTTTTCCAACAGTAAACGTTCTTCTCGGTTAGGAAAGATGTGTGTTTTTGGTCGTCCTTATCCATGGCGATCTGATGATATCCGGTGAAGGCATCCATAAAGTTCATCATTTCATGCCCGGCGGTGCTGTCCACGAGGTGATCGATGTGGGGCATAGGAAAGTAATCTTTCGAGCATGCGTCGTTGAGGTCGGTGAAATCGATACAAAGCCTCCAAGAGTTGTTTGCCTTTTTTACTAACACTGTGTTGGCCACCCACTGCGGCTGATTTGCCTGCTCGATTAGCTTGTTATCCAACAACTTCTTTACTTCTTCGGCCAAGGTCGCATACGTATCTAGGCCAAACTTTCTTCGTTTTTGGGATATTGGTCTTTTTGAAGGGTCGATGTTTAACTTGTGGCATGCGACCTCGGGGTCGATGCCGATCATATCATCATGTGACCAGGCGAACACATCTAAATTATTTTTGAGGAATTCTATCAGTTGATCCCGAAGGTCAGTCACACTTAGCTCGGGCCGACCAAGGTCGATCGGAATTATTTTAAGTTCTTCGATGGGGGTCGCTCGCTGATCGTTTCTTTCTATCCTTGGATCGAGGTTGGACTCTCGTTGTTTAGTGTTGACCTCCATTGGCTCGAAACCGAGACGAGGTTCCAGGTCGGGTAATTCTTGCGCAGGTCAGGTTTGCCTTTGTTAGACATATCGATCTCCATAGGCGTTGCATCTGTTTCTATTACATTATCTATTTTCATTTCTTTGTATTCTTTTTCTGCCTGGGGTGAAGTTTGGTTCGTACAACCTTGCCCCACCTCGGGTTTCCCACCGTAGTAAAAAGCATAATTTAAATTGACACAAGAGTAAGTCAAACACTTTCTTGTTGCGATCTGGTCACCCTTAATGGTGCCAATCTTCCCTTCAGATCCGGGGAATTTGATACAATAGTAGTAAGATGAGGCGGCAGCCCCAAACTTATGTTCGAAAGGCCTGCCGAAGAAAGCATTGAAATTTGAGGGGATGTCGATGATCATGAAATCTAACTGTCTTGTCGCCTTCACCTCGGAATCCAGAGTTGAGGTGATCTCCACTGATAGGTGAATCATCCCATAGGCCTCGACGGGTTAACTTCCGAACCCTCGAATTCCTACCTCACACGGTTCGACGTAGGATTGGAAATCGCCGAGCTGATCCAGAGTTTTCTTAAAGAGGATATTGCAGAAAGCCCCGTTGTCGATCATGATGCAATGGACCAGAGCCCTCATTATTCAAGTTGAGATTATGAGTGGGTCCCAGTTCGGGAAAACCACTCCATCCTTATCTTCCTCGGTGAAGGTGATCTGTTTTTGGCTCGGGGCGATAGTATTAATCGGGAGGCAGCATAAAATGGCATTATCAAGAGCTCGCATCTCGGCCTTCTGTCGTCGATTGGACAAGGAGGTTGCTGGGAGGAAACCCCCAAGGGTTCCCCCTGTTGGGCAGATCATGTTATTCACTCTATTTCCTGCTCCCTCTGGGATCTGTGGATCTCGCCTTCCCTGGTCAGGTTGATTTTCTGGCGGAGGTACTTGTTGATGGTTTTGCTGCTGCCTTGGTTTGACAAACCTCTCCAATTTTCCTTCTTCGTACAGTCTCCAAAGTTCTCTCTGTAGATCGTGACAATGTTCGGTGGTGTGCCCAATGGAGTTATGATAGTCGCAGAACTTCTTTGGATTGAGTTTAGACATATCTTGAAGCATCTCCCGAGCTGGTGGGATTTGTTGTCTGCCTCTGATGGCCTGGAAAACTTGAGATGCATTCATGGTTAGCGTCTCGAGTAGCTTGACTTCCAGGGTGTTATCGATGGGTTTGAATACCCCCGGAGCTCGGTAGTTGGAGGGTCCGGGCCTCCTAAAATGTTTCTCAGTTTTCGGTTCTTCCTTCTTGACTTCAACCTTGATTTCACTTGGTCACTGCTCGCCCAACCTAGAAGCCAGTATTTCCGCATTGGTGATCATGACACCTGCTCGGTATCTAAAATCAGCATAACTCGTTGGATAGTCCTTATTCATCATCTTCCAAAGCTTGGTTCCTTTCTTCAATCCATGCACTATCCCCAAAACCTTGGCTTCGTCTCCTAGCGGTTCGCCTTCCATAATGAGCTGGTCGATGTGGTCGATATACACCCGGTCTGATTCCTCCTCGAGCTAATGGATATTCGCAAGGCATTGTTTGGTTCCCTTGTGCGGGATCAGGGATGCGAAGTGAGTGAGGAACAGTTGAGCCATCTTGTGGAAAGATTATATGGACGTTGGCGGTAGGGTGTTGAACCAACGGTAGGCCTGGTCGCCTAGGGTGAGTGGGAAAAGTCGGCACTGAGTGGCATCGGTCGCTCCCATGGAGTTCATGTATGACGTGTATTTGCTGATGTGGTTGATCGGATCGGTGTTTCCGCTGTACTGCGTGATTGAGCTCGCGTTGATCTTAATTTGTACCAGGGCGAACAGGACTGTGGGCGACACTGGTGAAACCGGGATTTTTGTAGTGAGAGGCGACCCCCCTTTGTTCGCTATCTGCTCTTGGAGATCCTTGATGTTCTGAAGGATGGAAGCCATCTGAGGGCTTTCGTTCTGCCCAGCGACCTCAGAACGATGAGGTCGAGATGGAGAGTTTCTGTCTTGTCGGCAAGGAGATGGGGTCCGACGACGTCAGTAGGGCGATGGGGTCCTCTCCGTCTGGTGGGGTGATGGGCTCCTCTCCAGTAGATCCTTTGTTGATACTCGCTGCAGGGGTCCGCCCTGGGCCACTAATCTCGAATAAGATCCTTCGGGTTCGGCCTGGTCATGCCGGTTCGGTCGGGGCCGATCTCGCTAAGGTCTGCGAGGTGGATGCTATCCGCAACTAAAACTTTCTGAGAACAGTCGTCTGTGGATGGGATTTGGCCTTTCGTTCGGGTTGCGTCGGTAGATCGGGGTATGCTGAGGCCCGGGTGAGTTGGCTTTCTGACTCCACTCGCGGTGAGGCCCCTCGTATCGAGGTCCGTCGTAGTGAGGCCCATCTTTGCGAGGACCCTCGGGCATCTAGCCTTTGCCCTTGCTCTGAGCTTTCTGATTCAAGTTATGTCGCAGGTCATCGTCTGTTATTTTCATTTCGGCCTGCTTTTTGAGTAATTCAGTAATGGCCTCATCGATATCTCTCAGGGTACGAATTTGTTCGAGCCTCTGAGCTATCCCGATGGTGGGCCCCCCAGCTTTGCGGTCGCTAGTAGCTGGGCCGCTAGCCCCCGCCCCGCCGGAGCGACATGAAACCGAGATAGCTTTCCTCTTGGAGATGAAAGACGCTTGAGACATGGTTGGGTTTTTGAGTGGTTTGAGTGATTGTGATGGGTTTATGTGGAAGATTCGTGAGGAATACTCCAATGAGAAAATGCAAAAAACTTAGCTTGATATTTCTTAAAGAGTTCCCTCCTTCTAGCGCCAATTGTTGTGCACTAAAATAGATGGATTAAGGTTTAATAATGTGGCTTGACGATTTTAGTTACACAAGCAATAAAGTGAAAAGTAGGTTGCATTTATGTTATAAGATGGATAAATTTGCAAGAGTTTGGGTGTGTTCTTGAATTCTCTAGTGTTCTTGGTCATAAATGGCCCATATATATATGGTTTGGGAGAGTGGAGCTCACTCTCCCATTGGGCACACAATTTTGATTTTTTTTAAACGGAACATACAATTTTCCTCGAATTAATTTGAGGAGTTTATGTGCCCAATGGCCAAAGTGAATAGTTTTTTTTTTCCCACCAAAAAATAGAATTCTAGGACTTGTAAGATTATAAAGAGTTGTCCTAATCTAAGAGTTTGATGTAGGACACAGCCTTCGACTATAAAAAATAATTAAAAATCAGCCAAGAAGTACAAATTTGTGGATGAATAGTGATTTGTCAACAAAAGATAAAATTTGTGAAGCTTGGCCCAAGGAAACAATTATTAGAAACTGATGCATAGATACTCGGAAAAATTAAATAATGGAGAATCCGATACTCCACGAATACTTGAGTACCGGATACAAGTGGAATACGTCCGATATATCACATGGCGTGTCCTAATAAAATAAAATAATAATATTAGGTATCATTGCAGACACAATTAATCAGTGTGTCGAACATGGTAAAGTACATGTGCAGTTAAATTTGCAAAATTAATAATTTTTTGGCCTTTAAATAAATTTGTCTAATATTAAAGTAACTCAAATTAATCATAATTCATTACTCCTAGACGTTAGTATTACTTTGTGGTTGAGTTATGTTTTTAAATTCCATCTAGTATTTTATGTATTTGTGGTTCAACTATCTTATACAGACATTTTGTATAATATCTATGACTTTGTGATGGACTAATCATTTTTTATATTTTATTTTGATATTTCTCTTATTTTAACTTTATATTTATTTAGGTTAATTATTTTGAAATTATTTATATTTACTTGAATAATATAAAATATTTTTAAAATATAATTGTACTTCTGCTTAATCTTACTCAATTTTTTTTTCGAGTAACCCTTCTTTGAACCAGGTTTATTCATGAACTTTATTATTATCATGTACAAAAACTATCACTGTTTAAAAAATACTTTATTTTTCAAATAGTGATAATTTTTTGCATAACAGTGATAATTTTTGTGTTTCAAATTGTGAAAGTTTTTTTGCATAATAGTGATAATTTTTATGCGTATTAGTGATGATTTTGTACATGATAGTAATATTAAAAAGATTGAATTCAAGGTAAACTTGGATTCACATAAATCTTTATCATGCTATTTGAAAAATACATGTCGTACTCGTATTGTTGTTTTCATGTCTATGCAACCTAGATTAAAAAATATATCAAACATTAAATTTGGAATTATATATTTATTTAATATATACTTTCTCCGTCTCAAAAGACTTAGCACACTTATTTTTTGCTCGTGTTTTTGCGTGCGAGTTGTTTATTAATATTTGAAATAATAAAGTGACTTTAAGGTGAGGTAGGATAGTCTTTACCCTCCTCCGTCATACGCATTTTTTAAAATTACTTTATTATTTCAAATAGTAATAAAAAACTCGCTCGCTAAAACACGAGCAGAACAGTAACTGTGCAAAGTGTTCCGGAATGGAGGGAGTATATGCTAAATGTTGTATACTTTTTGAATTCTTACGATTAATATGCTAAAAATGTATGATATACTCTTACCGTTCACCAAAAGTATGACCACTCTTCCTGTTTTGATGCCCACTAAAAGTAATTTCATTCAATTTTTTGTACTTTTTTTTTGTTTAATCATTTATTTATAAATGAACTCCATAATACACTACAATACCATTTGTTTTATCTATTTTATTTATCTTATCTTTTTAAAAAAAAAAATTGTGCAAACAAATTAACACAATTTTTATGGACACATAAAGTATATAATTTCACATTTGAAATTAATTAAAAATGGAAATAAAATTGAAATCACTTTAAGAAAATTATTAAGGGTGTGTTTTGAAACAATAAAAAATAATTTTTAAAATTACTATTTTTTTAAAATTATAAAAAATAATTTAAAAAATAAGTTCTTCTAAAAAAACGTTTACTTGAAAAAATGAAGAGCCTCTAAGTACTAGTAGGCTAGTAGCAAACCAATAAAGTTGGTCCCACAACCAAGATGCATTTCCTCCTGTGTCGGATCTAAAGGCGTCCACTATTACGTCCATTAAATAAAAATTACATAATAAAAGGTAAACTAGTAGAAATTTAAATTGAGTTTATTTTGTTCACATACTTATAAAATCTTTATTAATTTATTTTGTTAAGATTTTTTTTAATAAAAGAATATTTATATTGTATATACATGTGAGTCTTACCATTATTTATTAATTGTATGTTATTCAATTATGTACTAAATTCATCACTAATATAAAATTTATAAAATAATATTAAATTCAACTCTATATAAAAATATTTAAATTCAATAAAATAAATTAATATTTTGATCATAGATGTTAAATTAAAGATCTGTATAAATAAATAATTTAAAATATAAATTGTTAAAAATAGATTGAAAAATACTTTTTAAAATTATAGAGTAATTAGCATTAATTAAAATTAAATCACTTTCTTTAATGGAGAATGACACTTACTATTACACCACAAAGCAAATATAACTCCACTTTTTTTATTTTTCTAATATATTTCCTCACTTCTACTTTTATATGGTTATAGATTATACATCTCTTACCATCCAAATTTGACAAAGTTTCATGTGCAACTGATGTATGGATTTAAGATCCGTACACTCACCTCAACCCTACCCATGTAATCACTGATATGTCTAATATATTCAATGAGTCAAATATTTTTTTTAGATAGGTAATTATATTATATGAGTGTACGGTATACTTGGATGCACAAAAGACCCACCCAAATTTTTAACGTTTTTTTCCACATCCAAACTTCATCATTGCCGGCTCCGGATATGTAGATCCAATGGATAACCACAAAACAATCCGTCCACACTTAAAAACAAGGAGAAGGTTTTAATATCACATGTATTTGCATTTAATTAAGAATTAACATTGGATCTTCGATTTTAACTTTTTCTTTTTTTCTTTTTTTTTTAAATTACAGAACTATAGAATTGATAAACTATCAGATAAATTATCAGACGACAACTGAGAGTGTCATATCCACCCCCACCCCCAAAAAAGAGAATATTCCCAATAAATTATTCAGACTTTACCTACCTACTTACATTGTCTGTGACATTGATATCCATCTCTATTTTTTTTTCTTTTTTTTATCAAGGTTAAATATAGAAATTGCAACATGTTTTATTGTTCTTTTTACGAATTACTTTCTTCGTCCTAATTTTGATTGACTAATTTCTTTAAATAGGCGTCTTTATTTTGTTTGATCATTTTTTTATAAAAAAAAAAGAAAAAAATGAATTTTCAATACTATTTAATAGGAAAAAAATTTAGTTACCCGGTGGGTAAGTTACCCACTCAATTAAAAAAAAACATTAAAAAATAAATAAATACAGAAACATTAAAAACAATGCTACTACTAATCCTGACCTAATTTATTACTATTAATTATTTTTTCTTGGACTCTCCCCCTATTCAAAAAGCAATTAATATTTTAATTACGAAAAATGTTATATCTACTCGGTGGTTAATCTATCCAATAATTAAAAAAAATGAAAATAAATTATTTTCAAAAAATAAACATTGAAAATTGTGCCACGATATTTGCTCCCTTAATTAACTCTTTTTGGGCCTTCCTCAGCATTAAAAACAAATTAATTAGTCTTTCTTTTCAAACTCCCCTATTAACTCTCGAATAAAGAAAAACATTTAGGGTGTATTTTGAAACAATTAAAACAGTTTTCAGAAGCATTTATTTTCAAAATTGTCTCTCACAGCTTTTGAAAATAAATGCTTCTGAAAGTTGTTTTAAGTGTTTCAAAACACACCCTTACTCTTAAATATTGGTTCTTGTCGTGAAAAAAAAAATCTCAAATATTGGTTGCTGAAAAAAGAAGAAACAATTCTCAAATGTTGTCCACATTTCTTTCCAAAATATTTGAAGGAAAAAAATGAGGAAATAATCCAAATTCCAAACTAAAATCAAATATATATATATATATACCATTTGAAAATATGAAGCAATTGTAGATTAGTATTTTTAAGTCAGGACAAATAGTGACTCAAATATATAATCTCATGGCATAATAGTGGTGTTCTAATTATTTGAGTTGTTCTACTTTGTCAATAATGATAGATTAGTACAACATAATATTTTCTATTTATATAACATTTATATAAAATAATTGAAAATGCCATTATAAATTTAAATTATAATTACTTCCTAAAATTTATAAATGGTATTCCTTCCGTCTCTCTCTTATTTGATCATTTACTGAAAAAGTATGTCCCAAACTTAATTGAATATTTCTATAAATGACTATAAAATATTTTTTTTCTTTTTTAACTATACTACTCAAACATCTTAATATTATAGTCAATGTCATTACTTTTCTTACACTGAAATTAATTTTATATTCTTTAATTTATATAAATATCATTATTTTACTAATTAACTCCAACAAAAAAAATGACTTTATCCCTTAATACTAATAAGCAATTCATTTTTCCTTTTAAAGAAATAAGCAATTCATTTCTTAAAATCGGCGCGAACTGTCACTTAACATTGAGTAATAATGTTTTAATTGTCACGGGCCCACGACGACCTCTACTTTCCCATTTCGTGAATATTTTTTAAAATTATATTTCAGAATAAATTAGTATCCATAAAATAATACAGAGAATAAGTATACATGCAAAGTGTCATGATAAAATATATAAATTCTTTTAAACCAAAGTCTCCTGTGAAACTTGTACATAGTATGAAACTCATATCATTACACATATAAATTGATATCAATATTCTTATAAATTAGTACTTATAACATTTAATACTATGATCCCAATTTAAAAGTGTAATGGTATTAGTTGATAAGTACTATAGTGGTGTTAGTTTATAAATGTACTGTATAAATTTCATAGTATGAACAAGTTTCAATGGAGGACTACTCGTTTTTAAGTGAAACATTTATGAGCAATGTGAGTATGTTAAAATATCATTCACACAAATATTACATTGAGTTTATAGTTCTAAACAGTGTTTTCATAACCGAATCGACGATCAAATTGGTCTGGGCATCGGTTGTCGGTTCAACCGGTTGGACTGGTTCAATCGGAGGTTCAACCGTTAAAATGATTTATAAATATTTCTTTTATATTTTGTATTTTACATTAAAAAATAAATATTTATTTATAAAAAATTAAAATTATACTAATATATAACTTATAAGTCTTATATTAAAATAAATGCAATAGAGTTTGGAGACCAGAGATGATAGCGTTGTGAATTAATTCCACACAATGTGTGATGGCGGTAAAGAGATTAAATGAAGTTGATGACTTGTGAATGAATTTATGAGAGAGAAAATGATAATGGGATAAGATTTAGAAAAAAAAATCAAGAAAAGTGATTTAATAAATAATAAAAAATAATAAAATCAGATTAACCGTTTTTAAGGAGTAATTAGACTGGTGAGATGAGCAGTTCACGATTCGACCGGTTCAACCGGGCGGTTCAATCGATTTTTTAAAATACTTATTCTAAAGACAAATAACAATCCATATCTTCAAATAAAAATATTAAATTTAATTATAATCATTAAAATTATATATGATTTTTTTATAATCATTAAATCATAGTATATGATTTTTATTAATCATTTAAATATATAAGTATTTATTTATCCACATATATCTATTGAAAATAAAATTTAAAGTTCACCGTGAACTCAGGTTCAAACGAATATTTTTGTCTTGTTAATTGCGTAGATCTCATGTGCACCAGATGAATTGTGCAATGCAAACGTATTTTAAAAATATACAACTTATTTACTAAACATGAAATTTATTTATATTGAAATACGTTGGTTCGTGGACCTCCTTCCATTCTGTCAAAAAAGACGTAACACCACCTGGGCCGCCGTCCCAAACCACCTGGTTTCTATGAGCCCAAACAATAGCCATGACCCGCATCCCACTCGGAGAAACAAATCATTGTGATCATCTACTTCATACCACATTAAGTCTAATTTCTCCCACACTCCACCCGCCGGTGCAATCAATAAACAAGTGCCACAACGACTCTCTCATACCTGGGGCAACTAGAGGAAACATCCGGGTACCATCTACATAATTTTAAAAAGGAAAGTTCACAGGAATCCAAATTCACAATAGAATGTATATATATGTATACACACACATGTACATCACATTGAATTTCTTATGATATAGATTGCAACAAATTTTGATTTTCAATTTTTTAAAATAGAAAAATAATATGTTTTAGCTTTAAATATACACGCATGTCTGATATTTAGAAGTTTTATTAAAAAAATTAATTAAAAAATTTAATGAAAAATGAAAATAAGTTAATGTATATTTACAATAGTAGATGCAAATATACTAAAATATATTGGGGTAGAGTTATAAATAGTACAATGTAAAAGTAAATATTCTTTTATGTTATTAAATTTTAATTTGTTCTTTTCTAGTCAAGAGAATTATTATTTAGACTCTTATACCCCTATTTAATTAATTAAAAGAATTAAATAAAATAGAAAAAAACAACAGTTGCATTCTTAAAAAAATATTAGCGGTCTTTTCTCCTAAAAATTAGAACAACTTTCTCTCTCTCTCTCATCCGATCAACACTCCAATATCACACCATATTCAAACATTAATTCATCCAGTACCACATTTTATTAAGCTCGTACTACCATTAATTCACCTCGTACCACACTTTATTAAGGGTGTATCACCATTAATTTACTCCGTACCACACATTATTGAGGTCGTACCACCATTAATTCTCATCGTACCACATTTTATTTTTGCTCCTACATACCACTATTTTTTCACCCGTACCATACTTTATTGAAGCCCGTATCACCATTAATTCACCTCGTACAACAATTTATTTAAGCCCGTACCACCATTAATTCACCTCGTACCACATTTTATTGACCATTTTTTCTTCCGTACCACACTTTATTGAAGCTCGTACCACTATTAATTCACCTCGTAACACATTTTATTTAAGTCCGTACCACCATCAATTCACCTCGTACCATATTTTATTGAAGCTCAGGGGGTTGAAAGAAAAAAAGAAATAAAAGAACTGGTCTCTTTAAAAGAGAGGGATGAGGGTATAGTTGGTAAATAAAAATATTCTCTTGGCTAGAAAAGAATAAAATTAAAATCATTAACAAAAAAAAAACTTTTAAAATAGAATTGACTAAAAATTGGGGTTCCATCAAATATATGTAATTCATATTAATAATATATATATATATATATATATATATATATAACTTATATATATACACAAATCATTATTAAAAATGAACATGAAATTTTCTTTAATTCGGACAATACAAATTTTTTTAACATTAGAAGCTAAACTTAAAATATATATATATATTGCACTGAAAGACTCAAAATTAATAAAACAATGAAATACGGTATTTGTTCAACTCAACTTACAAGACGGTTCTTGATATTAACTTAATTATATTACTATGTTATCATAAGTTTTACTTGAATAATAATTAGATATGAAAAGAATAGTAGTATACGAGTCTCGATTAACTAGTCGGACCATCGAACCTAAAATTGTAAACCCAAACCCTATCGCACCACTATTAAAATTTTACCAAATTATTATTGCTTTGATAAATATAATAATTTAGATTATCAAACCCTATCATACACTAAAAATTAAATAGATATGCAATAAAAAAATAGTGTTACTATCTTGTGAGTCTCGGGTCACTTATCAAACCATATAACTCTACACCGTAAACCATGTATCATATCATAACACATTAAATTTTTTTTTAAAATCTAAATTATTATATTTATCTAAGTTTTATTTACATTATAATGAAATATGCAAAAAAATAGAAAATAATTAGTAATGTCAATAACTTCTCGATGCACTAAACAGACTATCGGAACCCTAAATTGTAGACTACAAACTTTATCATACCACTCTAAATTTATCTAATTTTTTTTATTATAACTAGATATGCAAAAAGATAGGAGTGTCATTATATTGTGAGTCTCGATTTGGTAGTCGGACCATCGAATTGTAAGCCACAAACCCTTTCGTTCTGCTCTAAATTAAAATTTCTCCAAATTACTATATTTATATAAGTTTATTTATATTATAAAGGAATATGCGAAAAAAATATAGTAGCTTCAATATCTCGTGAGTCTTGATTCACTAATCGAACCATTGAACTTTAAATCGTGAATTAATTAGCATATTTATTAAAATTACTATATTTTTCTCTCTTGTACTCAAAATTTATATTTATTCAAATTACTATGTTTATTTAAGTGTTATTAACATTATAATTAATTATGTGGAACAATAAATAGTGACACTATCTTGTGAGTCTCGATTCCCTAATCGGACCATCGGATCCTAAATCATATACCATAAATTTTATATTAGGCCTCTATATTTATGTTTCTTCAAATTACTATGCATATATAAGTTTTTTTTTTCATTTTATAATGAAATATGTGATTTCTTTTATAAGTATCATTATCTTATAAAGTAAATGAGATATGTCTCATACTCTCATGTATGAGATCATCTCATATACATTTTTGTCTTATAAAAATGCTACTCAATGTTAAATACCATTTATATTTTTTTAGGAAGTTAGAAATTAAATATATAATGATTTTTTTATATTTTGTGTGTATATTATATAAATAAAAACCATGTACCAATCTTCAAATTGCCAAATCACCACTTCAAATTGCAATTCAAATCAATTTACATTATTAATTATAAATTCATTGTAAATATTTTCTAAGTTGTCCTTCAATTATTTTATTAACGTGGCAACAATTGAGTTTCTTTCTTTTTTGTTTAAGTTAACATTGGAGTGTTTAGGAGGCTCGACCGGAAAGTGACTGCATTTAATTGGTGAGGGTCGAAAAGAGTTAATTTGTGGAAGTTAAGTAATTAATGGAGGAATTGTGGCACTATTTTCGGTGTTAAGATTTATTATTTTTTGAGTGGGTAATAGCATTCTCCCTATTTAATACTGAAAAAGTCTTGTGTGAAATATTGCACACTAGTGTTATGTGCAATACAACAAAAATGAGGTAAAAATTACTTAAAATTCGCGGGTCTGGGCGGGTGGGCAGTGGGTTCAAGGTTAGCGCGGATGGATATGTATTTATAGAAGGATATTTTTATCAAATATGTGTTGTAACCTAGTGGTTCAGGTTTGTTGCTAATGAATTTGGTCGCAGGTTTAATTCCTACTGTACGCATAATTTTTTTTTTCCTCAAATTTTTGTGTGTTACTACATCTATGTATAAGTGTTACTACATTATTATATTAAATTTTATTTATTTTTTGTCAAATTTTTGTGTGTTACTACATCTATGTATAAGTGTTACTATATTGTTATATTGAATTTTTATTTATTTTGTCAAATTTTTGTGTGTTACTACATCTATGTATAAGTGTTACTACATTATATGGATCACAAGGTAACACATTATTATTCATATGGTAACACATGAGTATTCACATAGTATTATGACGATATATGAACAGTGTTACATATTACTAAAAAAACATGTGTTACTACATGAACAAAAAGCATTACCATATGAAGAAAAATGTGTTACCACATGAACAAACCAGTACAAGCGCGAAAAGAAATCACAGTCCAGAATTACAGATTTAAAGAACAATTTGATGTGTTACTACATGAACAAAAAGAGTGTTACCATATGAGAAAAAAAGTGTTACTACATGAACAAAAAACCAAAGATAAAGCGAAAAAAAATCTTTCATCCAAAATTACAGATTTCTGAGCAAAGATGAAAAAGAGTGCAGAAGGATCTGAATTTCATCACATACTTTGTGTTGAGGAGCACACACATATTCTCTCTTCTTCTCGTAGAATCCACATCGAAATTAAATTAAATGACTTGGTTTCATCCAATAATCGGAGGGAAAAAAGAAAATTAGGGCATAAACGAAGAAGAAGAAAGCCCATGAGATTCGCCAGAAGAGAAGAGGAAGAAGAAGAAATATGACCGCCTCCGTCTGCGCGCGCGAGGAAGAAGATGAAGAAGTCCATTGGCCCACCAACAATCTGCCATAAAACCCGCTTCCCCTGACCGCGAAAAAAAAAAAATTCAATTGCACATATCACTTGTATGCAATATTGCATACAAGTTTTTGTCTTTAATACTACTGTATAATTTTCTTCCACCAAAGTCACTTTACACCATTTAATAATATTAATCCCCTCTACCAAACCCACTTTACCCACTTTACACCATTTAATATTATTATTTTTCACTTTTTCTTAATATTCGTATCTACAGTCAGGGGCAGAGCTACACTATGAGTTGGGGTGGCCATGCCCCCCCCCGATTTTTTGTTCTTATAGTATGTACTCCCTCCGTCCCAGAAGACTTAGCACACTTTTCTTTTTTGTCTGTCTCATAAGACTTTGCACACCCATTTTTGTACATATTCTTCTCCATTTATAATCTTACAATACACACTTATTACCCCTCATGCACACTTACAACCCCCACAAAACAATTTTTCTTAATCTTTGTGCTCAAAAGTTGGTGCAAAGTGCTTCGGGATGGAGGGAGTATATGTATGTGTTTGCTCATACTCAGTAGTGGTGCAGTGGTTGGGTGAGGTGTGCAGGATTCTTCGTTTTTTTTAGACCAGGTTTCGAGTCCAGCTTACAACATTCTATCCTTTTTTTTTTCTTTAATTCTGAATTTGTACACTGTTTCAAAAGAATTCATTCAATATTCATATTTAAAATATTAAGTATAATATAATTATCATGAAGATGTGGAGAATTTAAACCTCGCATATCTCAATTGTTTGATGAAATATTTAGAGACAATGTTATGCAATTTTTTAATAAATTTTTAACAAGCTAAAAAAATTATTGGTTATATTAATTTTGGCAAAGTCTTTTATGTACTAGATACATTGTGCACTCTATAGTGTATTTTAAAAACGTACAATTTGTTACACTGAAAGATGCAATTTATTTATATTGAAACATGCAATTATGAATATGAGATTCAAATTGAACGTTTTAGTGTAAATAATTTGTATACTTCGGTGCAACAAATTGTATGTTTGCAAAATACACTATAGAGTGCAAGGTACAACTGATGCACAAGAGATCCACTCATTAATATTTTATTTGTTGGTCCCCCTCATTGAATTTTCCTGGCTCCGCCCCTGTCTACAATATTTGTCCAATCAAAATTAGGACGGAGAGAGTACAATTTATACTATCTTTTGAAATAAAATGCAATTTATACTAATAAAAAGTGACTGATTCCAACTTTGATTCACTCTTTTGTGAAACTTTCTAGCTAGATATCACCTTTAAATGATATATTGTACATACCGTAATGCCAAAAAAATTCTTAGCAAACTTCAAATTGATAAAAAAAGTTTCTAAAAAAAGTGAGTCAAAATTAAAATTTATCAATTTTTACTAGTACAGACTATAGATTGTATTTTATTTCAAAAAATAATATAAATTGCAATTTTTTAAGAAAATAATAAAGGTTGTAATTTGTTACTAACCCTTTTTTTTATCTCTTTGTTAGTTGTATTGAAACCAAAGTCGCTACCAATGTGATATTTGTTTATCAAACACACAAGCACACTCATATGATATGCCACAAATACAAGTTCTTGAATAGATTTCATTATTTGGTACAAGGAAAATGAAAACAAAGACAAAGAATTCGAAATGACTACAGATAACATGTGTGTTAATTTTCTATGCACTAACACAACTAGAAACAAGAGGCGACTTTCGATCTTAATGGGGGCGATCGACCCAGCTTCAGTGCCCATTGGCAACGGCTTCAACAGGCTTGTTCGCGTAGAACCTTCGGTATTTAGAATCCACTTCAGTGAGATAGTATGCACCTGGTGCTAGAAGACTGCAATCCTTGCTCGTCACAAAGTCCTTGCCTCCGTATCTGTGCTCCATCAGCTGCATGATTTCGACAAATTTTTCTGGTGCCACCTGTACGGGTAAGTGTTCATCATTGTTAGATGATATTAGTTGTTTTACTAAAAGGTACTAGTTGCGTTACTAAAATATACTCCCTTAGCAATTTGCACCACTAAATGGGCACAACATTTAAGAACAGTAAGTAATGAGTCGGGATTTGAGGGGTAATTTTGTAAACTTTTATGTATAAAGTAAGCAAATGAATTGGGTTGTGTGTATGTGTGGGCCCACAAGTAATGGCATTTGGTGTAAATTTGTGAATATTATGAGGGTGTAGTTTATGAAGGATTTTCCATTTTTAGTGTGTGCAAATTCTTATGGGATGGACCAAAAAGGAAAGTGTGCAAATTTTTATGGGACGGAAGGAGTATTAGTTATTCTCACTGAACAGTCTTAGTTGTGCACTAGTTGCACCCAATTTTATTTCAACTAGAAGAAAACGAAACTGAGAAATCAAGCATACCTCATGCCTTGACTTCAACTTTCCGCCAACGTTCATGATGGTTGCAATGTTAGACAGGGTAAAAGGATGTTGTCCCTCGTTTAGACGGAGAGAAAACATGGTGGATGTCAGACCACTACCGTAGGAAAATAGTACGACCCTCTGTCCAGCCTGAACAACATAGGAGAAATCCATTTATAAGAATACAATCATATTCCATTTGACAGCATTCATAACCCAACAAAGGTAGGCAAATACTTCTAAGAACCAGTTGCACCGTGCAACTCAGTGCATTGTTTAGATGGTATTACTTGGTCAGTATTAGTTGTTCTCACTGAACATTATTAGTTGTTTTCATTAACAATATTAGTTGTGCACCAGTGCACCCAAGTGTTGCTCAAAGAGGCAAAAACAATGAGATTAGAGATCTTTACCAGAGTGCTAGCTTTGTTGTGGATGAGGGAAGCAAATGCAGCATAGAGTGATGCAGTATACATGTTTCCCACTTGTTTTGGGACGAGCGTAGACGGCTGAACCTTAATATCATAGAATGGCTTCGCAACTTGTTGGGACGCCTGTGGATACACTAATATCTTAGCAAAAAGAGTTCCCCAAACATAAATTTAGAAAAGGATAAAAGTTAGATGATTCAAACCTTTTCAAGATCCCGACTTTGGTAGCTTTCGTCGCTGCTTAGAGATGAAAACGGTGCCAGCTTTTCTTTTGCAGCCTCATCGATTGAACTGAAATTGAAGACGTAAAGACAGGTAAGCAAAAAACCTTTTTCATAAATAAGTATCTCTCTCTGAATGAAGATGAAGGAGCTTACTTGGCCTTCCTCAAGAAATCATTGAATAGCAATCTGGAAAAGCTCTTCTGTACAAGCTGCAGGTTTCAAGTAAAAACGTCAACGAGTGTATTATTTTTATTTTACGAAACTATTTTGAATGCCCCTGGTTTACAATAATCACCTTGTTATATGGAGAATGAAATACGAAGTAGTCAGCATCAGAGATAGAGAACTGCTTGCCCTCCATCTTCTCATACCTATAATAAGCAACAGTAAGTACGAGAAATAAAATTTATAGACGGAAAACCCAGGTCACTTTTAGTTCGAGCTTACTTTTGACATAAGCTTTTGTAGCAAGAATCGAGTGCCATAAGGTAACAGGTCTGAGAAAGCTTGCCATCAACAACCTACAACCATAGCTTCAATTGTAAGATAAACAAACATAGAATATACTGCTGAAAATCCATAGCACATTAGAAAATAGGCAAAATCTTATGTGAATTAAGTTTACCGTACAACAGGTTTGCATTTCGTGTGTAATTTTAAACAGTATTAGTTATTTTATTTAAAGGTATTAGTTTGATAGTATTAGTTGTTTCATTAAAAAGTATCGCTTGTTTAACTATAAAGTGAGTTAGTTGCAAACCAATTACATGGTAAAACTGTTTTACATAAGACCAACTCTAACAAGTAAATTCAGAATGCAAAGAAAAAAAGGGATTTAGAAGATAATTACTGGATATTCACTGGCAAGATCGGGCTTGTAAAAATCGTAAGCATGAGCCATGTGACTCGCCCTAAGCTTGCTTTCAAAAACAATAGGAGCATCTGGGCCTATCAACATGGCAATAGCTGCAGCTCCTCCAGTTGGCCTAGCGGGTCCCTCAGCATAAACCTATTAAATCATGATTAAGGGCTTGATTAGGAAAAGCATATAGCAATTTCTTATGGATCATTACTTTATGAACATATTTAAATACGATAAAAGAAAAGTTCATAAAGACGATGATCATACCGCACTGTCTGTGCAGACAACAAGCCCGTATCTTCCGTCCCAAGAATTACTTTCCACCCAATTGACACAGTTAAAAAGGGCTGCAGTTCCACCATAGCAAGCGTTGCTTGAGTCGACACCTTCTATGTCAGTATTTCCACATTTCTGATCATTCACATAGAAATTTCATGTTAAAAACAAATATAATGGTGAATACAGGCAGATAAAAGATAAGAATGAAAAATATTTTTAGCATTATCATAGTCATGTCATATATGGCCCTGTAGGAAATCAAGGAAATTTTAATTTCATTCAAATTGACAACATAATAGAGCAAAATACAACAGCAAGTAAACGTCATAAACATGCCTAATTGTGGTGAAATAATTATGAATTTGTGATTTGGTTAACTCTTGCAGACCTCATTGATACAATTAGATCATATACCATAACTCATGATAAATCAAAGCAATCGAAAATGGAAACACAGAAGATCTTAAGAGAGTTACAATGAAGATCTTAAAAAAAGCTCAAAATACCTCGAAGATTGGCATCAAAAAAGGTCTTAATGGACTTGCTTTTATCAAGTACAGTCTCAGATCCAACTTCAAGACGTCCAATCTGTTTCGGATCAACTTCATACTTTTCTAGGAGTGAAGTAACTGCTGTCATACTGAAATTTAAAGTGTTATCAGTGGTTAGATAAACTATTTTAGCTGGTTATATTAAATCGAGTGAAGAAAATGCAGAATCTTATAAGTTCAAATAGCATTACAAACATTTTCTAAACCATAATCTGAAACCATATTCCAGTAACTAGTTTGTTTACGCCTTCCTAATGCACTTTCCATTAAAACATACACACAAAATTTACAAAATGAGATAGTCTAATAAAGTAAGGCAGAGCCAATAGATTTTTTTCCAATTTAACCAAAATTCAAACTGAAGCTACCATAGAATTGATGAGTCTTCTCATCTGAAATCGCGAAGACAGATTCGGAATCACTTTAGAAACCAAAGTTGAATCGGATTTCAGAAGATTGCCTATTATAATCTTATGACCATGCTAATAAAGAACAAGGTAATCTTTCAAAAATATTTGGTATTAAACTTAAGAAGAAGGTATCAGTGAATAATACCTCATGGAAATAACATCTTCAACCTCGGAACAAAAGGCCATGCAATCTTGGCCAAGCCCAATAGTGTACTTCCCTTTGCTTGCTCCATCATGGGCCTCAAGAACCTCCTGCAAACACACACACCAAAACATAAATCAATAAGAGTTTAATCTTCTAATACTACCAATATATAATTGTGTTTAAGATCTGTTTTCCTCCACTCTTAATAATCAAGAACACCACTGAAATATTAAAAAACTTTGCAAAGTGAATCTGAAAATATAAACAACCCTGAAAATTGAAATCGGAGGAATGATAAAAATGGATTCAAGAAAACTTTCACAATCTCATGTGGGCTCACTCTAAAAATTCCTCAAACCAAGAAAAACACCCAAGAAAAAAAAATAAAAAACAGAGACATACTTCATAGACTTTTTTTTTTTTTTTGCCCATCGAATCGACACCATAACAGAAAATTTCCCCAACAACAAAGAATCAAAAACACCAGAAAGCAACCAATCAAACGAGAAACCCCATAAAAAATTCACACGCTTTTCACATGAGTTGCGCGTTCAAAATCGAGAAATTTGTATACCTGCTGGATGCAACTGGGGGGAAAGTAGATTTCCATGGCGAGAATTCCGACATTCTTGGCCATCGCTATTTTTCAGCTGAAGAAACGAAGGAAAAGCAGATCAATTAAGCAAAAGAGGAGTATCTTGAAATCCCAGGTGGTTTTGTTTTGAATAAAAGCAAAACCCAAGAAATGAAATCAAAAGGGGGGGAGAGAAAGAGGTTTGGGAAAATGGGTGGCTGAATGTTGTAGAAATGGCGCTGGTGGTGGTGCTATATATAGGGGGAAGAAGAAAGTGAAGTGAGATTAAATAAATTCGTCATTTTTTTCGCAATTTTCCATTTTCTTTGCTTCCACAGCCCCCGGTGCAGACTTCGTGAATTTCCCCTCACCCACCTCTTTTTTTCTTTTTTCCTTTTTATTATTTCTTTTTTTTAAACCTCACCCACCTTGTTTGACACTATTTTATTTTACACTAATAGTTCTTTAGAATATCTATCTATTTAAATAATAAGAAAAAAAAATTAATTTGTCAAAATCGAGTCCTGATGAATTTAAGTTAAATGTATTTTTTCTCGCTTACACTTTTATCAACTGATTTTACTTTTATCAACTGATTTTACTCATATTTCATTTTAACTAATTAATAAAGAGACACACTTGTATGAGACGATCTCACAGCGAGACGGGTCATACTTTGTGCATTGAAGCTTTAACATTTTGAGAGGTGAAAGTGTTAATTGTGCTAATTTGATTTTCGTCTCATGTATAAAAGTGTCTCATATAAGTGTTTTGTCTTTTTAATTTTAAAAAAAATGGACTTTAAAAAATGTCTTTCTATTTGTTTCACTTTTATTTCATTTTTGTCTTTTTTTATTTTAAAAAAAGTTGGATTCCACCAACTCTAAAAAGTGTCTTTCTAATTTGTTTCACTTTTATTTCCAAACTAAATCAGGCACTGATTTGAGATTTATAAAAATGAAATGTATTTTCCCAATTTAACTAGTTACGCACTAATTCAATTTGAATTTGTGCCTCGAATAATACACTATTTGTGTCGAAAAAGATAAGACTCTGATCAAAAAAACTATTTAGACAAAACAATGTAACGTTGGACTGATGCAAGAATTATACATATTAAATGCTTTTTTTTAGTATTTTTTTCGTGTTAGTTCTTTTTCTTTGTTATAATTAGAGACTTTTAGATGCTGTATTTGAGATGGTATTTGGTTATATTGTATTTTATGCATCTAAATGTTTTTACTTCTATTATAAAAAAATTGAGGTGACTTTTCTATTATAAAATTATTGTTCCATAAAACATTATTACTACTATTAATTATGCTTTGTTATATACGTACTCCATTTTAGACTTTAAAAGTCAAAGGGACTCAAGGTCATTGAACCGAATCCACAACTATCAACTTGAGATTTCGAAAATTTATAGCAGTATGTTGGTATAAAATTATGTGCATAATCATTTTGATGTGTGTATTTTTTATTAGATTAAATAAGTTTTCAAATGTTATAAGTTAAAAGTTGAATGGGAATTTTTTACTCTTATGAGCATTTTTTAACTATTACTCCCTCCATCTCAAGATTACTTGCACACTATTTTTTTTGTCGTATTTTAACGAGCGAGTTGTTTGTTAATATTTTAATATCTAATATTTTATTTCTTATTTAAAATTATTCATTGGGCTTGTCGCTGGGTATTTTGAACTTTGATTAAGAGTATGTTTGAACCTCTTTAAAATAATTTATAAGTTCGGCAGAAAAACTTATAAGCTCTATGAATTTAGCAAAAAATCTATGTGTGTATATATATAAGTAGAAATAAGATGAGAGAATATGTATTATTTATTGGAGCAAGTGAAGTGAACTTGTTATGTGATAGAATAGTGAGTCTCGTCATCCATTAAAGAGAGTGGCGTAAGTTTATCAATCAAATTTTTTTATTTTTCTCTCTTACTTTGCACTATTAATTTTAAAAACTTGGTATCCGATAGTTAGAGTTTTATACATCTAATTTATATAGAATAAATATAATATTTTATATACAATATAGTTTGCATTTAGTATTCATACAATTAGTGACTCGTGTCTGAAGAAGCGGGAAGAAACAAATAAGAGAAGCAGAAGAACAAGAACGAGAAATTGATCGCGAGATGCAAATCCATCTTCTTTTTCCCAGTGATCATCAAATCACGTTGTTTCTACCTTTAAATTACGTTTTTTTTTTCTCAATGTTGCTTCTTATTCATCAACATTCATGATAGTTTGTCACTACATTTATCATTATGTTCTTCAATCTTTTTATTTTATTTTTTTGTATTTTCTATTTTTCTTCCTGAACTCTTTAATTCGAATATTTATTCATGCTCAATAATGATGTTTTGTACAGTAGAACACTTTTCTTCATAAAATAACATATTTTTTAATATCTTACATGTGTTATTATAAAGGCAAGTATGTGTACTGTAAGGACAAGTATATGTTCCTTATTTTTGTTTTGTAGGAACACATATCTTATATATCTATATCACACTTTTATTCATATAGTAACAAAAAAAAGTTGAGAAAAAAAAAACAACATAAATAAACTAGCAAAATTAATTTTTTATTTTGTAATAACACATTTTGTGTATATCTGTATCACATTTTTATTCATGCAACAACACAAATAATTATAAAAAAGAAAAATATATAATATATTATGTTATCAATCGAAGGCGCAATCAACCAGATTATATCATTGAATTAGTTAAAAACACTCTATTACAAATATATAATGATTTATGTGTTATTAATTTCTTTTTTTCCACCATCATGTAGCAATGCATAATTATTCTTATGTAATACATTTTGTTCATATAATCAATAACGGAGCTACGTATTTTATACTGGGGGCACGTGCCACCATAGCTTTTTTTTTCTTTTAATATATGTTATATTATATATAATATAATTATTAGGAGTAATAATTATATTATATGAATATTATTCTCTCCGTCCTTTACCATTTTGCATACTTTTTATTTTGATTTGTCCCTTATTATTTTACAACTAATCCGTTGGACGTACTGAACCATAGAAAAATATAATTTTTTAAGAACACAATTATGTTATGTGGTAAAATTTGGCTGCTGAGAACATATTAAATAATTGATTAATTTTTACATTACCATTATGCCCCTGCCGATGTTCCTTTTGCTGAGGATACCTAGGGGTGGAGAAAATACCGAAAATACCGGTATACCGCACTTACCATACCGAAAATATCGAATTTATCAAAATTTTCGGTATACCGAAAATTTCGGTACGGTAACGGTATATGAATATAGAAATTTCGGTATACCGATAATATATCGGTATACCGAAAATCTTGTGTTGAATTCATATTTTTTTTCAAATAAATAATTATAATTATATTATGTATATATATATATTAACACAAAGTCACAACTCACAAACCCTACATAACATTTCATTTTTCACAATCCTTTCTCCCTTCCTCCCCCTCTCCCCCGGGGCAGGCCCTCCTCCTCCCCCTGCCGTTGGGCCCTCCTCTCCCCCCGGTTGTGGCCCGCCTTCCCCCTCGCCGCTCTGGCCCTCCTCCCCTTGCCTCAGTTGCCCTCCCCCCTTGCCCATGCCCCCCCACCTGTGTCGTCCCCCACCACTCTGTCATCTTTTGCTCAGGTAATTACTGCTACAAAAGCACGAAACATTTTGCGATTATTTTTCAGATCTACACTACATGGTGCATTTATTCATTTTTTGTTACATTGGTAGAAATCTTACAAAGAGTTTTTGCGTGAACGCGAGAAAACTTGCCAAGAGTGGGATAAGTTCCAAACTTAGGAGGTGATTCACTCTACTCATCTATTTTATCATCATTTTATTTGGGTTCCTTCAAGAATCAATATCTTTTTATGTTGATGTTACTCTAATTTGTGTATGATTTCATTTTCTATACTACCTTTTAGGCTTATAATTTAGGTTTTTTCTGCTTTTTTTTTTCAATTATTTATCATCTTTCTGGAATTGTGCAAATGAAAAGGGGTATTTTTTTGATCTTTTTTCGTGGTGATAAAGGAGCACTTCTCTTTTCAGTCGTTGATCAAAATTCAAACAGGTGTTAAAGGTATTTGAGTTCTTAACTCCCTATTGTTTAGTTTTTCCCCTTTCTACTTATAATCATCCAGAATTTTCATTAGCGATCAATTAAGGCCAAGCGTGTTTTTTTTTTTTTTTTTGTAAAATTTACAACAAGGTGGTTGTGTAGCCAAGAGGAGGCGGCTAATTATGTATGGGGGTTGGGGTTTTGACTTTGAAGCAGAAAATACAGGTTAAATAAAGTGAGTGTATTTTAGCTGTTAAAGGTTTGTTGGATGTTTGGAAAAGTGGGGACTTGTTCTTGTCCCCATCTTCACCTTTAGACAAAGGGAAGATTCCAAAGCTCAGGTCTACTGATAATGCCCATAAAAAATAACAAAGTGGTTTATTTTGTTTGTAAAAGAAATTTTCCAAGTCCCCCATTTTTCTTTGTTTTGTGTTCTAATAAAAAATGAATAGTATTGGAGTGTTTTCAATATCTTTGATATGTATATATATCTTATGAATGATCAAATGAATTGGTTACTGAAATGTAGAATCTTGAGGATTGGAGGATTTTTAGGAATGAATTTGAAATTCATAGTGATTTTGGGATGTTTTGATTTAGTAATTTGGGTGGATTTGATTTTTTTATTTTATATGCTTACACTTGAAATCCTTCTATCCAAGAGTATAATTTTGAACATGTTTGGTAACTTTATTATTATACTCATGTTTTTTTTATATAGAATGGAATCTGAATCTTCTCATTCAATGCCGAATCCATCCGACACACCAAACATAATAGATTCGACAAAGTCTCCCACAGTTCCCAAAAAGATGAGCATATATTGGCAGCATTGTATACAGGGGACTCGGATATGTGTTTCCAAAGTCTCCCACAGCATTGCATATATTGAGTGTATTTTAATATGTGTTGTGTTGAACTATTGAAACTTATTTTGTTGTGTTGGATTGTTGAAATTTATATTTTGTGTTGGACTGATGAGTGATGAATACTTAAATCTTATTCTGTGATCAAATATTTTTTTCATAAAAAATACAGGTTATTTAAAAAATAATTTCGACAGGAACGGTATGTCGAAATTTCGGTACAAAACGGTATTATCGGTATGCCGAAATTTCGAAATTTTGGTACGAAACGGTATTATCGGTATGCCGAAATTTCGGTACGAAACGGTATACCGATAATTTGGTATGGTACGGTATATGTCGAAAATTTGGTACGGCACGGTATACCGAAATTATCGGTACGGTATCGGTATCAATATTGACATACCGAAAATTTCGGTATACCGAAATTTTTGGTATGAGAACGGTATGATATTTTTCGGTATCAAAAATTTCGGTACGGTAACGGTATGGCGAGAAAATTTTCGGTATGCCGTACCGTCCACCCTTAAGGATACCATTGTGTCAAGTTAATGAGCATGCCCAAGAAAAGGTTCAACAAGGGTATCGATTTGGAAACCTATTTTTGTTTGCGCACCGAAATTTATACATGCGGCTGCACATAACATATTTATGAGATAAAAAAAATTAATTTAACTGAATCATATTAACTAGTAAAAAGAATTATTAAAAAGAAACACAAATTCAACAGTAAAATTTATTCATAATATGAAATTGATATCATTACACTTATAAATTAAGAGTTAGCAATTTTAAGGTCCAAATTGGGTCCTTTAAGTACTAATAGGTCCAAACATTAGAAAAAAAATACTACTAGGTCCAAATGGGTGATAGTAAAGACAATAATACCCCTCTTCTCCTTCTTTTTGCATACCGACTCCAATAGACCGGTTTTCTATGCTGCAGGTTGATTTGATGTCTCTCCTCATTCCCCATGTAAGTATTGATTACACTTAACCTTCCCATTTTTCACTTATTAGTTATTACACGAAATAAAACCGGTCTCTCTACTATTTTACATATCATCTTCTGGGTTTGGTCTGAGTTCTTTTTTCTTTTCTTTTTTTGGTCTGAGTTTTCGTTTTTTTCTGAATTTTTTTACATCCAAAAAGTTAGATATCATCCTTGTTTTTTTGTTTTTTTTTGGTCTGGGTTTTCAATTTTTTTCTGGTTTTTTTTACATCCAAAAAATTACATATCATTCTCATTTTTTTTTTGTCTGTGTTGTGCTAAAATAATTAAGCTGCACGCGAGGTCTAACACTTGGGAGTAATTGTCGTATTTAGTCAGACGAAATACTAATCGGGATTGACAGCGAGCTAAGTAGGTCGCTAACAAAAGATCAATCTGACCATACCAAGGTCGGGGTAAGATCTCGCCTTTCCCTAGCTACATGGTCGCAAACTAACGGGACCCCGGGACGCGACCTCGGAAAGGCACGATTTCCCAGTGGCGGCGCCTGCGCGCCTGAGCCCTGGAAAGTAAGCCTGATCAGAGAAGACTTTCACAAAGCAGAAGCTGCTCTCTGGCCATCAAAAAACGATTAGAACAGGACGCCCTAACAAGGAAGGATCAGATGAGCGACCTCGAAGTTCGGGTCAGCGACCTCGAGTACTGCATCAGCGACCTCGAATACAGTGCCAGCGACCTCTGGCGAGCAACCCAAAGTAAGGAGGTCGACCCACAGACAAGCTGTAACACTCGACCCTGAAACCAAAGTCGGCGCCAATTAATGCTCTCTGCGAGCCATTAATTGCCTAGACCCTAGGCCCCTAGAGGGGTTATACCCCAAGAGTGTGTAGTATAAATACATGTAATTAAAGTTCATTTAAGGGTCATTCAATACAAAAGCTTTATTAGCAAAAAAAGAGGCCTTTGGCCCAAACACTCTTGCAATTTATTGCTTTCCAACACTTAAAATCAAGCATTAAATAGCATGTCATCACATTAATGAAGTACATTCCTTTTGTTCTTCATTAACTCTCACCAACCTTAAAATTCTAAATAGTTTGATGCCAATCAAAACCACATTAAAGTCTTAATCTTTTTATCCTATTTTTGGTATCAACAGTCTGGGTTTTCAATTTTTTCAGAGTTTTTTTACATCCAAAAAATTACACATCATTTTTTTAAGTCCAAAATTTTACATATCTTTGGCATGCGTAAATACATCAATAAATGAATATATGCAAGAAAAAAAAACATGAACGAATTCATAAAAATACATGAACACATTCACAAGTTTATGCATAGATTCATCAATTGATGAATATATGCATCTCTATTTCCAGATCCAACTCTTCATCTCCAGCCCAAATTTAAAAAAAAAAAATATTACCAGAAACCAACGCAAATCTGACAGCCTTAACACATTCATCATCAAATTCAGAAGACCCAACAATTTCATCACAAAAAATTCAAATAGTTCTATAAAAAAAATCCAAACAAACAAAAGCCAATGTGAAAGGGGTGCTTCTTTCAACAAAACACAACAAACAAAAATTAACAAACAAAAGTACACAAAACACACAAGAAAATCAAAATCTGATGGTCCCGATTTGAAAACCCAAGAACGCGGAAAATACCATGTAATGCATATAAAATAGGGGTGGGGGCAGAGTGATTCCAAATTTTTTTTAAGAACGATGTGTGTTTTGCTTATAATCGAATGCATAAGGCAAGTAATAACATAAAGCAGTAAAGAACACACAATTTTATAGTGGTTCGGACAACTCGTCCTACATCCACTCTTCCCTTCATGGGGCACCGACTTAACCAACTGGACTTAGTTTACCGTGTTAGTCCAACACCCAACAGATGTTTACCGAGTTCACACTCAAGCGGGACTTATCACCCTCACGGGATCGCTTTATAGATGTTTACCGAAGTTCTCACTCAAAGCGGGACTTATCACCCTCACGGGGATTGCTATAGATGTTTAAGGAAGTTCCCACTCACCTACAAACTTAACCTATCAAACTGATTTTGGTAAGGTTTGTTTGGTTTCCAACTAGGGTGAGATTTTCCCTTACATTTGTTTAGCCTCAATGCTAAGGATGGGAAAATCTCTCTAAGCTTAGGATATGGCATTTTTGCTTAGATACAATGAAGAACACTCTTGGGTAAATTTGGATATGTAATGTTCTGTGTTCTTGAATGGAGTTGCTTGAATATTTGGCTTTTAATTTCACTTTGCAGATCCTCCATCATCTTCTTTTGAAGATAGTGCAATGTATTTATAGTGTGGATTTGAATATTACCGTTGGAGAGTAATATTCAAATCCATACTAATAATCTTCCAGCTTTTCTTTGTCCTTTTCAGACTTTGTTTTTGCAACTTTATGTCACGTCCGTATATGTTGTTATCTTCTTATTGATCAAATTTGCCAGGTGTCTAACGGATCGATCGGCTGTAGAATTACTATTCATAAACCGATTCGCCTTTCATCAGGTACATCGATTCAGACCTGTGAATCGATCTGTTGACCAATTGATAAATGATCTGGTGATCTATTCTTTGCCTGGATCGATCTGCCGGTGATCGATCTTGCCTGACAGATCTGTTCTTGCCCTGGTGATCGATCTGCCTGGTGATCGATCTGATTGGTGATCCGATCTTGCCTATTGATCGATCTCAATTTGTCCCCAATCTTTACCTGGTGATCGATCTGCCGGTGATCTGATACTGCCGATCCGATCGGTTGACAAATCGGTTCTGATATCGATCGATTCCGATCTGATTCAAGACATCTGATCCGATGCATCGACCTTTGCATCGGCGTTTCTTCTTCAAAAATCAGCATGTTTCTTCTTGTTCAGCTCATCAGTTTACTCGGAACTCATCCTACTCATCTGATCTTGATCAGCCTCGTCTGCAGCCTCGTCTGATCTCGATCATCTTCGTCTGATTTCATGAGTTCCCCCTCAACTTGTTATCTGTAGATTATCTTAAATAACACAAGTTGATAATATTTTGGCATAATTAATCAAAACTAAAATATCCCAACAATTTCCCCCTTTTTGATAATGACGCCAAAACATTAAAATATATGCACTTTTACAGAGATCGGGTTTTTGTTTTAAAAGATCAGTTCAGGTGGTCACTTTGAAAAGTTGTGAACGTTTGAACTCCTGCTCTGATACCAATTGATGGTATCAGTTCAGAAATCCACATTGAAAAACAGTGACCTTTTGAACAACCCGCTTTGATACCAATTGATGGTCCCGATTTGAAAACCCAAGAACGCGGAAAATACCATGTAATGCATATAAAATAGGGGTGAGGGCAGAGTGATTCCAATTTTTTTTTGCTTTTAAGAACGATGTGTGTTTTGCTTAGAATGCATAAGGCAAGTAATAACATAAAGCAGTAAAGAACACACAATTTTATAGTGGTTCGGACAACTCGTCCTACATCCACTCTTCCCTTCATGGGGCACCGACTTAACCAACTGGACTTAGTTTACCGTGTTAGTCCAACACCCAACAGATGTTTACCGAGTTCACACTCAAACGGGACTTATCACCCTCACGGGATCGCCTATAGATGTTTACCGAGTTCTTACTCAAACGAGACTTATCACCCTCACGGGATTGCCTACCCTCCCTTTCGGGATTGCTTAGATGTTTATCGAGTTCCCACTCACCTACAAACTTAACCTATCAAACTGATTTTGGTAAGGTTTGTTTGGTTTCCAACTAGGGTGAGATTTTCCCTTACATTTGTTTAGCCTCAATGCTAAGGATGGGAAAATCTCTCTAAGCTTAGGATATGGCATTTTTGCTTAGATACAATGAAGAACACTCTTGGGTAAATTTGGATATGTAATGCTCTGTGTTCTTGAATGGAGTTGCTTGAATATTTGGCTTTTAATTTCACTTTGCAGATCCTCCATTATCTTCTTTTGAAGATAGTGCAATGTATTTATAGTGTGGATTTGAATATTACCGTTGGAGAGTAATATTCAAATCCATACTAATAATCTTTCAGCTTTTCTTTGTCCTTCAGACCAGTTGTTGTTTGCAAACTTTTATGTCACATCCATATATGTTGTTATCTTCTTATTGATCAACTGTTTTTGTGTGTCTAACGGATCGATCATTTCGCCGAACCATTTGTTCATCGCTTCGATTCTCGTGATTGATCTGGATCAGATCGAATCAGATCGATTCAAAGAAACAGATATGATCTGTTTAACCCTGGTGATCTGATCTGTCTGACAATCTGATTCTTATCGCGGTGATCGATCTGCCTGGTGATACCGATCCGATGCCGCGATGATCGATCGCCACCCGGTGATCTGTTCTTGCCTGGTGATCGATCTGCCTGGTGATCGATCTTGCCTGGTGATTGATTCTTGCCTGGTGATCGATCTGCCCGGTGATCGATCTTCTGTGGTGATCGATCTGCCTGGTGATCGATCTGCCGATAAATCTGATGCCTGGTGATCAGACAAATTGCCGGATCGATTCGTTTCGAATTCAAATCGACCTTTATCGCTCAAGCCTTTGCATCACCGCTGCGATCTTTCATCATTCTTTGCATCGATCAAGACTACATCGGATTTCTTCTTCAAAAATCGCATCTTCTTCTTCTTGTTCGACTCATCGGTTTACTCGGAACTCATCCTCTCATCGATCTTGATCGGCCTCGTCTATGACCTCGTCGATCTCGATCATCTTAAATGCGATTTCATGAGTTCCCCCTCAATTTGTTCTTCAGTTCCCCCTCAACTTGTTATCTGTAGATTATCTTAAATAACACAAGTTGATAATATTTTGGCATAATTAATCAAAACTAAAATATCCCAACAAAATCCCAAAGGGTTTACATGTTTCTTCGTCTTCGCTGCTTCGCCGGAGAACGACGACTCGGACCGGCATCATTCTCCGGCGCCGCTACGAGTGATGGTTGCGCTCGAGATTTCCGGCCAAATCTGATCGCCATCGCCATCGCCACCACAGCGTCCAAAAGCACAGATCTGAAAACATAGTGTTAAAACGTAGCCGCCGACCCCAAAAATTGCACCTTCGCTCATTCTGAAACATACCTCCGCCGCCGTCGTGCAAGTGGTCTTCGCCCTAGGTCCGCCACCGTCTTGTCCATCCTAAATATGTCGCGTCGTCTCCACCCTATATCAGGTGGTGGTGGTGGTGGTGGTGGTGATGATGGCAGCGACAGAGGCGTGCGGCACATAGTGATGGTGGTGGTAGGTGATTTTGGGAGAGAGAGAAGTTAGAGAGAGAGAGAGAGAGGGAATGGAGATAAATGGGGGAGTGAACGGGGGCCGATTGATTTGAGTGTGAGAAGTGAGAGAATTTAAGGTGGAGGCTAATATGGGTATTTTATGTAGTATTTTGGATGTAAGAGTATTTTTTTTTCCTTTGGACCTAAGAGTCTTTAAGTGGCCAAACTTGGACCTAAGAGTCATTATTTCATAAATTAATATCATTACTCTTATAAAAAACGCTGATTATAAGTGTAATGATATCAATTTATGATAAGTATAATGATATTAATTTGTAAATGTTAGTATGATATAAATTTTATATTATAAATAAATTTTACAAGAGACTTACTTCAAAACAAAAATTATAGGAGCAGGGAATTAATTTGATAAAGTAATTTAATATTACAAGTGAGAGGATGTCACAAAAATATTTCGTTATTGCATTGTTTCATCAATGTTCTTTCATGAACTTTATCATGTTGCAATAAATGTTTGAATGAGTGTCATATACACCCAAGTGCACTGTGTACTCATAGTATATATTTTAGAATTGTCTAACTTGTTATATTGAAAAATGTATCTTGTTTATACTGAATCGTGCAAATTTTTTTTTTCACATTAATATTTGCACTGTTCAGTTAAATAAATTGCACTTTTCAATATAACAAGTTGCACGATTCTAAAATGCACTATGAGTGTATGATGAACTTGAATGCATACAAGACTTAGACTAAATATTTTGCTATAGTTTTTTCCTTTTCAAATTTTGAAGTGCATATATTTAAAAAGTGCAAAGCCTTATATACATCAAGTACATCTTACAATTATATTGTAATTTTAAAATATGCAATGTGTTTTATTAAAATATTTAATTTGTCTATATTTGAACATTCAATTTATTTAATAAAAACAAATTCAGCATTTTAATTAAAAAAATAAACATTTAAAAATTACTTAAATTGTACGTGCACCCAGAAGAACTACTAATTTAGAAGTATTTGGTTCATAATTCTTTCATTAAAGTTGTGTCATAATTAACATAGAGAAAATCTTGTGTAAAATATTGCACACTAGTGTTATGTGCAATACAACATAAATAAGATAAAAATAGTTTAAATTTTACGGGTCAGGGCGGGTCGGGTCGGGCGCGGGCGTGGACTCAGGTTGGCGCGCACATATGTATTTATAGAGGGATATTTTTATCAAATATGTGTTGTAGCCCAGAGGTTCAGGTTTGCTGTTAATGATTTTGGAAAACAAAAATTGTCAAATTTTTGTGTTACTACATCTATGTATAAGTGTTACTACATTGTTATATTGAAAAAACTTCATAACTTACGTAACACGTAATAAAATATATCGTAACACATAAATATTCATAAGGTAACATGGGTCACAAGGTAACACATTATTGTTCATATGGTAACACATGAGTATTCACATAGTATTACGATGATATATGGATAGTGTTACATATTACTAAAAAAATATGTGTTACTACATGAACAAAAAAGTGTTACCATATGAAGAAAAACGTGTTACCATATAAACAAAATAAGAACAAACGCGAAAATAAATCCCCAGTCCAAAATTACAGATTTACATAACAACTTGATATGTTACTACATGAACAAGAGAGTGTTACCCAATGACATGAACAAGAGAGTGTTACCCAATGAGCAAAAGAGTGTTACTACATTAATAAAAATCAGTACAAACGCGAAAAAATCATCAGTCAAAAATTAAAGATTTACAGAACATCGTGAAAAAAGTGCAGAATGATCTGAATTTCAGCACACACTTTGTGTTGAGGTGTAATCCAACATCACACACATATTCTCTTTTTTTTTTCACAGAATCCACACTTTCATCCAATGATCGGAGTGAATCGAAAAAAATTAAATTGGACAAGAAATTAGGGCACGCACAACGGATATATTCTCTGTCTACAAAAAATGAAGAGGAAAGTGACAACGGTATTGAGCGGCTGATGAGGGGATGAAGAAGAAAGCCCGTGAGATCCGCTATTAATCTGAAGAGAAGAGGAAGAAGAAGAAATTGTTGCGCGACGTAAAAGAAAAAAAAATGCATTAAATCCGGTATTCTGCCCTAACCCGATTCGGCAAAGCCTGACCCGCGAAAAATAAAAAATAAATCCAATTAATCTATAATTACACATATCATTTGTATACAGTATTGCATACAAATTTTTATCACTAACATACTCATATTGAGGCCGCTAGCTACAGTGTAGCACACCACAGAGATTCTTTGTTGCTATTAAATACAGTAAAACCTCGTTAAATTAATACTCGATAAATTAATAACCTCGCTAAAACTAATAATTTGTCCGGTCCCAAGTTGGGACCAGTACAAATTTGGGATCCAATCAATAAAATTATAAGATAATAATTTTTTTGAGATCCTAGTGTATATATATTGGTCCCGACGAAACTATAAATTAATAATTATTAAAAATAATCCATATACATATATATGATGCACTTGAATATTCTTAAGACAACTTAGTAAAATAAGAATCTACTGTAACTTGTTTTTTCTTGAACTTCAAATCTATGTTGATCTCATCTTTAAATCTCCTTACTGCACCTAATAGTTGTGGCGTTGCTTCTCGTACTGCAACAAAAAGTTATGAAGAGTTGTTGATGCTTGCAATGCTTCTTTTAGAGTGACCGGTTCCAAAGCTATTGAATTATCCTTTACTTCATCATCTTCCTGATTATGAATGACATCGGCCACTATCTCTTCTAGACTCTGAACTTCGTGACATTGATTATTTTCACCCGGAAAGTCGAGCAATTGATTCACATCCATTTTGTGTTGATATTGCATACCGGTGATCAAATTCTCAAGCTCACGAATGTCTTCTCCAGGAGTTGCATCATTTGCACTTGAGTCGCTTTGATTTTCCGAGCGAATTTTGCAGTGTCGAAAGCAATTTGCTATTGCTTCTTGATGAACATTTTCGGTCCAAGTTGACACTGCCATATTGATAGCATCTAAAACATTGATCTTTTCTAGAGATGATATGTCTAACTCATAGCCTTCCAAAATCTTACGGTAAAATCTTTTGCTGTAATACATTTTGAAGGCTCTTATTATGCCGGCATCACATGGTTGAATTTTTGAGGTCATGTTTAGGGGTAGGAAAAATAACTTCGATGTTTAAGAACCCTGAATATTGTTTGAATGATTTGGGCGATTATCGACTACCAAAAATTTTTCTTCCATGCATTTGTTCATCCAACCAACTAACATATTCTTGAAAAGCACTCGGTCATCCAAGCTCTCTTGTTGTACGGTATTGTGATTCAAGCTATTCATATTGACATTCTTAAAACAATGGGGCTTTGCATACTTACCAATAATCCATAGAGGAATTTTTTCAGAGCCATCTTCATTGCAACAAATAACAATTGTCAACCTCTCCTTATCTTGTTTTCTACCTTCAAGTTGCTTTGTTGCAAGTGAATGATCAGCCTGTAACCTGTAAAACAAACCAGTTTCATCCATATTAAAAACATCTTTCCTTGGAAATTAATCAATTTTTTCCCTAATGGACTCCAATTTATTCTCCATATCATGCATGTCGACTGATCCATACTCTCTCCGAAACGGCGATATGATTTGATACCATGCCTTGATTTGAATTTCTCAAGCCAACCTTGTGAAAGGCGATGATCTGCGGGATCCTCTGGATGTAAAAGCTTAAGTGCCTCATTCGCCTTCTCTAAGATTAGCTCCCCGATTATATTCACGCGCTCTTGTTGTTGGAGAAACCACTCATAAACAACCTTCTCAAGGTCCGGATACTTGGCTGATTTCTGACGCTTAAACGACCCACCTTTCTCAAAGTCAGATGATAGGAATTCTGCAGATCTCTTAAGAGTGTTCGAAATTGTTGCTTGGCTAACTTTCAAATTGAAAGATTTTTCAACTCATTTCACCAAATCATTCTGAGTGCATCCAGGTTGATCTCTCTTATACTCACATAACATATTTCGTTGTTGGTTGGTCATTGTTGATTTTTGAATTCCTTTTAGATGAGTGGCCATTTTTGTGTGTGATTTACCAAGATTCCATTGTATAAATATATAGTGCTGATTTCTATCCATGATTCAATGCACAAATGTTAGTCCAATGAACCATATTTTTGTATTTTTCAAAACCAATTAATTTAAACAAGTCATTTCAACTTCCACGTGAGTTTGTATTCATGGAATTCTACTAGTACATTTGTATTTTAACTTAATTTTCATCAATACTATGCATATATACTTAAAATTATTCAAAGAATTTGGAACTTTGAAGGTCAACTGTGCATATACGTTAAAACCTTTTTAAATTAATAAATTATTAATTTATCGATATAATAATATCTCTATAAATTAATAAAATCATCTGGTCCCAAAGTTATTAATTTATAGAGGTTTTACTGTATATTATTTTAGTTTAACAATGTAGCTATATGTACATATTTTAATATATAATATATTGTATGTATTGCTCTTCTCATCCTACAAAATAGTCCTCCTTCTATTTTGACTGTTTTGCAGCAATATTAAATAACATATTTAATGAATTTGGGAATCATTTATACTCTTATTAAATGTTGTTACTTGTTAATGAATAGATGGTAGATATAAGGTCAACTCAAAAAAATAAAAATTAAATAAGGTCATAATTGAGAAGAAAAGTACTTAATAGTTAATACACGTTCAATTACAAAAATAAAAAGCCTTTCAAAAAAAAATATTTACAAAAATAAAAATAACATTTTGCATGTTTTAAACTACTTAAAAAATTGCGCTAAAAAAAAAAACTACTTTAAAAATCAAAGTATTTCAAAGACTTTACAAGAGTCATGTCTCATATTCATATATGAAACAATGTCATGCAAAAAAGAAAAATTCAAGACATGTTTATAAAAATTTATATATTTCTTTTATCAAAAAGAAATTTATATTTAACGGATCCTCAAATCATTCGATCAACTCGAATAAATCAAAAGGAAAATTATAGTTATGACATAAGTTTAACCTAAGGGAAAATTGGCATTTCATTTTGATTTGTAAGTTTTAACATAAAAAATAATTATAAAACGATAGAGCTAAACGCATTTAAGAAGGAATAAAAAAAAGTGAAGCAACTAATTTAATAAAAAGAAAAGGTAACCCGTGCCAACAAGCACAACACGTGAATAAAATCATGCACGTATATTATATATATCATCACTTTATTGGATTAGCATCTCAAATACTCCCTGTTGCTCAAAGTTATTCACTTTTTCATTTTTAGCACGAATTTTAGTACGAGAGTTATCTATTTGTATTTAAAATCATAAAATGACTTTTGATTGAAATATTGTAGTCATTTTTTATTTTAATAAAATAGATAATATTTTATGGGTAAAAATAATGACATAAAATATAATTTTGAGATATTGAGAGAAAATAGTTGAAAAAAATATAATTACTTTATTGTCTTTTATAAAAATGAGTAAACAAGTTTGAGACAGACATTTAAAAAAAAAAGATAAATAACTTTGGAACTGAAGGAATATATAATATTAGAGTGAGTTTTATGTGCATCCAAATGCATCGTGCATTTATAGTGCATTTTAAAATATATAGCTTGTTATATTGAAAAATAAGTACAATTTATTTATATAGAATCGTACAATTATTTTTTCATATTAATAATTGCACGATTCAGTATAAAAAATTTGCATCTATTAATATAATAAATTGTATATTTTAAAATGTACTATAAATACACGATGCACATAGACGCATACAAGATTTAAGACTTAGTGATTAAATTATTCATGTGAGAGATACCAGAATTCTTGAAAATTGAAAATAAAAATAAATAAATAAATTCGCAGATATGTATCGTTGTCAATGGAGACAAAATCGAGCAGACAGAATATGTGTAATTGCAGTTGCGAGCCTTTGACAGCCAACCCTTACCCCATTAAATTATTTTAATGAAATAAGCATAATATACATAAATATATTATGGCATTTTTGGTACCAATATTTATTTTATATGATAGTCGAGTACATGACAAAAAAAATTATATATTTCATAAAATAATTTTATAGTAAGTTTTCATTACCCCTAAATATAAATAATATTCTTTTTAATAGGTTTATGTGAATTAGGTTCATATAAACTCTATTTCTCAAAGTAATATATTTTAATATATAAAGTAATATGTTATGGATGATTAATGATATTATCAAATCCATCGCGAAGCTTTTTTTTTCTTTTCTTTTTTTTCATATGAATTTTTATCTATTTTTTTACAGAAAAAAACTAATATGATACAATTTTATGCATGAGACTGGGTACTACTTAGTACAAATCACATCTACCCCTCTTAAAATATTAAAGCGTTAATGTTCAATTTATATCTCGTCTCACTATGAGACGGTCTCATTCAAGCGTGCCTTTTTTTTTAATATGGTACATATACTGCATAGATATCGTAACTCGTTCATCAACATAGAATAATTTAGTTTTATAAAATATATACTATATGTTTTTATACACAAGTTGGGTAGAATGGACAGAGAGCTACTAAGCTAAGCTGAGTTTCTCGTTGAAATGATTATAAGGACGAGATAATTAATTAAAATGAATTTATAAATGAGATGGAAAATATAAAATATCATAGTTTAGTCATATTTTATACATAACTGAAATAAGGGAAATGTTTAATTACAAATAAAAATCACAAAGTAATTATAACCCTCAATTGTATAGTGAATTTCAAAGGTATAATTAGGGATTATACACTCGAATGAATCTAAAGAATGATTAATTATGCTAGCGCATACTTAAGAAGAAAAAACGGTATATATCTTGTACAGATTGATTTTATTCAATAAATTAACATTTTCTTTATTTTCATACTTTTGTTTTACTTTAGAAAAATTTAAGTTATCTGTACGTAGGATATTCACGATTTACATATTTTAGGGCTTTTTTTTTCGTTTATGGCTTTGAAAATGACTTTCACAATTTCAAATCTCAAATTCCCGTTTGTTTATCAGGATTTCGGTATAGACTTTTAAATCCTCCAAAATTCTATTCTATAATACTTATAATACACCTATTTTATTTTTTCAAACACAATTTCCAATACACTATTAATCATCTATCACCTCTATTTTAAAACTCGGATCCGACCGGTGAACCGTCCCAAAGCGGCCCAATAGAGGTGTATAGAACCACTATTAGACCGCCCCCCTCAAAACCGGAAAAACCGTTCGAAAACCGGTGAAAAACCCAGAATCAGAACCAGGGGTTTTCAAAAAAAAAAAAAAAAAAAAAAGGGCCGTCGTCCGGCCGCTATTTGTCAGTCGCTTTCGCCGCCCGACGCCACTCTCCAAGTCAGATCCGCCGCCACCAAAATCACCCCCACCAACCGCCGCCACAAACCACCACGGTCTCGAGTCCGCCGCTCGCCCTCGTCTCTGTCTCCCTCACCCTCGTCGCCGCCGATTTATGTGTGTGTGTGTATATATCCGTGTGTATATATGTGTAGAGAGAGAGAGTTTATGTGTGTGTATATATCCGTGTGTATATATGTATAGAGAGAGAGAGTAAAGAAATGGAAGAACGCGTATCTCGCGATTTTCTGAATGATTCATCACAGATAAAAGCTAAATCTGTGGTTGTGTTTTCCATCGCCATTACTAATACTACACTCCCAACATGCTTACCTGAATGTTTTGCATCAATTTTTTTATTTGATCTATCTGGTACATTTGACAGCGGCCGCTGAAAAGGAGAGGGCAGGATGGCAACACTAAAATTCTAGGGCATGTATCAAACGTTGGGGAAGATATACTGATGGGCCAAGTTTTTTAATCAATTAACCCATTTGGGCCTAAAACCGGTTTTATTAATAAAGGCTGGATAAGTTTTTCTTTTTTAATTATGTGCATATATACTATAGTATATATATAATAATATTACATTTTATTATATAAATATTAAAATATGTATTACTCCTATATAAGAGTATTATATATATATATATGTATATAAATTTGACTTGTCCGGTTTTTTACAATCTGTTCAACCCAATTCGAACCAAATGACCCATTGATCCGGTTTTTATAGTTGGGTTCGATGACCGGTCCGGGTTTAAAAACATTGGGTACGGTCATTACTCTGTAGTGGAGAGTCATTAATTCCTTTATATTCACTTATTATACTCTATATTTTTATTTTTTAAAAAAATTATGCATACAATATATATATATATATATAATATTTATTATGACGTCACACCGACTCAATCCGGCTCAATCCGGTCCAACCGATCCGACCCCGGTCCAACCTTTTTTTGGGGTCGTCCGGCTCAACTTCCGGTTCCGGTTTTTAAAACATAGTCTATCACACACTTTTCAATTATTATTATATATCCATGGCAATACTCTCTCTCTCCTCATTTTTTTACTTTATTATCGTTGTATAATATAATATACAAACACATTAGTCATTAAACAATCAACCAATCATTTCTACATTACTTTTTACAATATAGTATTCTTTCTATCATCTACTTTTTCGAAACTCAACTTTATCAAATACTATAAAATCCACACTCCCAAACATATACAAAATACAAATACACTTTTTACTTTATATCAAATCCCCTTTACAGGATTTCAAATCCCCTCAAAACTGTAAACAAACAGAGCCTTAAGGCATCTGAAAAATAGTGAATATTTATACATAGTTTTTATTATGTGAGAGAGTCTCTTGTGAAATATTGCACCTTATTGATATGTGCAATACATCATAAATTAGGTAAAATTGCCAAAATTTTGCGGGTCAGCAGGCGGGTCGGGCAAATCGGGCGGGTCGCTTGGTTGTTGACCTGTTATTGTTGTGTACTAAAATATGAGGATTATGGATTAAGATGTGGCTTAATGATCTTAGTGACACAAACAATAAATGTGTAAAGTGGATGGTATTTATGTTATATGATTGCTTGAGAGAGTAAGAGTTTGAGCACTAAATTTGCAAGAAGTTTGGTAAGGTATTAATTTCTCTCCCTTTCTTGGTCATAAATGACCCCTATTTATAAGGTTTGGGAGAGTGGAGCTCACTCTCCCGACTTACAAAGACAAGTAGCTGAAAATAGCTCTGCAAAACATTAAATGCTACATGATTGATGTGATCCAGGTCGGAGGTCGCTGGGAGGTCGTTCGAGGTATTTAAGAGCTCACGCACCTCGCCGGGATGTCGCCCGAGGCCAATCCGGATTTGCAGGGATTTGGCCGTCTATCTACTCATAGCTACTCATCATTTCCATCTTTTTCTGACACATCTCTGATTAAAGCCATTCTTAGGTAAGGTCCCTGGAACTGCTCGCCTGCCACGGGTCCCATCCCCATTAATGCTCTGTACTTGTGTCAGTGTGCGACCTGCGAGGTGCGTCCAGGTCGCATCCCGGTGCTTGGCATGCCTTCGTTTCTGCCTTTCTGGCGAGGTGTTATACTTGCGCAAAATGTGGTCTGGTCCTTCTCTGTTTCTTTCCAGGTCGGGCCCGACCTCGCGCCATATGCCCACAACAATAGCCCCTAGCTCGTCTCCCTGTGCTCGCAAAGGGGGGACGAGGTACCCTTTTTTGTCCTCACCTTGGGTGTGATGTGCGAGGTCTCGGAAACTTCTCGAGTACGCATGAGCAGGTCTTGGAAATTGGGGTGATGACGGCAGCTCGCCTCGACTATCGCGCCTACTGAGGATAGGTGATGATGGCGCGTGGGTTCCACGCGTGGGACACGAAAGGTCGTGGGCCGAACCACGCGCCCTAAACTCCTCTTATAAATGCACCTTTCTCCTCTCATTTTCCATTTTCCACTCCGCAAACTTTCGAACACTACCTTGCTGCTCCGATTCTTCCCTCAATTCCGATTCCGGTCGTTGTTGTGCTCCAGGTACAGATCTCTATTCCTCTTCCTTTCTTCTTATCCTCAGATTTGGTGAACAATGTCTGCCTCGAATCGGGAGGACTCGGGGAGCACGACTGAGAGTTTTGCCTCGACTGCGGCGATTCGCCGGCGGCGACGCCACGGCGGGCCTGAAGCTTCGGTAGTGGAAGACTCCTCGGAGACGGTGAGCGAGGTGCCCGTGTCGGCTAGGGGTGAGGTCACATCAAGAAGACGCCACCTTCGTCGGGCCGAGGGGGACTCCTTGGGGAGGTCTTCGGCCCCCATCGCGCTGGAAACTCAGGTTTCGGAGATGGTGGGGGAGGAAGGAGATGAGCCTAGTTCGGAATCGATTGATCTGGCCGAGTTCGACTTCTTATCGGATGAGGTCGTTCCCGACGTGCCGAGTGATGACGACGAGATTGACGACGTTGATCGCAAGCTACGGATAGAGGAGAGTATGTCTCATCCTCGCGAATTGATCCCCCGACCAACCCGAACTCGTGCGTACAATATTTTTGCTGCGGGTGAGGTAACTAGCTCGGTAACCGAGACCAAGCTTTTTCTATGGAGAGAACAATTTCAAGTCCCCAGCGACATCCGCTTCTGGATTCCCGGTTATAAGATCGATTATGCCGACCAGGTCCCTGATGGGTGTGTGGCGATGAACTATGTCACAATGAAGGCTGAGCTCCGTTTTCCTCTTCACCCTATTATTACTTCGCTGCTGTGGTTTTGGGGCCTAGCTCCGACACAAATCACTCCCAATGGGTGGAGCACCATCTTCGGGATCTTATCTCTGTTGGGCCGCATCCAACCTCGGGCGTTCCCTTCTGTCAAGGAAATGAATCTTCTCATCTCGCTGGCGAAGTGGGGTAAAGACCCCGGGTATTACTATGTGAAAGCCCGCCCTCATATGAAAATAGTTGAGGACCTCCCTAGCAAGGTCCAAGATTGGAAAGAGAAGTGGTGGTTGGTAGGGGGAGCCTGGCAGAGTCCCAATTTTGCCCTAGGAGCCCTCGGATATCTCGAGATTCCTCTCGACTATGCGATTCTTAAAAGTAAGCTTTTTTGCTTTTCCCTTTTCCATAATACTGATTTAACTTCTTCTCCCTATTGCAGCTCCCAAGATATCCAAGGCATCCGAGCTCTCCCTTCCCTTCTTGGTCCGGCTGGTTCAGGTGTGCTTAATTGATCCGGACGAAAGGTCGCTGATCATCCTCCAACGGTTGAAGTGTCTGGAATTTGTGGGCCTAACTGTTCCACCTCGGTCGTCGCTGGACGCCGACCTTCCCGATAAGCTTTTCGGGATTTTACTCGCGTTGACTCGACTTCTTTGGTTATTCTCTGGTCGTTTCCTGATCTTCTTCTTGTCTTCAGTTTCCTTCATCGAGCCTATCTGTTTCACATCCTCCAAAGTTACTGACGAGATGCAAAACTTGAACGCCGAGGAGATGCGCAAAAAGGTTTCTCGCGCCTTGGATCTGTCCAGGCAGGCGGCGAGCCAGAAGAAGGATGTCGCGGTTGGTGGGGCCACTGGGGCCCCCCCTCCGAGGGCCAAAGCTATCGCTGCCCCCGACCGAGGCCGGAAAAGGGCTCTTGCTGAAATGCGAGCAACCGAGGGGAGCTCCCCTAAACACATCCGGACGTCCGTGGACATGGATGTGCTCCGATACTCTTCGAGTGGGAAGGTGTTGCTCGGGTTCCGCGGGGACCTCTGATACGATTGTCGAGCTCACACAACGTCGGGCTCGCGATCCCGATGATTGCACTTTCCTTGGGTGGAACCCGGATTTCCGCCAACGGTATACCTCGTTTTACTTATGACTTCATTTCTATATTTTATTTCGAGTGTACCATGTTTATGTCCGGTTGCCTTGCAGATACAAACTGGATGATGGAGTATTTCGGGGGGAGTCGACCCGCAACTACCTATGGTCGCGAGCTCCTGCGGCCAATGACACCCACCCTTCCTACCTCCGGCAAATAGCTGAAGATGCTCCGAGGTCTTGGACTCTGGATCTCCACGAGGAAGCTCATACACAACACTTCTCCGAGAATCTGACCTCAGGGATTGCTCACATGTGTCGTTCTTTGGCCTTCTTTGAACGAAGTTGGGAGCAATATGGACGGGCAAAGATCCAGGCCCAGAAAGCTGAAGCGCATTGATCGTTGATGAAGGCGGACTTGGCTAGGTCATTGAAAGAGCGGGAGACTGCTATCAATGCAAAGGCTGCGGCCGAGGAGAAATTGAAAAATGTGACCCGGGAGCGGGACGAGCTGGAGAAGAAAATCTCCCAGATGGCAAAGGATTTCGAGCTCCGAGATCAAAAGGTGAAAGAGAGTATGGACAGGACTGCTGAGGTGGAGGCTCGGTGTCGCCGGTTAGAAGCTGAGGTCCATGACTTTCAGACCAATGTGAAATTGGAGCGCCATCATGCCTCCAACCTGGCCTATATCCACTCATTTTCTAACGATGTTCGGGCTTGTCATCGAGCTGGCGACCTTGATGGAGCAAAGTCAGCGATGTCCGAGCTGCTCGTCGGATACATGCGTAACAACCCTGTTCGGGAGGGGGATGATATTCCCATCAAAGACCTTACTGCCTTTGGTGGGAAGTTCAGTTTCCTACCCCCAGGTGCTAATATTTATGATCCCGAGGAGTTGCTCGGGCTGTTGAATGAAGAAAAGGATGATGGCCAGGATGGCGATGGTAGGGAGGTTGTTGGTGGTGATGACGGTGGAAATGATGAAGGGAATCAGGTTGGCGTCGAGATTCCCGAGGTTGAGCAAAACACGACGACTAACCCTATTGAGGGGACCTCGGATGCTCCGCCGAGCTGATTCCTAGGACGGTTTTTCTGCGGCAGTATGCCAAATGCCTTCGGGCACCCTTTGCAATCGCCCTTCGGGGTTTTCTTATCAGCTAGTTAGGTTGCCCTTCGGGGTGTGTATGTGTTTGCCCAAGGGGCGTAGGACTTCGTTGCCTTCGGGCGTTTATTAATGAAATCGCAGTTCCTTTTCATTTCTATCTTTCTCGCTTCCTGGTTTGAATGCTTGTTTATTTTGTGTATCTTGTCTTCTCGCAAATTGTCTTCTCGAACATCTGGATAAAAAATCATAATGATAACAGATTTGTTAATTGATAGCGACTTGACTGTCGGCTTAGATAGGATATGCGACCGATGTCGACTTAGATAGGGTATGCGACATACTAGCCTTCACATATTCTTGGCTTAGCCGACTTAGACTTGGTATGCGACCGAGGTCGACTTAGACTGGGTATGCGACATACTAGCCTTCATGTGTTCTTGGCTTAGCCGACTTAGACTGGGTATGCGACCGAGGTCGGCTTAGACTGGGTATGCGACATACTAGCCTTCACGTGTTCTTGGCTTAGCCGACTTAGACTGGGTATGCGACCGAGGTCGGCTTAGACTGGGTATGCGACATACTAGCCTTCACGTGTTCTTGGCTTAGCCGACTTAGGACCGGGTATGTGACCGAGGTAAACTTTAGACCCGTAGTATCGACATACTAGCCTTCATGTGTTCTTGGCTTAGCCGACTTAGACTGGGTATGCGACCGAGGTCGGCTTAGACTGGGTATGCGACATACTAGCCTTCAAATGTTCTTGGCTTAGTCGGCTTATACTTTTTCATTTGCGAATCTATTTTTGATCGAACTCGTGAGAGGTCGGGGACCAGTCCCCCAAGTTCGTAAATGTAAAAGGATGAAGCAAGCCTGTGTTATAAGTCGTAATTCATGGAGAAATATACCACCGATCTGGATTTTACAACTCATAGTTATTGGTAGAACTTCTTCAGGTAGGTCGCATTCCACGGATACATCGCGGGAATGCCCTCCAAGTCCTCGAGCGGGTAAGCCCCATTTGGGAGGCATTTCAAAATCTTCATGGGTCCCTCCCAAGTTGGACCGAAAACTCCTTTCTGGACGCCGAGGATCCTTTTTAAGACGAGGTCGCCTACCTTGAATCTTCGGATTTTTGCTTTTGAGTTGTAGTATTTTTCCGACTTTTGTTTGTAGTTTGCGTTTCTTAAGTTGGCTTCCAATCTTTTTTCTTCGAGGAGGTCGAGGCTGAGAGATATGGCTTGATCGTTGTCCTCTGTGACTGTTTGCGATGTTCGATGGCTTCTGACCACGACCTCTGCTGGTATGACTGCCTCCGTCCCGAAAGCCATAGCAAAAGGTGTTTCGCCCGTTGAATTTCGGCAAGTGGTCCTATATGACCATAGGATGCTTGGAAGCTTGAAAGCCCACAATCCCTTTGACTCAATGAGTTGAGTTTTCAGGGTGTGTTTTATTATTTTGTTCACAGCTTCAACCTGCCCATTGGACTGGGGGTGATAGGGGGTGGAGAACAGCTTTGCGATTTTTCATTTCGCAAAAAAAACATCGATCTCGAAACCATCGAATTGCTTCCCATTATCTGTGACAATTGCTTGTGGTAAGCCAAAATGACAAATGATGTTTTCCATATAAATCAAATGATTTTCTCCTGGGTAATGGTCGCCAAAGGTTCTGCTTCCGCCCATTTGGTGAAATAGTCTACTGCGACCACTGCAAACTTCGAACTATCTGGGGCTTTTGGGAACGGACCGATCAGGTCGATTCCCCACCTCGCGAAATGCCATGGGCTGTAGATTGATTTGAGCTCCTCCGGAGCTCTCTTAAACGTCGGGGCAAAAAACTGGCATTGCTGGCACTTCTTTGCATATGCAATCGCATCTTTCCTTAAAGTTAGCCAATAATAGCCTTGTCTGATCGTCTTGTAGACGAGAGACTGGCATGCGGTATGATTTCCACAATCTCCTTCGTGGATTTCCTTCAGGATCACTTGGCCTTCTTCCGGGGTGACATTTCAAAAGTGGCAAAGAGAAACTTCGCTTATAAAGTTGTTCGTCAATGATGGCTTACCTCTCTGCTCTTAGTTGTAATCGGCGAGCGGTGACCTTATCCTCTGGCAGTATCTCTTTCTTGATGTAGTCTCTGACTTCGGTCATCCAATTGTTTTCCGGGGTCGCGATCTGAAGGACTTCCCTATGAATGTTTGATGGACTCGCTTGGTTAGTCCAAGTTATTTTCTTTATGTCGATGATGACGCGACCTGCTGAGGGAGTGTTCAGTTTAGTAACTGCTATGTTGTCCATATATACGGCGCCTTCCAATGTGGCCAAGCGAGCTAGTGCATCTTCCTGTGTGTTTTCTGCTCGAGGTATCAACTCTATTTGCACCTCCTCGAACTTTTCGATGAGGCTCTTCTCTATCTGCTGGTATTTCATAATTTGTTCACCTCGTGCTTCGTACTCTTCTGACATCTGGCATACGACCAGCTGGGAATCGCTGTAAACTTTCAACTTTCGCACACCAATGGCCATCGTCATTTTCCAGGCCATTTATCAAGGCTTCATACTCTGCTTCGTTGTTGGTGGCATGAAAATCAAAACTTACAGCCGTGGTGAAGGATTTTTGTTCGGGACTGATTAGGATCACTCCAGCCCCTGCTCGGGTGCTCGTCGAAGAGCCGTCGACGTGTAATATCCATGGGATGTCGGCCGCTTCCGGTGTCTTTTCTGGAAAGGTGAGCTCAGTGAGAAAGTAGACGAGGACCTGAGCCTTGATCGCAGTTTGGGGTGCGAAGGTGATCCCGAACTGTCCTAACTCAATGGACCATTTCAACAATCTTTCGGCTGTATCAAGTCGGTGCAAAACCTGCCTCAGTGGCATGGTAGTTAGGACTTCTATTTGGTGATCGAAAAAATACTGTCGAAGCTTCCGGATGCTCATAATCAAGGCATAGGCGAGCTTCTAGAGCGGCGGGTACTTGAGCTCGGCATCATTCAAAGTCTGGCTGATGAAGTATATAGGCAAATGGTACTGACCTTCTGCTCGCACTAACACCGCGCTGAGAGCGGGTCCCGAGGCCGCGAGGTACAGAAATAACTTCTCGCCTGGTATGGGTTTTTCCAAGACTTGGGGGTCGGAGAAGTACACTTTGAGCTTCAGAAACGCGACTTGGCATTGCGGGGTCCATGCGAACTTTCCTTTTTTCATGGCTTCGAAAAAAGGTTTGCACTTATCCCCCATTCTGGATACGAATCTGTTGAGAGCTGCGAGACAACCGATCAATCTTTGGACTACTTTCACGTTGCGAGGTGGTTTCATGTCCATGATGGCTTTGATCTTCGTAGGGTTAGCTTCGATACCCCACTGATTGATGATATGGCCCAGGAACTTTCCCGAACCAACCCCGAAACTGCATTTCTTGGGATTCAGGCGCATGTTGTATTTTCTCAAGATGTCAAAGGTCCGGGTGAGGTGGCACAAATGGTCCTCCTTCTTCTCACTTTTCACCACAATTTCATCGATGTATACCTCCATGGTCTTTCCAATCTCGTCGACGAACATTCGATTTACCAAACGCTAGTAGGTTACCCCTGCATTCTTCAGACCAAATGGCATCCTCTTCCAACAATACACGTTTTTCTCTGTCAGAAAAGATGTGTGTTGCTGATCATTTTTGTCCATGGCGATCTGGTGTTACCCGGCGAACACATCCATGAACGTCATCATCTCGTGTCCAGCGGTGCTATCTACGAGGTGATCGATGTGCGGCATTGAAAAGTAATCCTTCGGGCAGGCCTCATTGAGGTCGGTGAAGTCGATGCATAGTCGCCAAGAGTTGTTTGCTTTTTTTACTAGCACTGCATTGGCCACCCACTGCGGCTGATCTGCTTGCTCGATCAACTTGTTATCTAGCAGTTTCTTTACTTCCTCGGCCAGAGCTGCGTACTTTTCCGGACTGAACTTCCTTCTTTTCTGGGACACTGGCCTCTTCGTCGGATCGATGTTCAGTTTGTGGCATGCGACCTCGGGGTCGATGCCGACCATGTCCTCATGTGACCATGCGAATACGTCTAGATTCTGCTTGAGGAAATCTATCAGTTGTTCTCGCAGGTCGCTGGGAATTCGTGTTCCGATGGTCACACTTAGTTCTGGCCGATCAAGGTCGACTGGGATTGTTTTGAGCTCTTCGATCGGTGTTGCTCGTTGATCATTCCTCCCCGTTCTAGGATCGAGGTTGAATTCTCGCTGTTCGGAGTCGACTTCCATTGGTTCGAAACCTAGGCGAGGTTCCAAATCTGGTAAATCTCGTGAATGCTTCTCTCTAGCTGTGATGTCAACTTCCATAGGTGTTACATTTGTTTCTACTACACTATCTATCTTCATTTCATTACTTTCTTTCTCTTTCCGAGGTGGAGTTCGGCTCGTACAACTTAGCCCCACCTCGGATTTTCTACCAAAATAAAAAGCAGAATTTAAATCGACACAAGTGTAAGTTAAACATTTTCTTGCCGCAATATGGTCACCCTTGATGGTGCCAATCTTCCCGTCAAGTCCGGGAAACTTAATACAATAAAAGTAGGACGAGGAGGCGGCCCCGAACTCATGTTCGAAAGGCCTGCCGAAGAAAGCATTGAAATTTAATGGATCATCGAAGATTACAAAGTCCAGCTGCCTCGTTGCCTTCACTTTAACGTCCAAGCTTGATGTGATCTCGACAGATAGGCGGATCATCCCATAGGCCTCAACAGGCTGGTTCCCGAAACCCCAAATTCCGACCTCACAAGGCTCAACGTAGGAGTGGAAATCGCCGAGCAGGTCCAGAGTCTTTTTGAAAAGGATGTTGCAGAAAGCCCCATTATCGATCATGATGCGATGAACTAGATCCCCCATTATTCTGGCCGAGATCACGAGTGGGTCCCAGTTTGGGAACACCACCCCATCTTTGTCCTCCTCGGTGAAGGTGATCTGCTTCTGACTTGGGGCGATGGTGTTGATTGGAAGGCAACTCAGCAAGGCATTGTCGAGATCTCGCATCTCGGCCTTCTGGCGTCGGTTAGACAGGGAGGTTGCTGGGAGGAATCCCCCAAGGGTCCCCCCAGTAGGGCAGATCATATGGATGACCCTGTTCTCCGCTCCTGCTGGGCTCTGCGGACCTTGCTTTCCTTGGTCGGGCTGGTTTCCTGGCAGTGGCGCTGATCGCTGATTTTGCTGCTGCCTTGGCTTAACAAACCTTTCCAACTTCCCTTCCTCATAAAATCTCCAAAGCTCCCTCTGCAGGTCGCGACAATGCTCAGTGTTATGCCCAATGGAGTTGTGGTAGTCACAAAACTTCTTCGGGTTGAGTTTGGAGGTGTCCTGGTACATTTTCTGGGCCGGGGGAATCTGTTGTCTGCCCCTGATCGCCTGATAGATCTGAGTTGCATTCATGATCAGTTTTTCCAGGAGTCTTACCTCCAGAGGGTTATCAACTGGCTTGAAAGTCCCCGGAGGTCGGTAGTGCGTGGATCCGGGCCTCCTGTACGGTTTCTCGAGTTTTGGATCAGACTTCTTGACTTCGATCTTCACCTCGCTTGGTCGCTGCTCGCCCAATCTTGATGCCAGTATCTCGGCATTGGTGATCATAACCCCTGCCCAGTATCGGAAATTGGCGTAGCTCGATGGATAATCCTTGTTCATCATTTTCCAAAGTTTCGTTCCCTTCTTCAACCTATGCACTATTCCCAATACCTTGGCTTCGTCACCCAGCGGCTCGCCTTCCATAATGAGCTGGTCTATTCGATCAATATATGCCCGGTCCGACTCCTCCTCGAACTGATAGATGTTTGCCAAACGCTGCTTTGTTCCTTTGTGCGGGGTCAGCGAGGCGAAGTGAGCGAGGAACAATTGAGCCATTTGGTGGAAAGACTCTATGGACATCGGGGGTAAGGAGTTGAACCATCGGTAAGCTTGGTCGCCTAGAGTGAGCGGGAAAAGGGGGCATTGAGTGGCATCAGTCGCGCTCATGGAGTTCATGTAGGACGTGTATTTGCTCACGTGATTTATTGGGTCGGTGCTGCCGTTGTATTGGGTGATGGAGTTGACATTGATCTTGATTTGTACAGGAGCGAGCATGATCGTGGGTGATAATGGCGAAATGGGTATTTTTGTTGTGAGAGACACTCCCCCTTTGATCGCCAACTGCTCTTGGAGGTCCTTGATGTTCTGAAGGATGGCGGCCATCTGCGGAGAGTCGTTCTATCCGGCGACCTCGCCAGGATGACGGCGAGGTGGAGAATTTCTTTCCTGTCGGCGGGGTGATGGGGTTCGATGACGTCTGCAAGGTGAAGGGGTTCTTCCCACCCTGCGAGGTGAAGGACTTCGTTCGAGCCGATCTTTCGCCGATACTCGTTGTCTGGGTCCGCCTTGGGCTACCGATCCTGAACACGAACTTTCGAGTTCGGCATAGTTGCGCTGCGTCGGCCTGGGCTGATCTCGCCGGGGTCCGCGGCCTTGGTGCGGGCCGCTATTGAAACCTTCTGAGAATAGACGTTTGTGAATGGGATTAGGCCCCTCGTTCGGATTACGCCGATAGACTGGAGTACGTTGCGTCCCTCGAGAGTTGGCTTCCTCACTTCCCTCGCGGCGAGGTCCCTCCTGGCGAGGTTCCTCGCAGCGAGGTTCTTCTTGGCGAGGCCCTTCGTAGTTGGCTCTATCCTTGTAAGACTCCTCGCGCCCTTGGCCTTTGCCCTTACTTTGGGCCTTCCGGTTCAGGTTGTGGCGTAGGTCGCTGTCTGGGATCAGCACTTCGGCCTGCTTTCGGCGTAACTCTGCGATGGCTTCATCGATTTCTTTCGGAGTACGGATCTGCTCGAGCTTTTGAGCAATCCCCGTGGTGGGTCCCCCAGCCTTGCAGTTGCTAACGGCCGGGCCACTAGCCCCTGCTCTGCCGGAGCGACATGAAACTGAAAAGGATTTCCTCTTGGTGATGAGAGTTGCTTGTGACATGGTTGAGTGATTTTTTGAGATATTTGGGTATATGAGATGAGTTTGTACCGAAGATTCGTGAGGAATACTCCAATGAGAAAACACTAAGAACTTAGCTCGATATTTCTTAAAGAGTACCCTCCTTCTAGCGCCAATTGTTGTGTACTAAAATATGAGGATTATGGATTAAGATGTGGCTTAATGATCTTAGTGACACAAACAATAAATGTGTATAGTGGATGGTATTTATGTTATATGATTGCTTGAGAGAGTAAGAGTTTGAGCACTAAATTTGCAAGAAGTTTGGTAAGGTATTAATTTCTCTCCCTTTCTTGGTCATAAATGACCCATATTTATAAGGTTTGAGAGAGTGGAGCTCACTATCCCGACTTACAAAGATAAGTAGCCGGAAATAGCTCTGCAAAACATTAAATGCTACATGATTGATGTGACCCAGGTCGGAGGTCGCTGGGAGGTCATTCGAGGTATTTAAGAGCTCACACACCTCGCCCGAGGCCAATCCGAATTTGCAGGGATTTGGCCGTCTATCTACTCATAGCTAGACACATCTCCGATTAAAGCCATTCGTAGGTAAGGTCCCTGGAACTGCTCGCCTGCCACGGGTCCCATCCCCATTAATGCTCCGTACTTGTGTCAGTGTGCGACCTGCGAGGTGCGTCCAGGTCGCATCCCGGTGCTTGGCATGCCTTCGTTTCTGCCTTTCTGGCGAGGTGTTATACTTGCGCAAAGTGTGGTCTGGTCCTCCTCTGTTTCTTTCCAGGTCGGGCCCGACCTCGCGCCATATGCCCACAGCAGTTATATATTTATGCAAAGATATCATTAACAAATTGTGATGTAGCTTAATGGTTCTTGTTTATTGTTAGTGTATTTGATCGCATGTTCAATTCTTATTGAGCACATAATTTTTAAATATTTTTTTTTCAAGAAACCTTGTCATTCTCCATGTATTACTGAATGGATAAGTAAATATTACTACATGTTATACTGAAAATATTTCATACCTTACGTAACACGTATTAAAACATAACTTAACACATGAATGTTCATAAGGTAACACATTGTTGTTCATATGGTAACACATGAGTATTCACATAGTATTACGACTGTGTATACAGTGTTACATATTACTAAGAAAACATGTGTTACTAATTGAACAAAACAGTGTTACCCTATGAAGAAAAACGTGTTACCACATGAACAAAAACCTGTACAAAGCGGAAAAAAATTCTCAGTCCAAAATTACAGATTTAGAGAACAACGTCCATGTGTTACTATATGAACAAAAAAGTGTTACCCTATGAATAAAAACGTATTACCTTGTCATTCTCCATGTATTACTGAATGGATAAGTAAATATTATTACATGTTATACTGAAAATATTTCATATCTTACGTAACACGTATTAAAATATAACGTAACACATGAATGCTCATAAGGTAACACATTGTTGTTCATATGGTAACACATGAGTATTCACATAGTATTACGACTATGTATACATTGTTACATATTACTAAAAAACATGTGTTACTAATTGAACAAAACAATGTTTATGAAGAAAAACGTGTTACCACATGAACAAAAACCTGTACAAAGCGAAAAAAAATTCTCAGTCCAAAATTATAGATTTAAAGAACAACGTCCATTGTTACTACATGAACAAAAATCAATATAAGCGAGAACAATAAATCCTCAGTTCATAAATATAGATTTAACAGTCTAAAATTACAAATTTAAAGAACAACGTCCATGCGTTATTACATGAACAAAAAAGTGTTACCGTATGAATAAAAAGGTGTTACTACATGAACAAAAATCAATACAAGCGCGAACAAAAAAATTCTCAGTCCACAATTAAAGATTTAAAAGTCCATAATTACATATTTAAAGAACAACATGAGAAGAGTGCAGAAGGATCTGAAAGACTGCGTTAGAAAATCAAGAGGAATAAGAACGAAAGGATCTGTAAATTTGCAAGGATGAAATACTTTAGAAAATGAGAAGAATATGGACGAATTTGAATAAGGAAGAGAAAGAAAGAAAAAGAAGAACAAGAGAAGAGAAACTTACGAACGCTGTGAAAATCAGATATGTGATTGCGGCATCTGTTGTGTTGTGAGGAAGAAGAAAGCCGTCTGGAAAAAGAAGAAGCGGGTCTGACCCACGAAATTAAATACCTAAAATCTGGATCAAATTGAGTCAAATTATATATATGACTTATATGCAGTATTGCATACAAGTTTTTGCATTATTATGTAGAGTATTATCTAACATATAAGATCTACTAATATTTTAAATTAATTCCTATAAATGTATCGTAAGGCACCTTCATTAAGTGAAAATATCTTGTTTGTTACATAACGGAATTATCTAGTTAGAGCCACAATTGAAATAAAATGTTACATGTAGTAATGACTAATGAGAGACCATGTGAGATAATTAAAAGTAAAGGTAAAAAATGAAATTGAAAGTGGAAAATGATCAAATATGAGTATCACCCGCCAACCAGCTCAATACATGAAATCACGAACAATATTACTATTATTCATAAAAATATCTTTTTTTTATAAATAGTGATAATTTTTATACATAATAATAATAATTTTTATATATTCTTAAATTTTAGATAAAAATTTATATGCAGCATTGCACACTCTGGATTCTATGCAATTATAGTTTAAATTGGGCTTTTTAAATTTTTTTTATGGCCAGGCTTATTGCTGGCGGGTCTCAAGGGTTTAAGCAGATTCTGCTGTTGCAACGCGATTAGATCTCAAATGGTTTTCATAGCGGTGCATCTTTAGGTTTTTCATTCTCTTCTCTTATTCTTCTTTTTCCATTTTTTCTCTTCCTTTTTCAAATTCTTCCATATTCTTCTCGTTTTTTTTTTCAGTTTTCTCATACTCACAAGTTTACAGGTCCTTCCGTTCTTTTTTCTGTCGAATTTTTTAACGCAGTTTTTTAGATCTTTCTGCACTCTTTCTCATGTCGTTCTTTAAACCTGTAATTTTGGACTGAGAATTTTTTTCGCGCTTGTACTGATTTTTGTTCATGTGGTAACACATTTTTCTTTATATGGTAACATTTTTTTATTCATGTAGTAACACATGATTTTTTATTAATATGTAAAACTGTATACATGTCTTTGTAATACTTTGGGAATATTCATGTGTTACCATGGTGGATCGATCGATATATCTAAGATCTTCATCTGAGGGCAATAAAAAACAATGTGTTACCCTATGACCCATGTATTACCTTGTGAACATTCATGTGTCACATTATGTTTTAATATGTATTACGTAAACTATGAAGTTTTTTTAGTATAACAATGTAGTAACATTTACTTATCCATATAATAACACATGGAGTATTATAATATAATTTTTTAAAAAATGATAAAGTAATTTTTTTTCAAGTATTATTACATTTTATGTCAATAAGTATCACATATTTTTCACGTAGTAACACACACACACACTTGACAAAAATAAACACATGGAGAATGATAATGTAATTTTTCGGAGAATGATAATGCAATTTTTTTTTTCATGTAGTAATACATTTTACTTCTATAAGTATCATACTATTTTCATGTAGTAACACACACAAAAAATTGACAAAATCAAACAAACAATATTTAAAAATTATGCTCTCAATAAAAATTTAATCTGCGACACAATACATTAACAATAGACCCGAACCATTAGGCTACAACAAAAATTTCGTAATCCTTCTATAAATATATATCACGTCGTCACTGACTGGATTTAAGGAGAGTTGCTCGCCCATGACCCGCGAGATTTGAATAAGTTTTTCTAAAATATATTATATTGCACATATAATTTTTGTGCAATATAAAACAAGAGAGTCACTCTAATTCTTAATACATATAAAGACGAACTTTTTGGCAAAGTTAAATTATTTTATTTCAAAATCTCTCAGATCTCAATAAATTTAATTTTAAATTTAATTTCAACTGTACATTTAAGCTTTTTAATATCAACCTTACATTATATGAGATATTATATATTTTATAATAAGATATGTTAATAATCAAAGATATGCTAATAATCAAACACTACATCTTAAATTTTAGATTTTATAAATTTCAATTTTACAAGAATTATTTCATTATCTACTTATTATTTTATAATTCTCAATTTTCTGTCCTACCATTTCATGCTTCTCTTTCTTCTTCCTATTCTTCTTCTTATGTAATTTTTTTGTTTTTGATGTTGGATTTTTTATTTTGTAAGATATTTATTTTTTACTTTTGATTGCCTTTAGCTTTGTCGATTTTGAATTTGAAAATTAAAATTTTCGCAATTCGATATTGTTAAAAATCACCACCTCTGCTGGTACGATTTTCGGCCACCCACCTCTCACCGTATATGCCATTCTTATCGTCTTGATTGTCCCATCATTTTCCATCCATCGTCAAATTCATCAATCATAGCTCCTTAATTTTTATTCGAATAGCAAGATGTTGAATTATTTTGGATTTTTCTTATAAAATTTACATCGAATTAATTGAAATGAATTTAAATTAGAACCCAACGTCTAAGAAATAGTCGGAAGAAATGCGTTTTTTTTCTTTCAACGGACGCGAGTTGCAGAAGTGGATTTGTTTCCATGGTGGCGAATTACAGAAGGGGGGTGAACGTGGTTTGGCAGATGGGGGGCCTACGAGAAAATATGTGGGCCAAAATTAAATTTTGGTTTTATTTCTTTTTTAACTTTTTCCTTTATTAATATTTCCTTATTCTATTAAATTAAGGACAAATTAGTTGCTGTAATACTTTAATATTTTTAAAACTCTGTCTGAGCAGAATCTGTCATTTACCACGTCCCTAGTTAAAATAGGAAAAAGCTAAAAGTTCACGGATCTTGCATGGGTCGAACAGAGTCAAGCGGGGTATTTTTTAAAAATTCGCACAAAGGCAAAACAGAAATTCGCTCCCACATTGTGTTACTTTAAAGAAAAGTATGTGTTACTGTAAAAAAATTATGTGTTACTACGTGATGATGAAAAAAAAACACATCTTTACTAATTTGATGGTGTAATCTGATTGTTTGGGTCTTTACTTAAAACAGTTGATCACAAATCAGGAAGAGAAACATATAAAAAATAGAGGGAGTATCATTTTTTTGGTACAGTAACACATCTTTCTCCTCACAATAACACATTTTGAGCATATAATAACACAATTTTCAATACCTTACAGACATATATATGTACCGTTTATTTCTCATTGCAGTAACACATACACAGTAACACATGTTTGCCCTTATAGTAACACTGATCTCGGAGCGAGATCTACTATTTTGTTTTTGCGCGAATTTCATAGAAAAAATTATTTGACCCAATTCGACCCACACGAAATCCGCGATTTTTTTCTTCTGTGTTTATGCGCTTCTCCTTGTGAACCATGGGTAATCAGTCATGTTTCAAGGATCCTTCATTGCACTAACGTATATGTACTCACATTAACATATATTTGCCCTTATAGTAACACAAATCTTGGAGCGAGTTTTGTTATTCTATCTTTGTGCGAATATTTAGAAAATATATGTTTAACCCAATTTGACCCACACAGGATCCGCAAATTTTTCGCTCTGTGCTAGTTTTGACCCACATGTCATATTTCACGAATCCTAGATCCATGAAATATTTCATATAAAAGTTTGTCTTTGTTTTGCAGATTCTTATTTTACATCTAATGATTTAGTAGATAAATCTTCACCGTATGCCAATCATATAGTTCATGTTGATTTATTTTATTGCTACACTATTTGTGTTGGTATAATGGTTTATTTTACAGGTAATATTTATTAAAATTGTAGATCTATTTTATTTAAGATATACTATATATGCTTGTCTTATACGGTCTGCTAGATGGGCAGATTCTGTCCTGGGTAGAAGTATTTTAATTTTATTAATAGAATTAATGACTCTCCACTACAAAGTTTCTAACAAAAAGACTCTAAGGTACAAAGTATCGTTAAAGTGACTCTAAGATACAATTTGTATCAAAAATACCCCTTATCTTATTTTTGTATGTATTCATAATTTTATTTTTTTGTTTTGACCAAGTATACATTTTGGGAAAATACATATATTTTATAAAATCTGAAATTTAAATTAAATTATAAAAAAAATTGCAACTAATAAAAAGTGGAATAAAAAAGACGAAAGTGCAGAAAATTAAAAAACTGCACTCCAAAATTAGCCAAGTAGTCATAAAATTTAAAAAAATACACTCTAAAATGCGTCAGAAGTGCAGAAAATGTGTCTGAAGTGCAGAAAACGAACAGAAAGACAACTTAGATTTTTTAACCATATTTTTGTACCTTATAGTCAAAATAAAATTTTTAGTCTTAGAAGAGTCGGCAGGAAGTGACTTTCAGATCTTAGAAATCACTCCCCATATTAATATTACATAATTACTATTTTGCTTATTTTACCTTAAATATCTTAAAATGAAAAAAAATTATTAGAACTATTAATCCATTTTTTTTACTGAACCTTTCAAATTTAATTATTGAACCACCGTCGGCCAGCCGGTCATAGGCACTCCGCCATCGCCGTCCCCATGTCACCACCACTGCATATTTTAAAAATATATAGAGTTCCTGTATTCCCAATTAACTCAAAAATTTTCAGAGATGAATAAAATCAAATTCGTAAAATAACTCAAATTAAAACACACGAAAATTTCAAAAGATCTCAAAATGATTTCTTCTTTTGATGTCCATTTTACAAGAAGTCAGAAATTGAACACAAACCCACCAACTAAGCAATGACAACAGATCCAAAAATTACAAGAACTAAAAATTGAAAAAATTGCAAATAAAAAAGGAAACAATAGTCGTCGCCTGTCTAAAGAAGAGAGGGACTTGGAACCAAAGATTGAAGATGTTGAATGCATAAGGATTTGGTTGGGGTGGGGGTGGGGGTGGGGGCGGTGGAAAGACGATAGGTCATTTAATAGTAAAATATGTAGTACTATTAGTTTTTTAGACTGTGAATTCTTTTTTGGGGAAAAAGCAGGGAATGTGGGTTGATTTGGGGATGGGGATGTTGGGATGCGAGTCTTCTGCGGGTGGGTTAGTGGTGGAGTGGGATGGAAGGGTTAAGTTAGATTTAAAAATTTATTAATTATAAAACTATGTTAAATTAGGTTTTTGAAGGAATTAAGTTAAATCAATGCTAGGTGGTGACGATAGTGTTGATAGAGACAACGTGGTGATGGTGACAGCGGCATCGGCAACTCTAGGGGCTATGGTGGTGATGAAGCGACGGCGGCGACGCCAGGGGCGATGGTGGTGGTGTCGTGGTGATGGTTGCGGAGGCGACAAGCTGAACTAACTACTTATCTTGAAGCAACAAAGTCTCAAATAAGCTGAACGATGATCATAAATCTGTATAGATGCAATTTTCACTTATGTGGAGGATTGTTGGAAATTTGGTTTTGAGAGTGTTCTAGCACTCAAATTTGACCAAATTATTGATGAATTAAAACGTTGATTTTTGTAAATTAAACGTGACGAGATCGTTCTACTCGCGGAGTAGATGATCGTGATATATTTAATATCTCAAAATCGAATTTCGGTGAGTGATTAAGTCTGTAATGACATTTAGATCCTTTTATGCCTGGACAGAATATGTCCACTGCGAATTACCCTTTTTTATAGATGTACTCCGTACAAGATGGTTAATTTTTTTTATTGCTTTGAGAATTTTTTTGCAGGTTCTTATTTAACATTTAATGATCTGGTGAAATAATTATTTACTGTTTATTAATCTTACTGTTCATGTTGATTTATTTGATTTCTATACATTTTGAATTGGTTTAATGGTTTATTTTGTAGGCAATATTTACTAAAATTGCAAATTTATTATTTAAGATATAATACATGATTTTCTTGATATTTTATATAAGATTTTTAATTTTTATATTCCATACAAATGCAATATTTGATGAAGAATGTAAAAAATGTGCGTCAAATCACGTGAAGATTATCGAAGGCAGTCAACTCGGATTCGATCGAATTTTTGGTAGCATATATTTCCTGAGAAGGAATACAACCAGTTTTATTGCAATAATTAAGATCGTCGGAAACAACAATTCATAAAAAGGAATTTTACATGCTTATTTAGTTTAACATGATATACAATATTTTTTGTATACGTAAAATTTTTCAAATATTAGATGTAAAAATAAATTATTTAGTCAAAGTTATCCTCATGGATAAAAATACCATGAAAATTGGATATATGTTCTACAAGAGTGGGATATAGTAATAGGGATAGATGAAAGATTATGTCAAATTCAATATTTTAGAATGATAATAATTAATACTCACTCAGTCCTATTTTTTAATTATTCATTTACTGTAGACACGAAGATTAAAAAAAAGTAGGAGATAATAGTATTAAATGATGTAAAGTGGGTAAAGTGAGTTTGGTGAAGGGAAATAATAGTATTAAATGATGTAAAATGAGTTTGGTGGAGAAAAATAATTGTATTAAATAGTATTGAATGTTACTTTATTGCCTTATTTGAAAATGAATAAACAAAATTATGACGACTATTTATGGAAAGCGGATAATCAAAATAGGACGGAGGGAGTATATTATTTTACTATTGTTAGTTAATATGACAATAATTGAGTTTATGTAATAATAACATTGTTGCTAATTTTCTTGAAATATTTAACTTAAAGATAAATAAATAATTTTTCTTTTCATAAAGCATAGTAAATTGAGCTACATATTAGTAACAATAATATTAAAAAATAGACTTCAACGTGAACTTGATTTACAAAAAAAATTTATCATCAAATATATATTACCCTGATCGTTTTAAATTGATCTTCCATCTCAATTAAATTTGAGTTGTAATATATATATTGATTTTATTTTTTTTTCAAGATCTTGCGTCTTCATAAATAAGATTTCAAAACTATATACAATTTGTTATATTAAAAGATGCAATTTATTTACACTAAATCGTGCAATTGTTTTTATATTAATAATTGCACAATAATATAAATAAATTGCATAATTTTTATATTAATAATTGCACGATTCAATATAAATAAATTGTATAATTTTATAATGCAATATGAGTACATCTAGCACCTGAATATATATGAAAAATAACTATTAATTTTAGTATATGAGAGGGTCTATTATATCTAAACATGTGCTTTATAAAATCATTATCATGTTTCTAAGCTGGGAGGATTATTTGCATTCCCCCATCGACGACATTTATTATTACGTCTGCAGACGCCAAAGCTGACCATTCCAAATAAATAAATAAATAAAATTCAGTGAAAGTGAGTCACTCTAACTAGTCAAATATATACATCTTTCCAAATTCCAAATGATTAGCATGTGGAAAAAGTTTTTTATTTTTTTAAGGAAAAAAAAAAAACGTGGCCCAATCAACAGCTACAACATGTGCCGCAAAAACCAAATACGAAATTCACTTGGACTCTTGCCAATTTTTTTTTTTTAAACTCAACTAAAATTTTCATGGGGAGTATCATCTAAATACAATGTGATAGAAAACATATCAGTTAGATACAACTCAATCTCCACCTTTCAATTAACTATAATAGAGGATGTGTTAAGACAAACATACACTTAATTCAAAAAAAAAAAAAAGGGAAATAGCAGTTCTGCAATACATTTTTCTTTCTACCTCCAATAATTCAGTTGGATGCAATTTTTGAACATGCAAACATGTTTCCAAAACCCTTCTCACCCATTTTTCAACCGAAAAATCTTGAATCAAATTAATCACAAAAAATTAAAAATTCCAGAGCTGCATCCCCATTTTTCGTCATATTTATTTTTTACACCAGCACAAAATAAATTCAATCACTTTGCAAAACAATTTACTAATTATAGAAATGGGAAAGAAGTAAATTTGCACAAACGAAAAAACAATATTTGCACAAACGTAACAAATATTTGTACAAAATAAAAAAAAAAGGAAAAATCCCAACTCCACCTTCTACAGGCCAACATCACAAAACCCCAAAAAAAACCTTGTAGCGAATCGTCCACCATCTCCTTCCTTCATTTTCCAGTTTCTTCAATCGGCCGCAACCTCCACGCGTCGTCCCGGCGCCTCCACTCACCACACCACAAAAGCCCCCATCGACTCCCAACGAATCTCCAACAAACATCACACTCCTCCCCCTCATTCTAGTCACACACACCGCCATTATACCTGCAACCCACCATCACCTCTAATTTAAAAAATCCCAGAATCAAATTAACCGAACAACGAAATCAATCAATCAACTAATTAAATTATCTAAGGATTTAGCAATTGGAAGGCTGCCATCAGTACTTGAGGTAATCGGTATCAGGGCGTCCGAACATTTGGCAGAAAATACATTTGCACAAACGCAATACAAATTTACACAAACGCAATAAAATTTTGCACAGATCCGACTATGCCTTCTACAGTCATTCCGGTGGCGGATCTGCATAGATCCGCCGTCACAAATCGCCACCAACACCTCACTTCCGCAACAGTCACCAACATATGTTGGGAAATTAATTGCCCGGATCTATTCGGGATGAATATTTAAATACAAATTTAATTCTAACAATTCTTACTAGCATGAATTAATCCTATATTAATTCAACAACAAATCATGCATATAAACAATTCACATAAATCCTACGCATGCGGAATTGCTACGGGTTTACGTGAACTAACATGTTTGGAATGGCAATGGACTTCGTCGGCACGAACACACCAAAAAGTCTTCCCAAGTATTCCCAAGTCCTTGCTCGTCAATCCGGTGGAAGAAAACTCGCGAATAATTAACAAAAGGAAAAACAAATTATTTGTTGCACCACCTTTGTGGATTTCTAATTTTTTCAACACATGAATTGCACTTGGGGATGAAAGAATCATCCCCTATTTATAGATGAGGGGTTGGTCGAATTTTTGGGGAAAAATAATGTGAGAAAATCTTTTCCTTGATCTCCAAGAAATCTTGAATATATCTCATATATTCTTTTCTCCATAATTAAAATATTCCACAAAAATCCCAACTCCTCTTGTTATGGGATATTTCGAAATTTTAAGGAAAAAGAAACCAAGATTTGGATCTTCTTGAATTTATGAGATATACTTGTATTACAAAACACATATCTTCCATAATATCTTTTCAAGAAAATCTTTCTTTCCCTTATTCATTCAAAATTTTCGAAAATCTCACAATAAATAACCAAGTGGGAGATTTCTTGAATTTAATGAGATAATCTTGTATTCCAAGAATACTTATCTTCATTTCATAACAAAATTCAAAGAAAATCTTTCTCCCTCTTTTATTTATTATTTTTGAATAAATAGGAAAAATAGGCAACAAAATTTATTTTATTTTTAAACACCTTTTTCAGTTATTGGACTTTATGTTTGGGCTACTTGAGGGGCCTTTAGGAGAATTAAGATTGGACCTTCCAATGGATCTTGAATTATCAATATTGAGCCACAATATTATTCAAGCCCATAAATATTAATTAATCCCACTTCATAATTAATATTGACTATCCATCTTAACCCATAATTCTTTGTTAATATGGCTCCGGTTATTATTTCCCGTGTTTAAGATTATCTAGCCCATTAATTAATTCAAGCCACTGAAATAGCTTTCCATTAATCAATATCTTTTGTCCTTGGTTAAGGAACGGTTCAACATTATTATCCACACCGGAAACTAATTCCACTTGCAAGATTTGGTATGATAGATCTTATGAACCTCCCAAGGGGGCAAATCGAACAAGCGTACTTGCACACGATTCTTCGTATTAAATCTTAGCAATCTCATGTGACCAATAATATTGCCCAAGATATAAAGTATTGAATCTCGTTGATTCTCTACCCGTAATAAGTCAAAGCAATAATTACTAACCACAAACGATCCTATTTAAGGGACGAAGATTAAGAAATAACGAACCACTGAGGTCCAATTCTTCCTAGTTGGTCTTTGAAGAATTCATCCTCAGAGGTCCTATTCAGTGCATCAGTCATGCACTAGTGTAATCTCTTGGTCAAGACAAGCCAATCTGAGCCTTACACTTCAACCTTTCACGATGGATTGTTCATTTCCATCTAGGTCGTGAATAGCGTACTTTTAGTTACATTGGACTGTTAATTTAATGTTCTGTGATCTGGTATCACTAAATTAACTACAATGTAACACGTACTATTTATTGAACAGTTATGCAGTAAATATATGTAACATTCAATGATATTTAAAGCATCAATGATAAATAATTTATTTCAGTAAATAAAACAGAAATCCAGTTTTGGTTATACAAAGTAAAAGCATACTTTTCAGTATAACCCCAACAATCTCCCACTTATACTCAAAGTTTGCTTTTAAGTATACTACAACATGTCTCGTGTAGTTCTTAATGCGTGACATCTAATGTCACCTACACGAACCTAATAATATCTCCCACTTATACTCAAAGCAGATTGACAAAGGTCTTGACACCCATTCCTTCCACATGTCTCTCGAATGTATTCTGAGGCATACCCTTTGTGAATGGATCTGCTAGGTTGTCTTCTGAAGCGATCTTTGCCACCTCTATATCTCCTCTCTTAACGATTTCTCGTATAAGATGGTATTTCCTTTCAATGTGTTTCTTTGGCCTTGTGGGCTCTTGGTTCCTTGAATTTGCAAATCGCTCCAAAGATTATCACAATAAAAATGATTGTCTTTGGGTAAATCCGGAACTACATCCAAGTCCACTAGGAAGTTCTTGAGTCAAACCGCTTCTTTTGCTGCCTCACAAGCAGCTACATATTCGGCTTCCATGGTAGAATCTGCGATGCATTTCTGCTTAACGCTTCTCCATGTCATGGCTCCTCCCCCCATGCAAAACACACTCACTGGGAGGTAGATTTTTCGAATCTAAGTCCGATTGGAAACTGAAGTGCGTGGTAATCGATGGGTATTAAACTATCTGACTGATAAACCAACATTCTATCTCGAGTTCTTTTCAGATACTTCAGAATATTTTTAACTGCCGTCCAATGCTCTTTTTCCAGGTTACTTTGATATCTTGCCACCATGCCAACGACAAAGCAGATATCCGGCCTCGTGCACAGCATTGCATACATAAAGCTTTCGACAGCCGAAGCATAAGGAATGCCTTTCATGTCATCTATCTCCTTTTGTGTCTTAGGGCACATTTCCTTGGATAGATGGATTCCATGTCTGAAAGGTATCTTAGGGCACATTTCCTTGGATAGATGGATTCCATGTCTGAAAGGTACGAAGCCTTTCTTGGAATCCTGCATGCTGAATCGCTTCAAGACAGTGTCTATGTATGAAGCTTGCGATAAGCCTATCATCATTTTCTTGCGATCTCGAGTAATCTTGATCCCAAGGATGTGCCCGGCTTCCCCTAAGTCTTTCATATCAAACTATTTTGAAAGCCATGACCTTACGTCTGACAACACCTTTACATCATTCCCGATGAGAAGAATGTCGTCTACGTATAGTACTAAGAATACCAATGCAGTTTCGACACGCTTTTTGTACACACAACTTTCGAACTCGTTTTGATCAAACCCATAAAACTTTATTACTTGATCAAAACATTGGTTCCAAGCTCTGGATGCTTGTTTGAGTCCGTAGATGGACTTCTTGAGCTTACAAACTAGGTGTTCTTGACCTTTTTCAATGAAGCCTTGGGGTTGTTGCATATAGATTTTCTCTTCAAGACTTCCGTTAAGGAAAGCCGTCTTGACATCCATTTGCCAGACTTCAAAGTCGAGATGCGCAACAATCGACAAGAGAATTTGGATGGACTTGAGCATTGCTACAGGCGAAAAAGTTTCCTCATAGTCGATCCCTTCTTTCTGAGTATAACCTTTCGCCACAAGCCTTGCCTTGAAGGTTTCCATCTTCCCGTCCGGTCCTCTTTTTCTCTTGTATACCCACTTGCAACCAATGGGTTTGACCCCATTAAGTGGCTCGACTAGCTCCCACACTCTGTTATGATCCATAGAACCCATTTCGGCTTTCATTGCTGTTTGCCAAGAAATCGCATCCTTGTCTTGGATTGCCTTGTCATATGTCCATGGGTCTGATTCATCTTGACCGGGGACCAAGTCCGAGGACTCTCCTATCCCCATGAATCTCTCTGGCTGTCTTACAACCCTCCCACTATGACGAGGTTTCAGTTGTGTAAGTGTGTCGTTTGGTATGTCATCTTGTACAGTTGGCACTAAGGTTAGCCCCCTTAGCTCATTTAAGGTAATCTCATTTCTGGGTTTTCTTTCGTTCATATAGTCTTCTTCCAAAAATCTAAAGTGGGTGATTATTACCACCTTTTGATCTTCGGGACCATAGAACATACACCCTTTTGTTCCCTCGGGGTATCCTATAAACAACCTTAATTCTGATCGAGGATCCAATTTTCCGGCTTCCTTGTCCAACACGTAGGCCGGACACTCCCAAATTCTCATGTGTCTCAAACTGGGCTTGCGTCCCGGTCCACAACTCTTTGGGAGTTTTGGGAACCGATTTGGATGGCACCAAGTTCAGAATATAAGCCGCTGTTTCCAAGGCATGACCCCATAACGACTTGGGTAGATCCGCATAACTCATCATTGATCTAACCATTTCTAAAAGAGTTCTGTTTCTTCGCTCTGCAACCTTATTTTGTTGAGGGCTTCCGGGTGCAGTTAGCTGGGATACAATCCCTTCATCTGACAAGTAGTTCAAAAACTCATCGCTGAGGTACTCGCCTCCACGATCGGATCGTAGAGACTTGATACATTTTTCCCTATGATTCTCTGCTTGAGCCTTAAATTCTTTGAATTTCTCAAAGGTATCTGATTTATGCTTCATAAGGAAAATGTAGCCGTACCTTGAGTAATCATCAATAAAAGTGATGAAATACTCATAACCTCCTCTTGCTTTGATTGACATTGGACCACAAACGTCTGTGTGATCGATTTCTAACACTTCTTTGGCTCTATTCCCCTTGGCTCCGAATGCCCTCTTGGTCATTTTACCCTCCAAACATGATTCGCAGGTTGGGATTGGTTCAACTTGGAGAGACTCCAGTGAACCGTCTTCTACCACCTTTGGATCCTCTTTGGATTTATATGTCCCAATCTTAGATGCCATAGAAGTGTCTAGTTCACGCCTGATGAACGTTTTCTTTTATCGGAAACAATTGATGTGTTATAGGATGCATTTCGTGAGTGGTGTGCACAGTTAATTGTATAGAAATTATTCGACAACGTTCCATGACAAATAAATTTATCATAAAGAGAAATGGTAACAACTTTATCAAAAGTAACCGAATATCCATCAAGGTAAAGTTTAGAAATCGAAATTAAATTCTTTCTAAAACTAGGAACGTAAAGAACATCTCTTAAAATTAAAACTCTGTCTTCAAAGGACAGATGCACTTCTCCCACTGCTTCAGCTGCCACTCTCGTAGCATTGCCCAGTGTGATGAGGATCTCACTCCCACTAAGTTGCCGGGTCCGTTTGAACCCATGTAAAGTGAAACAAACATGATCAGTGGACCCCGTATCCACCACCCATAAATGGGAGGCATATGCCGCTAAACAAGTTTAAAAAACTAGTGCGTGAGAATTACCTTTCTTTCCACCCCTTCTTGTTTTGGAACAGGCTGCCCTCCAATGTCCCTTTTCACCGCAGTTAAAACATTTTCCTTTTGGTACCTTCTTGACACCCATCCAGCTAGCTGTCTTTCTGTTACTTTTCTTGGTAATGAGTTTGCTTTGGATCTGACCACTTTCCTTTTCTTGAATCTTGCCTTCCATTGGCCTAGATTTTGAGAAAAGACTTTTGGTCACCAATGCTTCGTGTTTCTTTCCCAGATGCTTCTCTATTTTCTGCAAGGCTTCTTGTAGAGTATCCATAGTAAACATGTGATCACTCATCACAAAACTACAGTAAAACTCATCGAAGCTCCTTGGAAGAGTTAGGAAAAGAAATTCGATTTGAGCCTCATCACAATACTTAATACCGAGATAAGCAAGTTTTCTAAAATGACGTTTTACTCTGAGAACATGCTCCCTTACGGGTGTTCCCTCAGCCATTTTTAGCCTAGCCACGTCGTCATTTTTAAACTGATTGATCATGCGGTCTTTTGTTAAAAACATTTCTTCAAGACTTTGTATAATTTCCGTAGCAGACTCAACACCTTCATGAATGTATCTCAAACTATTAGACAGTGAAGTCAAGATTATATGCTTCATAGGTTCGTTAGCTTGCTCCCAGATATTATACAAGTGTCTTTCCGCATCTGTAGATCTTTCAGTAGGCTTACGGGGCGTGGGTACATCAAGACCCAATAATGTTGTAGTTGCGCAGTGAGGAAAAATTTCATATTTCGTTTCCAAATGACATAGTTATCACCAGAAAGTTGGTGTTCTTTGAGAGTATAAAGCAGTGGATTAAAAGGTTGCGACATGATGAACTGAAATAAATAACAATATGCATAAGCACAAATATATCACAAAGTTCGATCACATGTATCGTATTAAAATCTCAAAAAAATATGAACATGCATCAGCCAACATCTCGAAACAGTTTAAATAAGTCACGTGGGGTGGGTCATTATTTAAACACATTCAAGCATGTTACAAACAAGAACATTTACAAACCTTTAATATCCAGATTAATAGTTGGCTCCCACTTGACCAATATAAAATTGACAGGGACTTCGGGGAAGTATATGCATATCAATTTTATACCTAAGTAATAACCATGATTAAATACAGAATTATTATTTCGCTTTGAATGAGCCTCGTGGGGAGGGCCATCGTCGCCACTAATAAAAATCCACAATCATCCGTTTGAAATTTATTCATGTGAAAGTCATCTTTTGGCCGTCCTGTGGGGGGAATTTCTCCAAAAGAATTCACAAATAAATAAATCATGGAGGTCAAAATTAATTCAATTTTATTATCCGGAATAAAATTGTCAATTAATTATTTAAACATACTTAGTAATTTTCGAAGGTGAGATTTTTCAAAACATTTTCTCATGCATCGCAAATTTAAACACAATTTAAATAAGCATAAAATAATGCATAAACATCAAAACAAAATTAAACACATTGGGCACATATATACAATTGTCACGATTAATTTTTGCCATGTCTTGATCTCGAGAAATCGTCTTCTTTACCTTCATCGTTCGTCTCGAAAAGCTCCCGCTTGATTGTCTCAAATAGAATCGCCACGTCATGCAACGTCATCGACCCATTTCAAGGGTCGGAGTGCTCGCTTAAGCACTCCCGGCCGTGTCAGTGGCGCCCGTCAAGACGCCTCAAAGCACCCGGCGCATTGTCGCTTCGGCGGCACCCTCGGCGATTCAGGCGGTAGCGGTGCATTCAGCCATGCACCACCCGCCCATGCCGAATCTCGCCCGCGTCCTCCTGCATCCGCGCGTCCTCGCGTCTTTACCGCCCGCGTCGATCTGCCTCTTGATCGCGCCTTTTCACCCTCGGCCTCGCCCCACGCGGCGTGTACTGCGTGCGTGCCTGGCATCGCTTGGCGTTTGGCGTGGACGCGACCGCTGTGTCGATTGCCTCGATCCATCCGTCTTTAATTCTTCGTCTTCGTCTTTGCTCAAGATCCGGTTGCAATTTATTTACGAAAAATAAATAAACCTAGATCTAGACTAGTCTATTATATTGAACGAATCAAACAAATCCTAACCTACTCGTGGATTTTCCCACGAGGCAAAACGAATTCGAACGAATCGAATTAAAAACCACAATTTATATGCATGCATAAATATTAAACATTCATCAAATACCATGACAATTGGATACCTGCAAAAAAATCTAGCAATTCTACTATCCAATTTCAAATTTAATGAAAATGAATTAAATTACAATTTAAAACTCAGAGCCCGAAACCGAGGCTCTGATACCAGTTGTTGGGGAATTAATTGCCCAGATCTATTCGGGATGAATATTTAAATACAAATTTAATTCTAACAATTATTATTAGCATGAATTAATCCTATATTAATTCAAATAATAATTCAACAACAAATCATGCATATAAACAGTTCACATAAATCCTACGCATGCGGAATTGCTACGGGTTTACGTGAACTAACCTGTTTGGAATGGCAATGGACTTCGTCGGCACGAACACACCAAAAAGCCTTCCCAAGTATGCCCAAGTCCTTGCTCGTCAATCCGGTGGAAGGAAACTCGCGAACAATTAACAAAAGGAAAAATAAATTATTTGTTGCACCACCTTTGTGGATTTCTAATTTTTCCAACACATGGAATTGCAATTGGGGATGAAAGAATCATCCCCTATTTATAGATGAGGGGTTGGTTGAATTTTTGGGGAAAAATAATGTGAGAAAATCTTTTCCTTGATCTCCAAGAAATCTTGAATATATCTCATATATTCTTTTCTCCATAATTAAAATATTCCACAAAAATCCCAACTCCTCTTGTTATGGGATATTTCGAAATTTTAAGGAAAAATAAACCAAGATTTGGATCTTCTTGAATTTATGAGATATACTTGTATTACAAGAATATATATCTTCCATAATATCTTTTCAAGAAAATCTTTCTTTCCCTTATTCATTCAAAATTTTCAAAAATCTCACAATAAATAACCAAGTGGAAGATTTCTTGAATTTAATGAGATAATCTTGTATTCCAAGAATACTTATCTTCATTCCTTAACAAAATTCAAAGAAAATCTTTCTCCCTCTTTTATTTATTATTTTCGAATAAATAGGAAAAATAGGCAACAAAATTTATTTTATTTTTAAACACCTTTTTCAGTTATTGGACTTTATGTTTGGGCTACTTGAGTGGCCTTTAGGAGAATTAAGATTGGACCTTCCAATGGATCTTGAATTATCAATATTGAGCCACAATATTATTCAAGCCCATAAATATTAATTAATCCCACTACATAATTAATATTGCACTATCCATCTTAACCCATATTACTGTTAATATGACTCCCGATTATTATTTCCCGTGTTTAAGATTATCTAGCCCATTAATTAATTCAAGCCACTGAAATAGCTTTCCATTAATCAATATCTTTTGTCCTTGGTTAAGGAACGGTTCAACATTATTATCCACACCGATAACTAATTCCACTTGCAAGATTTGGTATGATAAATCTTATGAACCTCCCAAGGGGGCAAATCGAACAAGCGTACTTGCACACAATTTTTCGTATTAAATATTAGCAATCGCATGTGACCAATAATATTGCCCAAGATATAAAGTATTGAATCTCGTTGATTCTCTACCCGTAATAAGTCAAAGCAATATTACTAACCACACGCGATCCTATTTAAGGGACGAAGATTAAAAATAACGAACCACTGAGGTCCAATTCTTCCTAGTTCAGTGCTGAAGAATTCATCCTCCTGTAGGTCCTATTCAGTGCATCAGTCATGCACTAGTGTAATCTCTTAGTCAAGACAAGTCAATCCGAGCCTTACACTTCAACCTTTCACGATGGATTGTTCATTTCCATCTAGGTCGTGAATAGTGTACTTTTAGTTACAAGGGACTGTTAATTTAATGTTCTGTGATCTGGTATCACTAAATTAACTACAATGTAACACATACTATTTATTGAACAATTATGAAGTAAATATATGTAACATTCAATGATATTTAAAACATCAGCGATAAATAATTTATTTCAGTAAATAAGACAGAAATTCAGTTTTGGTTATACAAAGTAAAAGCATACTTTCCAGTATAACCCCAACAACATATCCCCCCCAAAAAAAACCACTGCCGCCACCGCATAAAAACCACCACTGCCAACATCCACTCCCGCCACCGCCGTGCACCCACCGCAACAAATCTGTATAGATACGCCGCGTTCCCCTGTAAACCCCCCACCGCACAACCCTGCATAAAACGCCCCCACCGCCGCCAGATCTCCTCCTTCCCGTCGATGACCTAATAAAGCAGAAAGAGAGAGGGGGTAAGGTAGAGAGAGGGGCGAGGAAGAGAGAGGGTGGAACGGCGACGCTGCCATCTGTAGGCCGACGCCGCTGTGCCGTTGTTCATATCTGTGAATTTGAGAGAAAGGCCGGTGGTTTTAGAGAGAGAATGATGGATTTTGAGATAGAATTGTAATTTTATAACCGGTTGATAGGTTTTCAAAATGGAGGGTATTTTTGGTTTTTTGGAAGCCATTTTGTATCTAAGAGATATAAAGGTTTTTGAGTGTATTAGAGTGTAATGTTACCTAAAATTTTGTATCTCCTTGATATTCCCCCAATTTTCATTAATTAGTAAAGTTGAGCCAATTAAGGAAACCCTCATCTATGCGCTAAAAAAACACTAAACCCTCATCAACCAAAAGTTGGTCTGAGGATATCGACAAAAAAAATGAAGATAAATCATGCGCTAAATCATTCTCCGTTCGAAAGGATATGCATCAATCTTTTGAAATGCGGGGTATGCAGCATCATTTTGAACTCTTGAATTATAGTGTCTAGACAATGTCTATATTCTCTCATAGCCGTAATTGCTTGTACCGCTAAGAGAGTCAGAAAATGCACGAATATTAGTGTGCCTCGTGTTCTTAGAAAATGTAAAAGCGTGTAGGGATATGAGCTAACCCTGCAACACCGATTGTGGTTGAAGCGTGGAATTGCTGCGACTGCTGGGATTTGTCCCTGTTTCTCAAACAGGGTATATAAATCCAACATGTCCTTCGTGAGGAGCATATAGGCCGCATCAACTTAGAAGACAAATTCGCCTGGGTTAACACGCAGGGGATGGGGTTCGGATGGATCCGGTTGAGTCTCAAGCACAGTTGAGATAGTACGTCGGTGTAACTCGTTGTATGCCTGCTCACCAGCATCCACCCTTTCCACGTTAGGAGGCGACCATTTCATCTTGCCCGAGTGGTTATAACCGCACACTGCATTCCACATTGCCCATGCGTATGTTGCAAAGAGAGCAAATGCACGAGATGAGACAGACCTACGCACCAATTCCGCACAATCCCGGAACGACCAATCTCAGCAAGGTTCGAACAACTCCCAAAAGATGGACTTCTTCCCTCCCTGGCGGGTAAGATGGCAAAATATCAAAACATGAGCCGTAGATGCTACTGGACTTCCACATACGTTACACGTACCCAACGTTGGGACGTGGTGACGACGTAGATTTGCCGGTGCCGCAATGGCGTCTCGACACGCTTGCCACATAAAGACACGGACCTTTGGAGGTACCTTAAGAGACCATACAGCTCGCCACCATGCTGCATCAAGGTCATCCGATGTAGCCCGAGGAGGTTCGTAGAAGTTGATGGCCAGTTTATACTTCGACCGCACCGTGAAGAGGCCATGGTGCTCATATCGCCAAAATAACAAATCTCATTGCGTGTCCTGGGGACTGGGATTTGGAGTATTGTGTCTCGTTCGAACGGAAGAATCATATTGTCAAGTAGGTCCATATCCCAAGTTCTGTCTGACCTAATAAATTGATCACCATCGAAATGTTAAAAATTACAAATACGTAATACAAAAAATATGCAGCGGAATAACGTAATTCACCAACAACGAATTAATCGCATTGCATAATTGAAAAAAAAACACGTAAATGGAATTCTTATAGTGATGTGTAAGCCAATTCCTCAACTACGACATTCACACAACTTTCGTCTATGAACTCGCACAGATTTGTCAGCATTGAATTTTTAGTTGAACTTGCTAGGAAAATTCTATTCTAGAAATATTATGGAGAAATTTTTTTCTTGTGTTTATTCTGGATCCCTAGGATCCATATATATAGGGGTGACTTTGCTTAAAACCTAAGCAATTTCCTAATAGAAAATTAAAGCCCAAATTCATCTTGAATTTGACCTAATAAAATCATCAGATTTATTACTCTATATATATATATTTTCTACAATAATATATCCAATATATTATTATGGAATTTCTATTTAATTAAATAATAATAATTTCACATAATTATTATATTTCTCCATAAATTAAATATTATGATACAATTAAATATTTAATCAATCAACTATAATTCGTAAATGAGAGTTACTTGTTGTGTGACTCATAGACCCTCATATATCAAGCGATTAGTTAAACTGACGATCTTAATTGAATCATAGACAATAAATCAGTCAATCTCAATATATGAGGTACGTTGCGAGGAATAGTAACTACCTGTAACATGTGGGCTATTGTGACAATATCTTTTCATTCACGAATACTCGAATTAAGACTAGAATATGATGAAGAGTCTACTCATATAACTTAATCATGTTATCTCATTCCAATAATTGATCACGTATGTCATATTTGGACACCATTCCAAATGTGACTTGCATTGACCAATGATTAACGATCCAATTAGTATAAGAAAACGACTATTCTCCCTAAATTTATTATGAGGAATGAATCATTTTCTTGGCTCAACTACCACGCACATGCACTTCGTGAAGAACCCAATCTATGTCATATCTACCATTGAAGGGTGCACGCGTCGGTCATGGTTAAAGTCCATCACTCCGCACATTATATTGATTAATAGACCCATTGCAATTATAGAGCGAGAAAAATCAAATCATGAAGAAAGAAAAAGGAAGGATAAACAAGAAAAAAAAAGAAGCAATTTCCAGCATTTAAAAAGAATATTGAACAGATCAAGATATGTGCAATATTGCATACAAGAATTTGCATTTACTTTAATATCAAAGTTCCAAATACGTTTTATTTTGATATCATTTCATACTCTCTCTCTGTTTTATATTGTTTGTCGCTTTTGAACTGAAATTTTTTGTTTCAAAGTTATTGTCGCTTTTGTAATTTTTTCACAATTCTCTTTAATTTACCGCTATTTTTTTTATGAAAATATATTTTTCGGTACGCGCCCTCTCTTCTCTCTCTCTTTTTTTTTTCTTTAATTAGAGAATAAATCAGTCAAATTTTTATTTTTTCTTAATTTAATAAGATAAGACGCATATCTTCGTTTCGCTATAGATCGAAATCGTAACCACCACAAGAGCGGGGACTATCCGGAACCACAATTGTAACTGCAATCACTACAAGAGGGGAACCATCACAAGAGAAAATAATTTTCCCTCTCCGTAGTTCGAACTTAAGATCTCGGGGTCTTAAGTAGTGGAGCTCTAATCACTTAGAGCCCGTTTGGCTAAGCTTATTTTAAACATCTTATAAGTTGTTTTGAGAGCTTATAAGATGTAATTTTTAAGTAGCTTATAAGTTGTGGGGGTGTTTGACACAACTTATAAGCTCTTTAAAACAACTTATAAGATGTTTAGGAGCTTATAAGTTCATTAATTTTGTTTGGTAAAATAAAATGTCTAACATCTTATAAGATCTAAAAATAAGCTCTTTAGAGCTTATAAGCCCCAAAAAAATAAGTTGGGATATACCAACTTATTTTACAAAAATTAAATAAGCTCTATCATATCTCAACTCATCCCGGCCCGAACTCGGACCGAGTTCAATTCAACCTGGCCCCTTTTTTCTTTTCACAAAAAAAATTGGAAAAAGAAATTATTTTCTGAAAAAAAAAAAAAAAATTTCCAAAATTTTTTTTTTTTTGAAAAAAAAATTATTTTTTTCTGGGAAAATATATTTATTTTCGAAAAGAAATATTTTCGATTATTTTCGGAAAAAAAATATTTTTTTTTGAAAAAAAATATCGATTATTTTTTCTGAAAAAAATATTTATTTTCAATTTTTTTTTTTCAATATTTTCGATTTTTTTCTGAAAAAAATATTTATTTCCGAAAAAAATATTTTCTGAAAAAAAAAATCGAAAAAAAATATTATTTAAAAGATCGAAAAAAATTATATTAATTTTAAAATTAAAAAAATATTTTTTAAAAAATTACTATTAAACAACTTATAAGTTTTATTAGCCAAACACTTTATATCTATGACTATATAATAAACAGTTTTAGTCACAACGACACATACTTTGCTTGACCAAAGGAATCAGCCTTCCTATTGTTTCGTTCCTTGGTAAAAATAGTATTCATCACACATGCAGCCCAAAGGCACGTGTACTAGTTAAATAAATTTTAGCACCCATCTAAAAAATGACATAAAAAATACTACTGATAGATCAACAATTATACGTTCCCCATGGAAAAAGATTCATTATTTTATTAGAAGATTCATTATTTTTTTGTGTGTTTAACGTACCTCATATTTTAAAATAGACATTCTAATGATCATTCACGTTAAATAGTTAAAAGTTACCACGTTAAACAGTTAAAAGCTACGCAGATAAATAAAAAAACAGATATAAATTGTTGAATAAATGAATGAATAAGTTAATGGGAATTAATTTATATAAACAGATATAAATTGTTGAATATATATTCGTCTTACGCACAAGAATTTGCCATTTTAAAATTTATTATATGATTAGATTACCTACTTATTGAAGAGATATATTTTTATGAAATCCTCTAACATTAAATAATTAAAATTCGTCAAGTTATTTAAAAGAAAAGTAGAGATTGATTAGAATTAAATTTCGTCAAGTTATTGATTTAAAAGAAAAGTTGAGATTGATTAGCAGGTATAGATAAATGGTTAAATAGTGAGGTCTCATGTGCATTTAGGTGCAAGGTGCATTAATAGTGCATGTTAGAACCATTCAACTTATTATACGTACTGAAAGATGTTATTTATTTATGTACAATTATTTTTCTATATTAATAATAATAATATAATTTTATATAAATAAATTGTATATTTCAATATAATAAATTGTATAATTTTAAAATGTATTATAAATATACGATGCATTTAGGGCATACGACACAACACTTAGTGTCTTGCTCTTTCGTAAGTGATATAGAGTCCAACTAATTGAATTTTTTTAATTTCCCACTTGGGTGGCTTACATAGATAGATACAAGAGTCTCCATTTAAATACACACCAAAGACTACAAAAAAGTGGAGTATGGCCAAATAGGTTGCAACTTAAATTAGTCAAAATTGTGTGCCTTTCTTGAAAGTCAGGGCCGACTTACACGCCATTCGAATTTAATAAAATTTCTTTTTCTCTTAGAAATTTGTGGAGAGGTCTATTTATATTTAAATATGCATTTAATCCTTGTATTGTAGATTCTAATTACTTTATTACAAAGTGATATAGGTATGGAAAAACTCAATTAGCCAATTTTCTTACTTGGATGTGTCATACATTGCATAGATAAGGTGTGCGACAATACATAACAAGTTAGATGAATGAAATTAATGTGTACGAAAATATGTGTTCTCTCACCTAATTTCATATTTCACATTATCATTTTATTTCTCCATTGAATAATTTCTACGATGTGCTCGAGTTTACTTGAAATTTCCACTATCTAAGAAATTGAAATATTATCACTAATTAAATTTGAAAATAATATCAAGAAAACAAAAGAGGAGATTTTAAGATCTTAACCTTAAGAGTAACACTCATGTGAACCAGATCTTTACATGAACTCTATTACTATTATATGTAAGAACTATTATTATCATGCATAAAAACTCTCATTGTTTAAAAATACAAAAGTAATTTCAAACAATGAATTTTTTTTATGCATAACAATAATAATTTTTATGCATAACAATGATATTTTTTATACATATAACAATGATATTAAGAAAACTCAGTTCACTCAATATTTTATTTATACTACTTTCTAAATTAATATTTTAAGGGCAAGTCTTGTATGTACCAGGTGCATTGTTAAGTTTAAAAATTTACAATTCATTTCACAAAATTTGCGATTTTTTACACTAAAACTTGTAACTATGATTTATAAACACATATTGTATATTTTAGTGTAGAAATCGTAAGTTTCAATACAATAAATTATAAATTTCTATAATATCACTGGTGTAAAGATGACCCACTCATATTTTTATGGTGGTTAAAATCCCATTTCCTATATGACCAACCTACACTTTTATAACGATGTTATTTAATTATTTCATGCGCATTGAGTTACATTTTGAGTTATACTTGGCTTATTATTCCGCGTATGCGTGTTGAACAAAAAAATATATTATAAAATAATAATAAATTTTTTAATAATCAACATATTACATAATTAAAAATATATTATTAATAATATATATTTCATCCGTCTCTCTTTTATCTGAATATTTACTAAACACATGAGTTTTAAGAAATAAAATATTTATTAGTATTAAATGAAATAAAGTTAGTTTTTTTATTGTGGTCAAATGGTAAAATAATGACATTTATGTAAATTAAAGAAGATAAAATTGACTTGAATATGTGAAAATAACGACATTAGACGTATATTGAGATGTTTGAGGGATATAGATAAAAAATAAAAAAAATAATTTATTGTCATTTATATATAGAAATGCTCAGATAAATTTGGGACGAACCGTTTTGGCAATATTCAAATAAGAGAGGGACGTAGGAAATATTATTTATGGTTTAATAATAAAAATATGACTATAAGTATATTGAATGGATCAATTAAATAAATGTTTTAAATATTTAAACTAAAATAAAATTAATCATGTAACAATGTATCATTTTTTTCACAAAAAAATTAAATTATGGTTTGCATCCCATGATCGTGTAAATGGGAATTTAGAGTTTCTAAAGATAATTGAATCATTGATGGAACTCCTTGTGTGGTATATCACACATTTTCTGATATCTTCATTCCTAATCAAGTACAATAATATAACAAATGTTCTTACTAATTTTTTTTTTTATCGAAAAAGAAAATTTTATTCAAAAGAGCAAGAAAGATGGGTATAAGATGTACCCATCTAGATATATATATATATATATATATATATATATATATATATATATATATATATATATATATATTTACAACAAAGTTTCAAGAATCGAGCGTTGCTCTAAAAGCTAATCTGTAAAAGCGAAAGTACAAACAATTGAAAATTTAACGGAAATCCAACTCCAAAGTCTTCCTTTTACTTTAAAACATGTTTACAACAAAGTCTTTCAATTTGATTTTTTTGCTGAGGAATGTGATTGTTTATATTTTTATTATATTAAGTGTTAAAACATGATTTAACAAATGTAATTATTTATGATGTATTTAATAAGAGCATTGTTTAGATCTCCATAGAAAATTCGTGGATTGAAATTTTAGAGCCAACCTTTTATTATTTCGCTGACTAACTGTAGGAATAGCTGGAAAAAGGTTTGTCATAAATATCGATGCAACAAAAATGAATGAAATGATTATATTCCATTAGACAAATTCAGTGAAATATATCACAATGTATCAAATGTTGTTTTATTAAACAATATACATTTTCATAATTTTATTATATTTTTATACTTTTTATCTGCTTCCTTTTATTTATGGTAACATATAATTTATGTTACTTTAAAAACTTTGATTTCAATTGTCAAATTTATGGTTATGAAATTTTCTCTTTCTTCATCCATCATTTGTCATTGCACAAATACATTATATTAAATACATACTATATAATTTATAATTTACAATAAGAAATGAGTGAAAATATGCTCATACAATATTAGAAAAAAAATTACATCTATAATTAAATTAATTAAACTAATTAAATGTTTAAAGTATTTAATCTAAAAATAATAAAATAAAAAATATTTTTAATCTCGCGTAATACGCGTTGATAGATGTTAGTATTAATCTTAATCTACAATAGATGAATGTTTCAGATAAAATATTAAATAATTAATTATTAAAATGTAAGTTAAACTTATAATCTATTGGAAAAGTCAAGATTATTCTTAATAAATGAATAATTAAGATTTAAAAGTTAAATATCATGAATAAGATTTATAAAATTTTTAAAATTTAATATAAAAACTTTATAAAAATAAGGAGTGATTCGTCCTTAGTATATAAGAGATTTAAATATATTAGAAATATATAAGATGAAATGTCAAATATCTTATGATTGATATCACAAGGAATTCATGATTGCTAATATCAAATGTCAAATATATAAAGTAGCCAATAGATATATTTCAGAATTACAATATATTAATAGGTACAAAATAATTATATATACATATGTATATTTGTATTTTCGCGTGCAATTTTAATTATATATGAAATTTAGTTCATATCTATTACTCCATCCGTCCTGTTTTAGATTGACCATTCACTATTTGACTCGTGTTTCAACGACGAGTTGTTTATTAATATATAAAATGATTAAGTGACTTTTAAGGAGGTGTAGGATAAATGAGGGGTAAGACTATCATACAACACTTTAAAAATCTCTTTATAATTTCAAATACTAATAAACAACTTGCTCGTTAAAACACGAGGCCAAACAATGAATGGACAATCAAGACCAGGACGGAGGAAGTAATAATTTACATCAAAATTTTGTACCTATTAGTAATTTTCCCTAATAACATCAAATGACAACGTACAACAATAATCGCGCCACTGGACAGTGCCTTCCGGCAGGACAAAAATTTGTGTGAACTCGAGTTCATCATGAACTCAATTTTCTTAGTATCATTGTTATGTATAAAAACTATCGTTGTTATGCATAAAAATTATTACTGTTATTTACAAAAATTCTCACTATTTAAAAATAATTTTTGTGCATAATAGTAATACTTTTTGTTGGTCCCGGTGGAAAAACCATTTTGCGCGTGCGGAAGCAAAACATGTTCGAGCGATGCATATAAAAACAGGGGTGAAGGAATGGTGATTCCAATTTTTTCTCTTTTTGAGCTCATGTGTTGTGTCTTGCTTATTGTAGGTCCCGAACGGGTTAGTGAGGGCAGAAGTCTAGAGGGGAGGGGTGAATAGACTTACGAAACTTTTTTGCGCAGATCGGTGTGAGGGCGATTAGCCCGATCAGTCGCGAGTGAATCGGTTTGGGTGATAACCAACTTACTAATCGCTCAAGGCAGTCGATTCGGTAACTATCGGTTTAAGCGATGTAAAGCGGAAGCTTAAGTTTTACCCGTGTGAAAAACCGGTTTTGATAAATCGATTCCAAAGTTAATCTTTTAATCGGTTGGATGAAGTGTCAAGTTTGATCGGATCGAAGCTTGGTGCTAATCGATCTCAATTTGGAATATGTATGCGCTTTTTAAAGGTTGTGTGCGATTGTGTAATCGTTAATCAAAGCGATAAAGGCACACAAGATTTATAGTGGTTGGACAAACGATCCTACGCCCACTCTTTCCCTATCACAAGGGGCACCTACTTAACCAACTGGACTTTGTTTTATGTGTGTAAGTCCAACACAAGACACCAACTAGATGTTTAAAGAGTTCACACTCAACCCGATCCCAGAGATCGTAACTAGAAACCCTAGTTTGAAATCTTGCTAAACAACTTAACCTAACTTGGGGGTTTGGGTAAGATTGTTTTGGTTCCAACTATGAAATCTTTTCACAGCGTATAAGCGACCCCTAACAACTAGATGAAAAGATTTATATGCTAAGAACTTATGGGATGAACACTTGATAAAAATAATCTTCTTGATCGTGTTCTTCGATGCGGAAATCGATATTAGCTTGAGCTTCTTGATTGTTGACGTTTTTCGTTGTGTTTCCGTTGTTTCACTCTAAAGTGTAATCCCATATATATAGACCTTGAAATCAAAAGCCGTTGGAGAGCGGTTTGAATTTGGTATATTTGATAGACTGCGGGCTTGATGTGAAGAGCCAGAACGGCATGGCCAAAAGCGTGAATTTGTACTTTGTAGCCGATTCTGAGAGGTAGCATCGAAATCCCGCAATTGCGGCTCCGATCATCGTGTCTTGTTCTAATTGGATAGCAGACTCCATTTTTCAGTGTTGTTCTTCTAACTAAGCTTGACATTCTTCTTGTTCAGATCATCGACGTATGATTAGGTGAAACATCAGATTTCACTGGTGGTGACTTCGATCGATCAATCGATCGATCTACCGATAGAGTCTTGGGATGCAGTTGACTTAGCTTCAACTAGCAGACTCGGATGATGTAGGTCTTCTGGTCTGATCTTCGAGTATTCAGAGTTTGATCTTCATGACTTCAGCTGAGATATCAGACCAGATCAGAACGATCTGATCTTCTTTTCTTGTCTTGCATTCTGGCCTGTCGGATATCAGCTGTCCTTTGAGTCTTCAGATCTGACCTATACATATTGAGTTTCCCCCTCAATATGTGACCTATCTATTTCATCAGTTGTTCTATACAATCATTATCAATCCGGTCTCCTATAGAGTAATATAAACATCGGTCTTAATTAATGTGTCCATTTGGTCCTATTACATGTGTTTTTGGAACTTTCATCAAAACTATAAATTTCCCAACAATTTCCCCCTTTTTGATGAAACCAAAACACTTTGAGAAACCAAAACAGTTGATAAAAATAGAACAGTTAAGAGCATATAATCAGAAGACAATGAGACTTTGTCTTAGGATCAAAAAATAAACTTTTCTCATTAATGAATGTTGATTACATGTTACATCAGAAAAGTTTGAAAAAAGAACAGCTGATCCTGAGTAGTCTTCTGATTCTTCACTCTTTAGGCTTGTATCCTTCTGACATCTCTCTTTGATCTTGAGGTACATTGAAAATCTGATAAAGTTTCCATTTGACATCATCATCTGGCCGAGGATCGATTATTTTAAGCGTTCATGCGGGATGTCAAAATAGAATCTTTGAAATGCCAGTCTGTCAAATGAGCCATCTGCCTTCTTCGAGTATTCCAACAGATCATACTCTTGGCGAATTATTTTTACATTGATAAGCTAGGCCTCATTTTCCAGATACTTCAGAAAATCCGGGTATTTATTTTCTAACCAGTTGAGGAATTCTTCATCAGGAGATTCTTCTTGTGGAACAAGATTAAGAACAAAGGCATCCAGAAGCCATTCACTCCTGATCTTATTCCATTCCTCAAATTTCTTAAGATCTTGCAAGCGGTTTTTTGGGATGATCTCATCAACTCTTCTTTGGCGGCTTAGGTTACGTACGGATTTTCCGGCCCTTCCTTTCTTCACTCTCGATCTGAATTTCTTGTTGATTTTTACGCCTCATTTTTACGCCGCTTCTTCTTTCTTCTTGGCATTTTCGGGCTTCTTCAGCTATCTGTTCTTTGGACATCTTTTCAGTAGTCCGAGTTTGTGATGTCCCTGCACCTGTTGTGTCGGTTGGTTTCTCACTCTGTCCTTCCCCCTTTTTGGTTTGATCAAAAAGAGTAGTGAGGTGGGAGGTCAGAGAACCAAAGTTGAATGCGATCGCCTTGTTGAGATCTGCAAATGATATGCCTTGAGTTTGAGCAAGTTAGATTTTGAATCTTCGATATCAGCTCAGTCTTGACGGATTCCATGGCAAAGTGGAGAGTGTTTTAATCGGGTTTTTCAAGTTTCTCTTCATCAATTCTAGCTTGTCGGTGAGCATCGAGAAAAAGAAACTTGTTGTTTATCCACCGAGTCGATTTTGGTATCAACGGTCTTTATCGATCATCGGACGCAAAGGGACACACGATTTGAGAGAACCGATCTTTTGATTGCCCAAACGGGAAATAGCCAATTCCCTTTGATCCGATATTTCTTTGATGGCAATCGCCTTTGATCGCCTATCATCCCTCAACTTCTTCTTTCAGAGATCTTTGAGACAAGATTTGATCTCCGAAGTTGATCAATAGTGGACGTGTGATGTTGGAATGTTGAGTGTCACTTGATCCGATTCATTGTTTGTGCCTCCAAGTGGTTGGTCATGAACTCGCAAAGCACCAGCTCCACTATCATCGCAGCCTCTGCATGGCATCTCCGCCAGAGCTTTGTCGATCCTGCTCGTTAAATCTGTTAAAGAACCCTAGCTTCCGTGGATCGAGCTTGACAGATTTAACGATTATCGGCTCATTTGGTGATCCCACTTTAGCAGATTTCCTCATGTCGAAATCAAGTCCGCAAACTCATCCGCACCGCCCATCTGTTCAATAATTATTATAAAGTCCGAGAAGCTTTTTAATCAAGATCTCTCCGGTGAGGATCTCCAAAACTTCCTCTCGTATGGCGGGTTAGGCGACCGGGGTTGGATACAACTCATCAATTTCTCTTTCGATTCGCATTCGATCAATTTCCCGATTATGATCTTTGTTGATCTGGACTCGGGGAATTGTCGGTCGGTCGATTTGATGAGATGTGGAAGGTTCGGTTGTGCTGAAGTCGGCGGAAGATGGTGATCGGTTCGACTGTAGATATTCTCTTTGTGGAAGCAGTCTTACAGTTCCACATCGGGTAGGCTTTGGTTCGCGAACGATGCAGTTCGGCTTTGTGGGCGGTGAAAGAATGGGAGAGACATGCTCGTGACCATTAGTGCGAGTGGTGAATCGGTTGTAAATTTGGAGGAGAAGGAGATCGTTCGCCTCGAACCTTCCTCGAGAATGATCTGGCGAGCTCTCGGCTTGAGAAGCTGCTGGTGATGCTTCACGATGTTTGTGGTGCAACGGCTGATACGGGGCTCCTTCTTCATCGACTCATCTTCTAGCATCGAGTCATGGAGAGGTTTGCTTCGCTTTCTTGACCTCTTTCTTGGGCCTTCACCGATTTCTTTTTCTTCTTTGGGGGGCATCTGGTGGGCCTTCAGGGGGCCTTCACCCATTTCGGTGATTCGCCAAGATCTGGTGTAGCTTTCTTGCTTTTTTCCTTTCTTTGACTTTGGGGGGTTGGTAGATATCGTCGTCTGGTGGCCCAAAAATGGTGAAGTGGGTCGTGAGAAAGCCCTTATAGGACTTGATCCATTCTGTTCCCATTTGGCCTTTGGCATTTTATCTCAGAGGATAACCGCAACCTTGTTGAGATTGCTGATCTTTTTTCTTGATATATACCGCCTCCACTCATCAACTCCAAATTTATCATGTTCTTGGAGTAGAATGGCCTTGAGAAACCCATGTCAATTGATGTTCTTGGCTTCATCAATTATTGCGACCATCTTTGTGCGGTTTTGCCGGATGTAATAGCATCGGGCTGAATGCAATACCCATAATTGTTTTTGACAATATGTCAAACAACAATCGGTATTTCCTCTTGAGCATTGGCCCGACAAAACCTGACGACGATGATGTTTGTAAACTTCTGCGAAGACTCTTTTTTCGATCATTTCATCTTCGTTCTCCCTGTAATGAGCAAAGTAGATCCGTCCTTTGGGTAATTTGAACAGACGTGTTATATCCTCATTCGACGATCCGATTTCTTCTCCGTTGGATTGCCGAAAAGTAGTTCTTCTCTGGAGCATCCAGATCCACTCTTAAATTCCTTAGGAATTCTAGTCTTTCATCTTTGCATCCTTTGGATTGCGTTGAAGCCGTATAAAATTTATCAAGGCCTCGCTTTTTGCGAGAATTTGCTCGACCTCCATGGATTAGGATCCCGAGTGATATTGAATCGCAGACGAACTTATCATCCACAATCTTTGTTGCGGTTCAGATAGTTGCACATTATTTTACCCATACCGTGAGTGATCATCTTTATCGATCGGTTTTTACTACAATCGACACCCTTCTCATTTTGTAATCTTTTTAGCAATTTCGGGTATCTTCGTTGTCATCTCATTCTTCTTATGTAAGAATATAACCCGTAAACTTGGAATAGTCATCCACGATTACGAGTATATTTGCTTCGTTTGAGACCGACCGTGTAATCGGGTCCGAATAGATCCATATGAAGCATTTGCGAAGATTTCTTTGGATGCCGGTCCCGAATTCCTTGAATGAAGCTTTGACTGTTTTCCTTCCGACATGCAAGACATGTCCGATCCTTTGAAAATACTTCATTCGGAAGTCCTTCCACTAGAGACATCATTCTTTATCTTATTAAGAGTTTTAAAGTTCGGGATGGCTCATTCTTTTGTGCGAGCCAACCGCTACTTTTGGAACTCTTTACATGGGGCATGCATTTCTTGGGCAACTGTTCCAATCACCGTGTAGATCGTCCCTTTCCTTGAACCGCTTAGCAAAAATCATTGTTGAGTGGCTCGATTCTTGATAGTGCATTGGTCGGGCCGAGAACTCAACACTTTGAATCCGTTGTCGAGAATTGTGAAACCGATAATAGGTTGTGCTTCGGACCTTCGACATACGAGACTCGGTTTTGTACATCATCATTCTCTAAGGTTCGAATCCTTTGGTATAACCAAAGTTATCATCACGAAAGAGCACACGCTGGCCTTCGTTTCTATGTATGAACCGAGGAGATGCTTGCTTCCGTCATGTGCCTTGAACATCCACTATCGATGTACCGGATAGTTGCTTGCACAACTCCTTTGTTGGCGGACCACGCGATCCTGCAGCCCAAATCGGGCTTTAGGTACCCCTTTTGAATTGGGTCCCCGAGGGGTTAGGATTAGTTTTGGGGATCCATACAAACAGAGCACTTCTATTGTGATCGGTTAGATCGGAAGGCCCGATTTGTCTCCCATACCTATCAACATAATCATACGTCTCAGATATGCTTTTTCGATTTGTATGATTATTAGTGTGAACCTTGGATGACTTAGAAGACTTGGGATTTATCTTTTACGTTTTGTCTTCTTTTTATCCAAAGGTGGTTCAAAAACGTGACCTTAGATTTTCGATTATAGGGGTAGGTACGATCGCTACCATCAAAAGATTCATATCTTTTCGGCAGATAGGTGGTTTTTTGGTTTACGAAGCATGCTTATTAGGCGGTGACCTTGATTGGGTCTCGATTGGACTTCCCTTTTCTGGGTTGTCTTTTCGGATTCTCGACTGTTGATCGGGTTGAGGTCTCTTCGGTAAGAATGGGTTCTTTCGTTGATTCCTCGATCGATGCTTTACCGGTTGGGGTCAATTTTTGTTCCTTACGGTTAGGCACCGCTTTACCCGCTCAATTGGTCTTTTTTTCCTTATTAGATACATGTTTGGCTTTTGGTGTATCTTTGTTTAAACTCGTCGATTACACCTTTTTGAGATGAATCGGTAGGGGCTTTTGAGGATGTGGAAGGGTTCTCATAGCCAAGTCCTTCTTGTTGTCGTTGTTCGAAAATAGGCGTTCATGTCTTGAACGGTTTTAGATGATTTTGAAAAAACCTCTATTTTCTTACGTAGATTATCCTCAGATGATTTTAAACTTTCATGCTTTTGGAACAACTCATCGAATTTTGCTTGCAGGATTTTGAAGTCATCGAACTTTTCTTTGTTTGTTAATTGCCGGTGATCTTTGATCTGCTTCTCCCGATCGGAAGCTTTAACCCGAGAATTTTAAATTTCTCGGTTGCCTTCGAAAGCAATTTGGTGATCTAAGTTCGGAGACTTTCTATCGAGATCATTTTCTTTAGCAAGTGATTATTTCGGTCCTCACTTTATCATTTTCAAACTTCCACTATAGCATAAGTGTCTCTTTGCATTGGAGAGATCCTCAAGCAATTGCTCCGAGTAGAGCTGCGGTCAATCTCCCAAAGGTGTGCTAATGATAGCGGTGTAGAAGCGAAGCTAAACACAGGTTTGGAGGTTACCTCCAGATTGGTCCTCCCGGCCATCAGGCGAGATCTCATCATCGTCCGAAGAGAATATCGATCTTCATTTTCATAGAAGTCAACAAAGCCACGTCGTCGGAAGTCTTCTGAGAGGAGTATCCGAGTCCTCGGAGGGCAGATAGGAATCGTCAATTCTCGACGTGTCGGCAACCATGGCTCTTCGTCCTATAACGTTGCTCTCTTTCATTCTCTTTTCTTCCATTTCTCTTGGCGTCAGTCCGGGCAGTCTGCTTATAGTGACACTGGCTTCTCACCGATTGAAGCACTCCTTGATCCACCGAACCTTTCCTTCCAGGTGAATCACTCCGTCATTATGACCTATCGGGTGACTTCCCTTTTCGATAGTAGTCCGAGCTTCTTACAATCGGATTTGGTTATCTCTTCCTTCCTCAGTCTGATTATCTCTTTTCTTTTCATCTCTGTGATCCCTCCGATCATCAGATCTGGTTCTTTCTGGAGATCTGTTGGCTGATCTCCCATCTCTCCCTCGGCTATGTTGATAGTCCTTATAAAATCTTCGATACTTACCAAGTTGGACATTCAACTTCTCAAGCTTCCTGGTAAGCAGAGCGATCTGTTCTGCCTGACTTATTATATTCCCAACAGGTTCGTTGGCCTTCGTTTCTTGCCTTGGTTGCCTTAAAAGCAACTGATTTTGAAGTTGAGGCTTCAGCGGGCACCTCATCTTCATCAGCTTGTCCTCTTTCAATCAAATCGAACTCGTGAGCTTTAAGACTCAAGAACAAGCTACTTGGCTTCATCTTTGAAATGTCTTGGCAATCCTTGATTACCGTGACCTTCATGTCCCATTTCTTGGTGAGAGACCTTAGGATTTTGTAGTTGATATCTTTATCAGACATCTCTCTACCAAGTTCTCGAAGCTTGTTTATAGACATTGTAATCCTTCCATCGAGTTCGTTGATGGTTTCGTTGGGCAGCATCTTCAGTTTTTCGAACTTCACCAGTTCGGCTTGTAGACGGCTGTCTTTTATCTGTTCATTTCCCTCGCATATCTCAGCCAGAGTATCCCACATTGCTTTCGCAGATTTGAGATACTTAATCTTTTCCTTGGTGACCTTATCCATGGTTTTCATGATAATATGCCTTGCGATAGTATCTAGAGTGTGCAGCTTTCTTTCCTCTGCATCCATCAAGGCTGGGCTTTTACGCACAAGACTTCCCGGTGCAAAGTCTGGATCTCCTCCAACTGCAGGGTTGTCGTAGTATATGATGATGGGTCCTTTTTCGATGACTTCCATCATTCTGCCACTGATCGAACCTAGATGGTTGGACATATATATGGCCCAATCTACATACTCATCGATTGAGAACTTTGGCGAGATCATGATACATACCGAGGTGTTATCCATCTTTGAGTGATTTTGGAAAATGAATGAGTTTTAAAAATGGTTTTTCAAGATCAGTTCAGTTGACCACAAAGATTCTTCCTCAAGAATCGATGATACACAAAGTCAGTGGTCTGTAGAACCAACTGCTCTGATACCACTTGTAGGTCCCGAACGGGTTAGTGAGGGCAGAAGTCTAGAGGGGAGGGGTGAATAGACTTCTGAAAACCTTTTTGTGCAGATCAGGTGTGAGGGCAATTAGCCCGATCAGAGTGCGGAGTGAATCAGTTTGGGCTGATAACCAACTTACTAATCGCCTGAAGGCAGATCAGTTCGGTAACTATCAGTTTAACCGATGTGTGCGGAAGCTTAAGTTTTACCCGTGTGAAAACCAGTTTTGATAAATCAGATTCCAAAGTTAATCTTTTAATCGAGTTGATGAAGTGTCAAGTTTGATCGGATCGAAGCTTGGTGCTAATCGATCTCAATTTGGAATATGTATATGCTTTTAAAGGTTGTGTGCGATTGTAATCGAGTTAATCAAAGCGATAAAGGCACACAAGATTTATAGTGGTTCGGACAAACCAGTCCTACGCCCACTCTTCCCTATCACAAGGGGCACCTACTTAACCAACTGGACTTTGTTTTATGTGTAAGTCCAACACAGTACACCAACTAGATGTTTAAAGAGTTCACACTCAACCGATCCCAGAGATCAGAACTAGAAACCCTAGTCTGAAATCTTGCTAAACAACTTAACCTAACTTGGGGGTTTGGGTAAGATTGTTTTGGTTCCAACTATGAAATCTTTTTCACAGTATAAGCGAGCCTAACAAACTAGATGAAAAGATTTCTATGCTAAGAACTTATGGGATGAACACTTGATAAAAATAATCTTCTTGATCGTGTTCTTCGTGCGGAAAATCGATATTAGCTTGACTTCTTGATTGTTCGGCGTTTTTCGTTGTGTTTAGTTGTTTCACTCTAAAGTGTAATCCCATATATATAGACCTTGAAATCAAAGAGCCGTTGGAGAGCAATTTGAAGTTCAGGCTATATTTGATAGACTTGCAGGCTTGATGTGACGAGCTTCAGGAACGGCATGGCCAAAAGCGTGAATTTGTACTTTGTAGCCGTTACAGAGAGGTAGCATCGAAATCCCGCAATTGGCTCCGATCATCGTGTCTTGTTCTTATTGGATAGCAGACTCCATTTTTTGGTGTTGTTCTTCCAACTAAGCTTGACATTCTTCTTGTTAAGATCAACGACGTATGATTAGGTGAAACATCAAATTTCACTGGTGGTGACGATCGATCTGAACCGATCATCTACCGATAAGTCTTCAGTGCCGATTGACTTAGCCTCAACTAGCAGACTTCGACCGATGTAGGTCTTCCGGTGCGATCTTGAGTATTGAGTTTGATCTTCATGACTTGGTGAGATATCGGACCCGATCGAACGATCGATCTTCTTTTCTTGTCTTGCATTCGGCCCGTCCGGATATCGGTATCCTTTGAGTCTTGGATCGACCTATACATATTGAGTTTCCCCCTCAATATGTGACCTATCTATTTCATCAGTTGTTCTTTACAATCATTATCAACTGGTCTCCTATAGCAGGTAATATAAACATCAGTCAGCTAACAGGTCTGACTGGTCCTATTACATGTGTTTTTGGAACATTCATCAAAACTATAAATTTCCCAACACTTATTATCGAATGCGTATGACAAGATAAGAACATAAAGCAGTAAAGAACACAACAATGTATAGTGGTTCGGAGACTCAAGCTCCTACATCCACTCTCCTTGTTCCTAGGGAAATTCCTTCAAACACTTCCTAAGGTTTTCTGACTACCTCTGTAGTTTACTAACCTTTCTACTTTGAGCTTTCTGACTACCTCTGTAGTTTACTAACTCAAACTGGACTTATCACCCTCTCGGGCTCGCCTCTAGATGTTTAACGAGTTCACACTCAAATCGGGACTTATCACCCTCTCTCGGGATTGCCTAACAACTACCTCACTCCACCACTAGTTATCTCTTACGAGTATGGGGTTTGGGTTTGGTGTTGTCTCCAACTATGGTGAGATTTTCTCTTACATTTGTTTAGCCTCAATGCTAAGGTTGGGAAAATCTCTCTAAGCTTAAGATACATCGTGGGTTGCTTAGGTTGAGTTCTAGAACACTCTTTGAATATATTTGTATATCTACAGACTTGTGTTCTAAGGTGGGAATGCTTTGACTATAACGCTCTTGGCTCTGTAGCATCTTTTGCATAATCTCCACACTTAATTTGATGGAAGATCTAGTATTTATAGTGTGGATTTGAATGTTACAGTTGGAGAGAATCTCATTCAAATCCATACTATTCTTTGTAGGTTATGCAGCTTTTACAGGCTGGTTGTCTTCCTCTCATTGGTCCACTTCAGCTGGATTCCAACGGCTATATTCCTCAGCTTCAGTGCCTCGGAACATTCAGGATATACTGAGCATTCAGTACATTACTGAGTCTTCAGTAATTACTGTGCCTTCAGGATTTTCTGAGTCTCAGTGTCTTCAGAGACATACTGAGCCTTCAGATTCTCAGTCTCATACTGAGTCTTCAGATTCTCAGTTTCATACTGAGTCTTCAGAAACTTCAGTTTCATACTGAAACTTCAGTTTCTTCAGAAACTTACTGAGTCTTCAGAATATAACCTGTTCTATATCTGCCGACTATACACGGTGCAGATATTATCCTGAACACTCTAAAACTGAATCCTGACTCATCTATAAAGATTATCCTGAACATGTCATACTCAGGAGTTTTGAGATCTAATCAAAATCCTCTTTATTAAATTCATTTCCCAACAATTTCCCCCTTTTTGATGATGTCAAAACCATCTTTTTACAACACAGTTAACCTATACTCAGGTTTCAGTTTTTCCTATTACAAGAATGATATATCTCTTAACAATCAATTCATCAATGAATCTCTCAACAATTTCATCACTAAACAACAATAATCAGACATATCAAATATAAAGACATGTAAAAAGATAATGAGGTATTATCTTTGAGCATAAAGATAAAGTTTCATTGATTGTATGATATCAGTTACAAATTACAATGAACTTTTCAGAAAATAAAGACAAAAACATAAAGAATTACAAGTCTTCAGTCTTGGTCTTCAGTTTTCTGTCTTCAGCTCGGGCTCCTGGCCTCAGGTCTATCTAAGTTCTCACTGTCTTCAATAACATACTGAGTCTCAGGTTTCTTGATTCAGCCGGACCTTATACGTCAGCATCTTGGCTTTTCATGCCGACCGAGTTCGATTTCTTCGACTTGAGACATCGACCCTCAGTCTCTCTTTTACTTCTTGAGTCTCGGATCGGTTTATTCTTGAATCTCGGATCGGTTTTACTTCTCGAGTCTCAGATCTTCTTGAGTCTCGAGATTTTTTACGAGGCTATCTAATTTCTTCTTTGTCCGACGGATATATCTTGGATCAATATATCGAGAATAGCATCGGTAAGTACATCATATCGAGGTTAGCATATCGGTTTTATCATATCGATCTCGATCGCGTCGATATTGATCGATCTCTTCGCTCATCTTACGATGCGCAACCTTCTCTTGATTTTTTGGCTTTAGCCTTTCTTCACTTTCGAATTTTGCCTGATTTCATCAGTTGACTCGGAACTCATCCAACTCATTCGATCTTAATCGGTCTCGTCATGACCTAAATCGATCTCGATCATCTACTTTTGATTCGGCGAGTTCCCCCTCAATTTGTTCTTTCGTTCCCCCTCAACTTGTTATCTGTAAATTATCTTGAATAACACAAGTTGATAATATTTTGGCATAGAACTAAAATATCCCAACAATTTCTCAATTGATAATGACGAGAAAACATCAGAATATATGCATTTTTAAAGAAACGGGTTTTTCTTTAAAAAGATCTGTTCAGGTCGTCACTCTGAAATTAGTGAACCTTTTGAACTCCCGCTCTGATACCAATTGTTGGTATCAGATCAGAGATGGGTTTTAAAAAGATCTGCTCAGGCGAACACATTGAAAAAGCGATCTTTTGAGCTCCCGCTCTGATACTACTTGTTGGTCCCGGTGGAAAAACCATTTTGCGCGTGCGGAAGCAAAACATGTTCGAGCGATGCATATAAAAACAGGGGTGAAGGAATGGTGATTCCAGATTTTTCTCTTTTTGAGCTCATGTGTTGTGTCTTGCTTATTATCGAATGCGTATGACAAGATAAGAACATAAAGCAGTAAAAAACACAACAATGTATAGTGGTTCGGAGACTCAAGCTCCTACATCCACTCTCCCTGTTCCTAGGGAAATTCCTTCAACCACTTCCTAAGGTTTTCTGACTACCTCTGTAGTTTACTAACCTTTCTAATTTGAGCTTTCTGACTACCTCTGTAGTTTACTAACCTTTCTAATTTTAGCTTTCTGACTACCTCTGTAGTTTACTAACTCAAACTGGACTTATCACCCTCTCGGGCTCGCCTCTAGATGTTTAACGAGTTCACACTCCAATCGGGACTTATCACCCTCTCTCGGGATTGCCTAACAACTACCTCACTCCACCACTAGTTATCTCTTACGAGAATGGGGTTTAAGTTTGGTGTTGTCTCCAACTATGGTGAGATTTTCCCTTACATTTGTTTAGCCTCAATGCTAAGGTTGGGAAAATCTCTCTAAGCTTAAGATACATCGTGGGTTGCTTAGGTTGGGTTCTAGAACACTCTTTGAATATATTTGTATATCTACAGACTTATGTTCTAAGGTGGGAATGCTTTGACTATAACGCTCTTGGCTCTGTAGCCTCTTTTGCATAATCTCCACACTTAATTTGATGGAAGATCTAGTATTTATAGTGTGGATTTGAATGTTACAGTTGGAGAGAATCTCATTCAAATCCATACTATTCTTTGTAGGTTATGCAGCTTTTACAGGCTGGTTGTCTTCCTCTCATTGGTCCACTTCAGCTGGATTCCAACGGCTATATTCCTCAGCTTCAGTGCCTCGGAACATTCAGGATATACTGAGCATTCAGTACATTACTGAGTCTTCAGTAATTACTGTGCCTTCAGGATTCTCTGAGTCTCAGTGTCTTCAGAGACATACTGAGCCTTCAGATTCTCAGTCTCATACTGAGTCTTCAGATTCTCAGTTTCATACTGAGTCTTCAGAAACTTCAGTTTCATACTGAAACTTCAGTTTCTTCAGAAACTTACTGAGTCTTCAGAATATAACCTGTTCTATATCTGCCGACTATACACGGTGCAGATATTATCCTGAACACTCTAAAACTGAATCCTGACTCATCTATAAAGATTATCCTGAACATGTCATACTCAGGAGTTTTGAGATCTAATCAAAATCCTCTTTATTAAATTCATTTCCCAACAATTTCCCCCTTTTTGATGATGTCAAAACCATCTTTTTACAACACAGTTAACCTATACTCAGGTTTCAGTTTTTCCTATTACAAGAATGATATATCTCTTAACAATCAATTCATCAATGAATCTCTCAACAATTTCATCACTAAACAACAATAATCAGACATATCAAATATAAAGACATGTAAAAAGATAATGAGGTATTATCTTTGAGCATAAAGATAAAGTTTCATTGATTGTATGATATCAGTTACAAATTACAATGAACTTTTCAGAAAATAAAGACAAAAACATAAAGAATTACAAGTCTTCAGTCTTGGTCTTCAGTTTTCTGTCTTCAGCTCGGGCTCCTGGCCTCAGGTCTATCTAAGTTCTCACTGTCTTCAATAACATACTGAGTCTCAGGTTTCTTGATTCAGCGGACCTTGTCTGATCAGGTATACTAACACTCATGCTGACTGAGTTCAGTTTCTTCTGACTTCATACATCCTGACCCTCAGGTCTCTCTTTTTACTTATCGAGTCTCGGATCGGTTTTTCTTTCTTGAATCTCGGATCGGTTTTACTTCTTCGAGTCTCGAGATCTTCGAGTCTCGAGATTACTTTTACACAGGCTATCTATTTTCTTCTTTGTCTGATCGGATATATCTTCAGATCAATATATCAGAATATCATCTAGTAAGTACATCATATCAGGTTAGCATATCAGGTTTATCATATCTGATCTCGATCACGTCTGATCTTGATCAGTCTCTTATGCTCATCTTCTGATCTGCAACCTTCTCTTCTGATTTGCTGGCTTTAGCTTTTCTTCACTTCTGAATTTTGCAAAGCTCATCAGTTGACTCCGGAACTCATCTAACTCATCTGATCTTGATCAGTCTCGTCTGTAGCCTCGTCTGATCTCGATCATCTACTTTTGATTCCGTGAGTTCCCCCTCAATTTGTTCTTTCGTTCCCCCTCAACTTGTTATCTGTAAATTATCTTGAATAACACATGTTGATAATGTTTGGCATAGAACTAAAATATCCCAACAATTTCTCAATTGATAATTAAGCCAAAACATCAGAATATATGCATTTTTAAAGAAACAGGTTTTTCTTTAAAAAGATCTGTTCAGGTCGTCACTCTGAAATTAGTGAACCTTTTGAACTCCCGCTCTGATACCAATTGTTGGTATCAGATCAGAGATGGGTTTTAAAAAGATCTGCTCAGGCGATCACATTGAAAAAGCGATCTTTTGAGCTCCCGCTCTGATACTACTTGTTGGTCCCAGTGGAAAAACCATTTTGCGCGTGCGGAAGCAAAACATGTTCGAGTAATGCATATAAAAACAGGGGTGAAGGAATGGTGATTCCAGATTTTTCTCTTTTTGAGCTCATGTGTTGTGTCTTGCTTATTATCGAATGCGTATGACAAGATAAGAACATAAAGCAGTAAAGAACACAACAATGTATAGTGGTTCGGAGACTCAAGCTCCTACATCCACTCTCCCTGTTCCTAGGGAAATTCCTTCAACCACTTCCTAAGGTTTTCTGACTACCTCTGTAGTTTACTAACCTTTCTAATTTGAGCTTTCTGACTACCTCTGTAGTTTACTAACCTTTCTAATTTTAGCTTTCTGACTACCTCTGTAGTTTACTAACTCAAACTGGACTTATCACCCTCTCGGGCTCGCCTCTAGATGTTTAACGAGTTCACACTCTAATCGGGACTTATCACCCTCTCTCGGGATTGCCTAACAACTACCTCACTCCACCACTAGTTATCTCTTACGAGAATGGGGTTTAAGTTTGGTGTTGTCTCCAACTATGGTGAGATTTTCCCTTACATTTGTTTAGCCTCAATGCTAAGGTTGGGAAAATCTCTCTAAGCTTAAGATACATCGTGGGTTGCTTAGGTTGGGTTCTAGAACACTCTTTGAATATATTTGTATATCTACAGACTTATGTTCTAAGGTGGGAATGCTTTTACTATAACGCTCTTGGCTCTGTAGCCTCTTTTGCATAATCTCCACACTTAATTTGATGGAAGATCTAGTATTTATAGTGTGGATTTGAATGTTACCATTGGAGAGAATCTCATTCAAATCCATACTATTCTTTGTAGGTTCTGCAACTTTTTCAGGCTGGTTGTCTTCCTCTCATTGGTCCACGTCAGCTGGATTCCAACGGCTATATTCCTCAGCTTCAGTGCCTCGGAACATTCGAGGATATCTTTGAGCATTCAAGACATTCTCGAGTCTTGATAATTATTGTGCCTTCAGGATTCTCTGAGTCTCAGTGTCTTCAGAGACATCTTGAGCCTTGATTCTCGATCTCATCTTGAGTCTTGATTCTCGATTTCATCTTGAGTCTTAAACTTCGGTTTCATCATGAAAACGATTTCTTGAAACTTTCTTGAGTCTTGAGAATCTAACTTTTTTTCTATATCTGCCGACTATACACGGTGCAGATATTATCCTGAACACTCTAAACCAAATCGACTCATCTATAAAGATTATCCTGAACATGTCATACTCAGGGGTTTTGGGATCTAATCAAAATCCTCTTTATTAAATTCATTTCCCAACAATTTCCCCCTTTTTGATGATGCCAAAACCATCTTGTTACAACACACTTAACCTATACTCAGGTTTCAGTTTTTCCTATTACAGGAATGGTATATCTCTTAACAATCAATTCATCAATGAATCTCTCAACAATTTCGTCACTAAACAACATTAATCAGGCATATCAAATATAAAGACATGTAAAAAGATAATGAGGTATTATCTTTGAGCATAAAGATAAAGTTTCATTGATTGTATGATATCAGTTACAGATTACAATGAACGTTTCAGAAAGTAAAGACAAAAACATAAAGAATTACAAGTCTTCAGTCTTGGTCTTCAGTCTTCTGTCTTCAGCTCGGGCTCCTGGCCTCAGGTCTATCTGAGTTCTCAGTGTCTTTAATAACATACTGAGTCTCAGGTTTCTTGATTCAGCCGGACCTTATGCGATCAGCATATCTTGACACTTTCATCTAACTGAGTTCGGTTTCTTCCGACCGAGACATCTTTGACCCTCAGTCTCTCTTTTTACTTCTTGAGTCTCGGATCGGTTTTCTTTCTTGAATCTCGATCGGTTTTTACTTCTCGAGTCTCGAGATCTTCTTCGAGTCTCGAGATTACTTTACGAGCTATCGATTTCTTCTTTATACGACGGATATATCTTCAGATCAATATATCAGAATAACATCTGGTAAGTACATTATATCAGGTTAGCATATCGGGTTTATCACATCTGATCTCGACCACGTCCCGATCTTGATCGATCTCTTTTATTCTTACGATCGCAACCTTCTCTTACGATTTCTTTGGCTTTATCTTTTCTTCACTTCTGAATTTTGCACAGCTCATCAGTTGGCTCCGGAACTCATCTAACTCATCTGATCTTGATCAGTCTCGTCTGATCTCGATCATCTACTTTTGATTCCGTGAGTTCCCCCTCAATTTGTTCTTTCGTTCCCCCTCAACTTGTTATCTGTAAATTATCTTGAATAACACAAGTTGATAATGTTTTGGCATAGAACTAAAATATCCCAACAATTTCTCAATTGATAATGACGCCAAAACATCAGAATATATGCATTTTTAAAGAAACGGGTTTTTCTTTAAAAAGATCTGTTCAGGTGGTCACTCTGAAATTAGTGAACCTTTTGAAACTCCCGCTCTGATACCACTTGTTGGTATCAGATCAGAGACAGGTTTTAAAATAGATCTGCTCAGGTTATCACATTGAAAAAGGTAATCTTTTGAGCACCTGCTCTGATACCACTTGTTGGTATCAGATCAGAGACATGTTTTAAATTAGATTTGCTCAGGTGATCACATTGAAAATGGTAATCTTTTGAGCACCTGCTCTGATACCACTTGTTGGTATCATATCAGAGACAGGTTTTAAAATAGACCTGCTCAGGTGATCACATTGAAAAAGGTAATCTTTTTAGCACCTGCTCTGATACCACTTGTTGGTCCCGGTGGAAAAACCATTTTGCGCGTGCGGAAGCAAAACATGTTCGAGCGATGCATATAAAAACAGGGGTGAAGGAATGGTGATTCCAGATTTTTCTCTTTTTGAGCTCATGTGTTGTGTCTTGCTTATTATCGAATGCGTATGACAAGATAAGAACATAAAACAGTAAAGAACACAACAATGTATAGTGGTTCGGAGACTCAAGCTCCTACATCCACTCTCCCTGTTCCTAGGGAAATCCCTTCAAGCACTTCCTAAGGTTTTCTGACTACCTCTGTAGTTTACTAACCTTTCTACTTTGAGCTTTCTGACTACCTCTGTAGTTTACTAACTCAAACTGGACTTATCACCCTCTCGGGCTCGCCTCTAGATGTTTAACGAGTTCACACTCCAATCGGGACTTATCACCCTCTCTCGGGATTGCCTAATAACTACCTCACTCCACCACTAATTATCTCTTACGAGAATGAGGTTTGGGTTTGGTGTTGTCTCCAACTATGGTGAGATTTTCCCTTACATTTGTTTAGCCTCAATGCTAAGGTTGGAAAAATCTCTCTAAGCTTAAGATACATCGTGGGTTGCTTAGGTTGGGTTCTAGAACACTCTTTGAATATATTTGTATATCTACAGACTTGTGTTCTAAGGTGGGAATGCTTTGACTATAACGCTCTTGGCTCTGTAGCATCTTTTGCATAATCTCCACACTTAATTTGATGGAAGATCTAGTATTTATAGTGTGGATTTGAGTGTTACCGTTGGAGAGAATCTCATTCAAATCCATACTATTCTTTGTAGGTTCTGCAGCTTTTTCAGGCTGGTTGTCTTCCTCTCATTGGTCCACGTCAGCTGGATTCCAACGGCTATATTCCTCAGCTTCAGTGCCTCGGAACATTCGGGATATCTCGAGCATTCAAGACATTCGAAGTCTTGATAATTCTTGTGCCTTGAGATTCTCAGTCTCGGTGTCTTGAGAGACATCTTGAGTCTTGATTCTCGATTTCATCTTGAGTCTTGAAAACTTCGGTTTCATCTTGAAACCAGTTTCTTGAAACTCTTGAGTCTTGAATCTAACACATTTCTATATCTGCCGACTATACACGGTGCAGATATTATCCTGAACACTCTAAAACTGAATCCTGACTCATCTATCAAGATTATCCTGAACATGTCATACTCAGGGGTTTTGGGATCTAATCAAAATCCTCTTTATTAAATTCATTTCCCAACACTTTTACATATAATAGCAATAAAATTTATGTATTGACCTACTTTATAGGAGTGTTACTCTTCCAACAAAATATTGAATGGAAGTTGTTTTTAAAAACAAGTTAAAATAGATATGTGCTATATATAATTGATTGACCTTACTATTTTTACATGTACATATATATCATTTTAATAGTTGACTTTGACTAAACCCGATGGCATAAACTTCGGTGTGTTGGTGTGATATGCATGCAATAAAATTTGGTTAAGATGCATCACTTCTTTGAAACACCAAGTTCAGTTCATGCTTCATACATATGTGCATGTAAGAAATTAAAATCGATAGGAATTAGGAAACCAATAATATAAAATTATAAATTAGCATAATTAATGTTATACCAACCTAAAAGTTAATTTTAATTCCTTTATATGCTTATAAATTAGAAATATGCATTTTAATCTGAAACAATTTGTTTAAGAGGATACAATGTGTTTCTCGAACAGTACATATAATTTAATTGGATTATCGAGTTGGTAATTAAGATGATCCTAATTCCTCTATTACGTCTGATAATTATTTTCTTTCATCAACATAATGAATAAAAATAAAGTATAATCATAATTGTTGGGAGATGAATTTAATAAAGATATGATTTTGATTAGATCCCAAAACCCCTGAGTATGACATGTTCATGATAATCTTGATAGTTGAGTCAGAATTCAGTTTTAGAGTATTTAGGATGTTATCTGCAAAATGTATAGTCAGCAGATATAGATCAGGTTAGGATCTGAAGATTCTGAAGAACTCAGTAAGTTTCTGAAGAAATCGAAGTTTCAGTATGAAACTGAAGTTTCTGAAGACTCAGTGTGAAACTGAGATACTGAAGACTTAGTATGAAACTGAGATACTGAAGACTCAGTATGAAACTGAAGAACTGAAGACTCAGCATGAAGACTCAGTATATCAGTCAGTATATCTGTGAAGACTCAGAAGACGCTGAAGACTCTGAATACACAGAAGACAGAAGACAGAAGACTGAAGAACTGAAGATCAAGAATACTGAAGGCACAGTAATTACTGAAGACTCAGTAATATACTGAATGCTCAGTATAAACCTGAATGTTCCGAGGCACTGAAAATATCTATCTGAAGGATTCAATACTGAGAAGATCGCGATTCCTTAGAAAAATAGATATTTCCCAAGACATTCAAATGCAGACAAAAGGAACTAAGACAAAGTGTTGTTAAGGTTATATCAACTCAGTGATTGTAACCAAAAGAGCCGTTGAGTTGTCTACCTTTAAACTGGAGACAAAAGTCAAAAAGAGGAAGACAACACTGTACCATACTGACACTGACAGCGACAGGTCACTGAAAAGATGTCAGAAGTACTAAGTTTCAGACTGCAAAAAGTGAAGACCGGCTACATGAAAGGCTATTGCCTAAAACGTGTTAGGGAGTGTCAAACCCTAAATATAGCCGTTTCTCACACACCATAAGAGGAAACTCACGAAGCTATCTCTCCAACGGATAGTTTTTCAAGAGTGACCTTGGTGTATGCCTATAAATACTTGCGACCTTCTACATTGAAAGGTTACGGGAAATTTGTAAGCAACCCAAGAGCTCAAACTTATTATTGCAAGTTGAAGCACTCGAAAAACTAAGAGTTTCCCAAGTGCTTTAAATCGAAGAGAGCTCATTCCACTAAGCCTAGCTTGATAAGATATATCCAAAGCTTAGTCGAGATATCCTAGCCTTTGCATTGTTCTTTAGTGTAAAGGATATCTCATCCTAGTTGGAAACCAACCAAGAAACCCCAAACCCTTTGTAAGGTAGTTTGAGTGTGATTGTTGGTGAGATTGGAGTTGTAAAGAGTAAGTAAACTACATTGAGGTAGTTAGAAAGCTCTAGAGAAGAAGTGAGTAATCTATCTTGGATAGACATAAAGCTTGTGTGAGTTTTGAGTTAGTAAACTACAGAGGTAGTAAGAAAGCTCAAAATTAGAAAGGTTAGTAAACTACAGAGGTAGTCAGAAAGCCTAAGAAAGTGATTAGTGAATTTCTCTGAAAAGATCAGGGAGAGTGGACGTAGGAGCTTGAGTCTCTGAACCACTATAATTTGCTGTGTTCTTTGCTTTCTGTTTTGCTTGATTTATCTGTTGCATTACTTTGTCTTGAAAGCATATTTTCACTGATATTTCAGTTGGAATCAATCCACTGAAAGTTGCATATAAATTGAATCACAGCCTAATCACTATTCCATTAAAGGAAGGTTTTTCAGCAAAAGCTTAAAACGAGTATAAACTAAGGGCCAACCATTCCGCACATCTGAGTAGCTAGAACAGATAGTTACCAAACTGAACTTACTCTTCTGAGGGTTCAGTAAGTTAGTTATCTGATCCAAGCAACTCAGGATCTCTGAAAACTCAGGACTCAGTTGGGATTATCTGAGGTATCTGAAAGCAGCTTAGGATCACTGTCTCAGATAGACTTTGACTCAGAGCGATTTGTGCTTCTCAGGACCAAATCATCAGGACAACTTGACCCAAGCTGACCTCAGTAAGAAAAGTTTTAAAAACACTGAACACGTGTATTCCCCCCATACACGTGTAAGACTCATTTTCACCGGGACCAACAAGTGGTATCAGAGCAGTGATTCAACTTGACCACCTGCTTTGTTGACTAAAGTTTTATTTTCTAAAAATACTTGTGGTCTATCTGAACTGATCATATTTGCCGAATTCTTAAAAAAACTCAGATAAAATGTCATCTAAGAAACTTCCCATGTTCTCAGTAGAGAACTATGATTTATGGAGACTGAGAATGCAGGCTCACCTGTATTCTAAACATGAACATATGTGGAGAGTGGTCTCTGAAGGACCATTCCAATTTACTGTGGTGAATCCCAGAGGAACAGAAAATGAGAGAAACGATCCTAGAGCAGAATTTCCTAAGTCTGATGACCAACTGACTCCTGAGGAGAGGAAGTTAGTCAATCTAGACTATATTGCTAAAGACACACTATACAGTACAATTGATGATGGTGTGATGGGAATGATCTCTCACTATAATACTGTAAAAGAAATTTGGGATACACTAGCTGTAATGTGCCAAGGCACATATCATATCAAGGAAAACAAACTTTCAGTTGCAATTGGAAAGTTTGATAGTTTTGAAATGGATGAAGGTGAATCTATAGAAAAATTGGAAGTCAGATTCACTAGCATTATGAATGATCTAAATGCACTTGGTAAGAAATATCCACAGAGAGAAGTTGCATTGAAAATTCTTAGAGGTCTTTCTAAGAAATGGGATATACATCAAAGTGGTGATTGAAAACACCAAAACATTAATTCAATGCCATACCAACAAGTCTTCTCCGAAATTTGAAGGCCTATGAGTTAAGTAATTGATAAGAAATCTAAAATGGTCGACAAAGAAAGATGATTCATCATCTAGTAAGAATGTGGCTTTTAAGGCCAAGGATAAAACCTGTAAAACTAGAGAGTCTGAGAACTCCCTTGCTAAAAATCAGGATTTGCTTGAGGATAAGCTAGCACTGATGGCATGGAGGTTTGAAAGACTTAATAGTCGATATGGAAAATATAAAAACTATTACAGGAATCACAGGTACCAGAAGAAACCTGAGGACAAATCAACCGAGAGAAGAAGAAGGACACGAAAGTCGAGGGATCTTCATCTAAAAAAGAAAGGACTCCAAGTCCAAAGAAGAAAGTGATCGGGATGATGATGCCAACAGATCTTTACAATTGCGAAAAAAGAAAGGTCACTTCAAAGATGATTGTCCCGACCGAGTGCTAAGGAGAGAAGAGAAAGACAGCAAAAAGAGACAAGAAGTTCTCCAACAGAAAAGCCATGGTTGCAGAAGAAGAACATTCTGAGAAGGGAACTAGCTCTTCAGATGAAATATTCTCAGACAGTGAAAGTGATGACATATGTCTGATGGCTATTGAGGAGGTAAACTCTTCTTTTTCTCTGTTGTTGCTCCTACACTAGCACAAGAGTTGTCAAGTTCAATATGAAATCATTTTGACCGATGGATTCTTTTGAGAGTCTAATGAAGGACTATCTTTTTTTTTACAAGAACTCGCTAAATGAAACTCAAGAGCGAAATAAAGGAATGAAAATTTGAAAAAACTTAAGTGGAAAGACTCTAGCAAAAACGAAATCACTTCTCAATTAATGGGAGCTCTTGATGAACTTGATGTTACGAAGACAACTCTCGAGAGAAAGAGAAGTTGATAGTGACCCTGGCGAAAAGCTAGAGAAATCCATTTCAAGAGATTCAAATTTGATCGTAACTAAGTTCAATGACCTCTCTCGAGAAGCATGAAACTCTACGAAATGTGAGGATAATGCATGGAAGAAGTTTAACTCTATTGAAATCGCATCTAAAGTAATAGATGAAATTAGGAGTTACTAGAGATCTGTCACTATAAAATCTGGATTGGGATACATTCGAGGGGGAACCTAACAAGGTCATCGAATCTTTGCATCAAGTAGCAAGAAGACAATCTTTGTAAAACCAAGTGGCACCCACACTTCAAAATCAAGAAATGCCCAAGGTTGTAGACAAGGAAAAGGACCCATGGTTTGAAAAAAACCGAATGATCGGTAGGAAAGCCCAAACCTCGGTGAAGGCTAGAAAACACGAGCACTCGATTGAAAAATTTCGAGCAAGTACTTCAAAGCCTCGGGCTAAGAATGCAAAACCGAAAGGATCCGAATCGAACCATCGGAGGAATCTTGGAAGAGAAACACTTTCAAGCAGAGACATTCTCAATGAAGAGACCAAGTCCTCAGATATCTTGAAAGACCCAAATTTCAAAGACAGCAACCTGAACCCCACTTGCCTAAGGGTAAAGGTTACGAACCCGAAGTCAACAAAGATTGAGACCCGGTTGACAGAAGCCAAAACAAATGAACAAAAAGGCTGAACCAAAGAAAAATTCAAAAGCCCATGTTCATGCTAAGGCAAGCACTCATACATGCGGGGAAACCTGGTAAGGCACCCAGAGTAGTAAATGTGTATGTAGATGTTTATGGAAGATAGATCAGCCACTCTAAAGTGATTAGAGTTGTCAGGCAGATTTGGATTCCGATAGGTACAACTAACCTTGTAGGACCCTACACAAATTGGGTACCTAAAAATTGATCATTTTTTGGGAGGAAAACAAGGGCATTGGTGATTGAAGATCACATAGCGTTGATGAGTAGAGATGAAAAAAAGCCCACGATGTATGGTATCTTGACGGTGGATGCTCAAGACATATGGCAGATTCAAGAAGATACTCATTGACTATGTTGGACAAAGAGGCCCTCGGATCACTTTTGGAGATAACTCAAGGACGGATCAAGGATATGGAACTTTGGAAATCGACTCGATTCATATCCATGGTGTTTTCATATGTATCCGGATTGAAGCATAACTTGCTTTCAATAAGCCATTTCTGTGATAAGGGTTTTAACGTTGAGTTCTCTAAGAACTTATGTTATGTGAAAGATGATATCTCACGAGAAAGTATTCTTGTTGGTACTAGAAAAGGAAATGTGTATCTTGATTGGAGTTCAACTCCTAAAGATACATGTTTGGTTGAAAAAAGTTCCACAAATACCAGTTGGTTATGGCATAAAAGAATGAATCGCCTGAATTTCAAAACCCTGAATAAACTTGCAAGATTAGCTCTTGTGAGAGGATTGCCTAATGAAGTGTTCAAGAAGGAACATATTTGTGATGCGTAAAAAAAAAGGAAAATAAATTAGAGCATCATTTTAAAAGCAAAGTAGATGTTTTCTCTTGAAAGAATACTTGATTGTTGCATATGGATCTTTTTGGTCCAATAACACCAAAGTGAGCACCAATGGCGGAAATACACACTAGTAGTAGTTGATGACTACTCAAATATATGGGGTCATAAGAAGAAAAAGAGACTCGAGATAAAAGTTGCTTTGAATTCTTGAAAAGGCTCAGTATTGAGAAAAATCTGAGTGTGGTCAAAATCAGATATGACAAGGGAACTGAATTTATAAATCATATTATATCTGATTATTGTGAAGCAAATGAAATTTCTCATGAAACATCAGCTGCAAGGACCCTCAACAAAATGGTGTTCTTTGAAAGAAGGAATGGGACTCGAAAGAAGTTCGCAAGGACAATGATACCAAGCGGATATTCCTAAAAAAGATTTTGAAATCGGGTTATCAACTTTGCATGCTATTCTCGGAAACGGATCCATGCTGATCAAGAGTCAAGGCAAAACACCCTATGAGCTTTGGAATGAAAGGAAGCCGCTTGTTTCTTTCTTTCGTGTGTTTGGTTGCAAGTGTTTCATACACAATAATGGTAAAGATCGAGTTGAAAACATTTGATAGTAAAGGCGATGAAGGAATATTCTTAGGATATTCTCAAGTCGATAAAAGCTTTCGAGTTTACATTTGTAGGACTCTTATTGTGGAGGAAACACCTCATGTTGTTTTTTGATGAATCTACTTGTGTTCGGAAGAAACAGAACATGAGTCTTAAGAAGAAGCATCAAGAGAATCACCGATTAAGCCCGAAAAAGAATGACAAAACATCCATTGAACACGAAAAAGAAGAAGTCGGTCACCATCTATGATTGGGTGACTCGGACTCGAATAAAGAAGTTCGAGGATGGAACTCGGGATGGTGAGACTCGGGATGGAAAGTCTTCAATGAAGGAAAACCAACACACTGAAGGTGACTAACGAGCAGACACCGATTGGACTCGGGTATGTGATGCCAATGAAGATGTGGTCACGGTGAGGCAAATTCGAATCTATCAACCAAAGGAGAACAAATGTCTCGACAATGTTCGAATAGAATTTACCCCGAGGAAGATGATTCCCTTTCTCCTTTTCTCGTTGTTCCCTCGAGTTTCTTGAATTAATCGAAACCTAACATTTTAAATGTTGAGGATACTATTGAAGGGGAACATCTAGAAGAAGATGGTTAGATAGTCACCCTATAAGTCGATTGTGGGTGATCTAACTGAAGGTGTCAAAACAAGAAGGTTCCATGGTGAGAGTGCACTATTCCTTTTGCTTCCTATCGGAGAAAGAGCTCTTCGAGATTGGTGAAGCTCAACAAGATTCTCATTGGATTCTTTGCTATGCAAGATGAAATTTGAATCAATTCTCAAGAAATGAAGTATGGGAGCTAGTGGATAGACACGAAAGGCACAATGTCATTGGAACCAAGTGGGTATTTAAGAATAAAAGAGATGAAAACAACAACATTGTAAGAAACAAGGCAAAGCTAGTTGCACAAGGTTATTCCCAAGAAGAAGGCTTGGATTATGATGAAACCTTTGCACCGGTTGCAAGACTAGAAGTCATCGATTGTTTCTTGCATATCTTTGGCCACATGAAGTTCACGGTCTATCAAATGGATGTGAAAAGTGCATTTCTCGAGCGGTGTGCTTAAAGAAGGTTTATGTAGAACAACCTCCCGGTTTCAAACAGAATGACCAAGTTTAGGTGCTCGAAAAAGCCTTGTATGGTCTTAAGCAAGCACCCGAGCATGGTATGATACTCTTTCTCGGTTTCTTCTTGACCATGGTTTTGTCAAAGGAACATTGATAGAACTCTGTTAGGGATAGAAGATGGGGAGATATCTTCTTGGTTCAGGATATATGTTGATGACATCATTTTGGATCTCAAACCATCACAATTTGTGTGAAAAGTTTTCAACACCGATGAAAGGCAAGTTTGAGATGTCAATGATGGGAGAGATGAATTTCTTTCTAGGTCTTCAAGTGAAACAATCAAAGGAAGGAATCTTCATCAACGTGCAAAGTACACCGGGGATCCGATTGCCAAGTATGGTGTCTGAGATTGCAATGCGTTAGAATTCCTATGAATACTAACTACAAGATGGATCGATTACGAAAGGCAAATCAAGAAGTCATAATCGATTATAGAGGAATCATTGGATCATTGCTCTATCTCATGACAGTAGTAAGTAGGATATAACATTTCTTTGTTGGGATATGTGCAAGATACCAAGCTAATCCTAAGGCTAGTCACATGGAAGTCGCCAAAAAGATCTTGAAGTATCTTAAGGGCACAATGAATAGAGGATTATGGTATCCAGCTGATGATAACCTTGAATTAACTGGTTACTCAGATGCTGATTATGGAGGTTGCAGGAATGACAGAAAGTCCACTACAGGAACTTGTCAATTTCTTGGAAGCAAGCTGATATCTTGGTTTTCAACGAAGCAGGACCTCAAAGAGCAACCAAGATCTCTGGGAAAGTTGAATCGTGGGCTGCAGGAAGTCTGCTTGCAGTGCTCGATTCTTTGGCTCAGACAACAATTAAGGAATTATAAAGTTGTAGCCAATGAAGTACCAATATTTAGTGACAATAATAGTGCCATTGCTATTTCACAAAATCTGGTATTGCACACCAGATGCAAGCATGTGGATATCAGACATCACTTCATCAGAGATCATGTCGAGAAAAAGGACATCGGGATGGAGAAAATTCATACTGATAAGCAGAGAGCTGATATCTTGACTAAACCTTTGGCTGAATCAAGATTTCAGGAACTATCAGTTGAATTAGGGATGTTGGATCCAGGTGTATAGAGTAAAATCTGAAAAAATTGAAGATTTTCAGATGCATGAAGTTTTCTCAAAATTCTTATGAGAAACCTCAGGATAAAATTGGAAATCTTTGAATCGAGTCTCGAAACTTCAGTTCTTGAAGGTCAATTACTTTCGAAAGTATCTTGAACCATTTCGAAGATTTTCGATATCATCTTCGACAATTTTATCAAGGTCAATACTCAGTAAGACTGATAGAGGAAAATTAGTCTGAAGAAGTAATGACTCATGCGACTCATTTATTGCTTAAGTGAAACTCAGTAATCATTCGCAATAAATACAAAACACCTGAGGAATGTTTTTGGGTGGGATCTTTGAAATTCCTAAAAAGGGTCAAACAGTCATTAAATGCTCTATTACATTTAATCACCAATGAAGTTAAAATGGCGGCTTACTTTTTTAGGGATCGACCTTTTCATGATAATTAATATCGTGGATTAATCTTAACCGTTGTTTTTCACCAAACCAGTACGACTTCCCACGATCTCGAGCTATTTATTCCTTTGAAAGTCATTCAAGCCAAATTTTATTGAAACCCTTCATTCCCAAAAACCTTCTACAAATAAATCCCTTTTACCCAGAAAAACATCATCACTCAAAACCCTAAATCTTCAAATCTCAAATGGCTCCTACCATGTTCGAAAGATTAGCCGAGACAAATAAGCCATGGTATGAGTACGTAGTTTCTCTGGAGAGTACCACCAATGCCAAGCACGAAGAAGAGGCGCTCCATTTAATCCGATTGGCGAAACTGACGAACCTCGTCGCGAATCGGGAGGAGTATGAGTATACTCGAGGTAATAGAGTTTGTCGCTAATTTGGAAATAAATGAGGATGATTGTATAGAGTCAAAGATTTCTGTTTCTCATCTTGAACAATCGATGAAGTATGTGGATTTTGTTCGAGAGCTCTATATTGTCCCTAAGAACTTAAACGACGTATTTGAGTTGTGCGATAGGGGAGATGATCCCTCATTGTATATGTTGGGACGGGAGCAAGAGTATCTTGATGGGATTCTTGAGAATCCTATTAAGTTTGAGGCAACTCTGCATAAGCGGCATCTAAAGTAAAATCTGAGTATTGATGGATATTGTTGGAAAGTGCATCATGAGTCGATCTGGAAGCTTCGAGCAGATCAGCACTCCCAAACTCTGACTTATGGCGGCGATCGAGGACTCACCCACCAAGGAGTTCAACTGGTTGAAATATCTGATCAAGGTGGTGAGTGAGCAAACTAAGGTCATAAGAAGGGAGGATGGAGTAGTATCTATCAAAGGCAGGATCCTCCATGCCACCAAAATAGCTTTTATTTTGGAGATGTGCAGAGAGGAGGAGGATATCTTTTCCAAATCTACTCCATTCCCTAAGTCCAAAGTAATGTTCAAGCCCTTTGCGGCAAAGAGGGCGATTAGAGGGAAGAAAGAGAAGAAAGTGGAATCACCGATTCGCCATTTCTTTCTTTGAAGAAAGCCAACAAACGGGGAAAGGTCTTGTTGGATGCCAAGAAGGAGCGAGGTGAGAAATTGAAAAAAGAAAACCCTTGCTCCAAAGCGCAAAAGGATGGTGGTTCTCACTGATGATGATGATGAAAGTGAGGCGAGGAGATTGACTGAGAGCCAAACCTTTCGAAATTGCCTTTACTTGTATTGGCTCAGGCTATCTCAAAGGCACAGGATCAAACTGAGGAGCAAGTCTTCTCTGAGGTTCTTGAGACGTCACTTAGTTCTGATAAGTTCTCTCAAGAAAGGAGGTGGAGAAGCCAGTCTACACTCAGGTTTCAGAGGAAACAATGGGGAAGTTCTTTCAGAGAGAAACCGAGTGGTAGAGGAAGGATTGGTACAAGCCTGGTGGTCTTGAAATGCCCATCAAGAGAAAGAATATGGCGATGAAAGAGCCTGAGGGCCAAAGAGCAAAGGCTTCTAAGCCAATTCAGAGGAAGTTATTGCTGTATATTGAAGAATCTGAGGTTGAGCCTAAGAAGAAGGTCTTCAATACCAGAAGCGCTATGAAAACACTCCAGATTGAACAAGCGAAGAAAGCGGTACATACATTTACGGTGTACCAAATGATCGAGAAAGAAGGTAGAAGAAGAGCAGAAAAGAAGGAGTGGGTTCAAAAAGTTCGCAAGCAAGAGGAGAGGGAACACTAAAGCACAAAAATGGCCGCATGTTGACAAATGGATGCCAGTCCATCTCAACGATGCATGGAAAAAATCAAGAGAACCTTCTGGTTCTACTATGTTGTGCTCAGAGAATGGAGAGGGGAGAGCTCGAGATCCGAATGAGGCTTTCATCGACTATCTCTCGACCTTCTATCCTAAATATCTTCAAGGATGGATAAATCTTGCGGATGAAGGAAAGGTCGCAGATAACCGCCCACGGTCCATACGTGTACCCTCCTCCTCCTATTTGGAGAATGGTTTGTGTAAATGAGAAAGCCATTTCTCAGGAAATCACTCAGTACGCCACTCAGTTAGGTCTGACAGGGAACAATCCTGATATCATCAAAGAAAGAGATGAGCTGAAAAGAAGATATTACAGAATGTTCAACCTTGAAGTCCCTGCTGATGAGGTGGAAGAGCAGAGCTGAAGAGCCGAACTGAAGATCAGAATTGAAGAGAAAGCGGTGAAGAGCCGAATCAAGATCGATCCAAGATCGAATCTGAAGAGCCGAAAGTAAAAAAGAAGAGAAAGCGAAGATAAAGACTCAGAAGATTCTTGTATTCCTTTTTTTTTGTCTTTTTGATTTTGTTCAGATAAGATTCATTGTAACTTGTAACAGTCTACCTATCATCAATGAAAACTTATCATTTATGCTCAAAAGATAATATCTCATTATCTTATTTACATGTCTTTTAATTTTGATATGCCTGAATGACTGTCTCTGAATTAATTGTTGGGAAATTAAGTATTTGGTGATGAATCCTTTGAGAGATTCTTTACTGAAGAAATTATTGGGAGATTAATTGTTGGGAGACTAATTATTTATGGGAAAATTGTTGAAAATAAAACCAATCTTGTAATAGGATAAACTGAAACCTGAGTATAGGTTAAGTATGTTTGTAACAAGATAGGTTTTGACATCATCAAAAAGAGGGAAATTGTTGGGAGATGAATTTAATAAAGATATGATTTTGATTTGATTCCAAAACCCCTGAGTATGACATGTTCAGGATAATCTTGATAGTTGAGTCAGGATTCAGTTTTAGAGTATTCAGAAGGTTATCTGCAAAATGTATAGTCGATGAGATATAGATCGGGGTTAGGATCGAAGATTACGAAGAACTTCGATAAGTTTACGAAGAAACCGAAGTTTCGATATGAAATGAAGTTTCAAGACTTCGATTGAAACGGAGATATCAAGACTCAAGATGAAACGAGATATCAAGACTCAAGATGAAATCAAGAAATCAAGACTCAAAGATGAAGACTCGGTATATCAGTCAGTATATATGTGAAGACTCGGAAAAAGGTGAAGACTCGAAGACTCAAGACACGTAAGATGTAAGATCAAGAATCGATGGTCAAGAATATTGAAGGCACAAGTAATTATCGAAGACTTCAAGTAATATCTTTGAATGCTCAAGATAAAACTCGAATGTTCCGAGGCACTGAAAATATCTATCTGAAGGATTCAATACTGAGAAGATCGCGATTCCTTAGAAAAATAGATATTGCCCAAGACATTCAAATGCAGACAAAAGGAACTAAGACAAAGTGTTGTTAAGGTTATATCAACTCAGAGATTGTAACCAAAAGAGCCGTTGAGTTGTCTACCTTTAAACTGGAGACAAAAGTCAAAAAAAGGGAAGACAACATCGCATGCCATACCGACATCGACAAATGACGGTCATTGAAAAGATGTCGAAGTACTAAGTTCAGATCGCAAAAACAAGTGAAGAGCGGGCTACATGAAAGGCTATTGCCTAAAACGTGTTAGGGAGTGTCAAACCCTAAATATAGCCGTTTCTCACACACCATAAGAGGAAACTCACGAAGCTATCTCTCCAACGGATAGTTTTTCAAGAGTGACCTTGGTGTATGCCTATAAATACTTGTGACCTTCTACATTGAAAGGTTACGGGAAATTTGTAAGCAACTCAAGAGCTCAAACTTATTATTGCAAGTTGAAGCACTCGAAAAACTAAGAATTTCCCAAGTGCTTTAAATCGAAGAGAGCTCATTCCACTAAGCCTAGCTTGATAAGATATATCCAAAGCTTAGTCAAGATAACCTAGCCTTTGCATTGTTCTTTAGTGTAAAGGATATCTCATCCTAGTTGGAAACCAACCAAGAAACCCCAAACCCTTTGTAAGGTAGTTTGAGTGTGATTGTTGGTGAGATTGGAGTTGTAAAGAGTAAGTAAACTACATTGAGGTAGTCAGAAAGCTCTAGAGAAGAAGTGAGTAATCTATCTTGGATAGACAGAAAGCTTGTGTGAGTTTTGAGTTAGTAAACTACAGAGGTAGTCAGAAAGCTCAAAATTAGAAAGGTTAGTAAACTACAGAGGTAGTCAGAAAGCCTTAGGAAGTGATTAGTGAATTTCTCTGAAAAGATCAGGGAGAGTGGACGTAGGAGCTTGAGTCTCTGAACCACTATAATTTGCTGTGTTCTTTGCTTTTTGTTTTGCTTGATTTATCTGTTGCGTTACTTTGTCTTGAAAGCATATTTTCACTGATATTTCAGTTGGAATCAATCCACTGAAAGTTGCATATAAATTGAATCACAGCCTAATCACTATTCCATTAAAGGAAGGTTTTTCAGTAAAAGCTTAAAACGAGTATAAACTAAGGGCCAACCATTCTGCACATCTGAGTAGCTAGAACAGATAGTTACCAAACTGAACTTACTCTTCTGAGGGTTCAGTAAGTTAGTTATCTGATCCAAGCAACTCAGGATCTCTGAAAACTCAGGACTCAGTTGGGATTATCTGAGGTATATGAAAGCAGCTTAGGATCACTGTCTCAGATAGACTTTGACTCAGAGCGATTTGTGCTTCTCAGGACCAAATCATCAGGACAACCTGACCCAAGCTGACCTCAGTAAGAGAAGTTTTAAAAACATTGAACAAGTGTTTTCCCCCCCATACACGTGTAAGACTCGTTTTCACCGGGACCAACAATAATTTAGACATCACAATTTCACATCAAGGTCTTATATATAGAGCTGACAATTCGGGCAGCTCAGCCCGGCCTAGCTCATCGGGACAATTAATGTTCGTGGGCTGGGTCGGGTCGATTCAAATTCTAATTGACCCAAATTTTTATTCTTTTATTAAATAAATGCGCAGCGAAAATAAATAGTTCACCAACAACGAACATACAATTGCATAATTGAGTACATATAAACATAAAGAGAAATCTTACAACAGATCAAACACAACTTTCTCAACTATGGTATCCACGTAATCCCCGTGAACAGATTTGCAAGAATTTTCCAGGATTGAATCTGAGATGGAATTTGCTAGGAAAATTCCTATCCTAGATTTTATGGAGAAACTAGGTTTTCTTGTCGTAGTGAATAATGAATCTCGGGACCTCATATATATAGGGAGATATTAGCTCATATCTTAAGCAAATCTCTATTAGGAAGATAATTCCTAATCTTGAAAACCATATCTCAAAGATACGTTTTTTCCTACAGATATTTTCCTACAATAATATTCCATAATATTATTTTGGGATTCTTATTTAATTAAATCTAATTTAATTAAATAATAATAATTAATTCCAAATTAATATATCATTAATTCTCTATAAATTAAATATTAAATCTAATTTAATACTTAATCAACCAACTCTAATCCGTACACGGGAGTTACTTGTTGTGTGACCCATAGGCCCTCATATATCGAGCGATTAGTCAAACTAGCGGTCTTAATTGAACCCTAGACAATAAATCAGACAATCTCAATATATGATGTACGTTGCGAGAAATGTGCAACTACCTGTAACTGTAACATGGGCTATTGCGATTTCCTCATTTCATTCACGAATACTCGATTAGCCTTGAACATGATGAAGTGTCTATTCAAATAGCTTAATCGATTTATCTCGAATCACTAATTGATCATTCATGTCACCTTTGGTCACAAAGTCCAAGGTGACGTGTATTGGCCAATGACTTTGATCCAATTATGACGAGAAGATGAGTATTCTCTCTAAATCCACTTTGAGGAATGAATCCTTATCTTGGTTCAACTACCACGCACATGCATTTCGTGATGAACCCAATCCAAGCCATATCTATCCATGGAACTGTGTAAGCGTCGGTCATGGTCAAAGTTCATCACTCCACACATGTCGTGCGTATTGACCTCAAGTCAAAGGAGTATCGCATCGCTCCCACTAACCGAGACACCCGTAGACACATATAGTGGAACTACATCAAACGGTTTCTCGGATGGGTATACCAATACCCTCTAAGGTATTTGTGCATCCATCATGAGATACCTAGTATCTCGTAGTAACTGAGATCTTACTACACTCTCTAAGAGTATGATGCAGATCTCACATCAGTCTCCATTGCGTCATCGATATCCCATTCTCGATGATCCTTGATCGGGGCTGTTTGAGAATCATGCTTAAGTCATCTGAGTTCCCACGTACTCAATGACAACAGTGATTCAAGGGAACAGAGATAAGAACAAATGCAAACAATCAAACATAATATTCTAATAAGTGTAATGCCATACATTTAATATTAAATAAACAATAATATTAAACCAACAGTGAATATTATCTTAGTATTATGTCCATACAAACGATTGTCTCTAGGAAACTAACACTAACAATCTCCCACTTGAACAAGAGCCAATCACCTACGTGCCTAACCCCTAGACCATTGAAATGTCTAGTGTGTACATGAACACTCAAAGCCTTGGTGAAAGGATCAGCCAAATTATCTTTTGTGGGAACACGTTCTAACTCTATCTCTCCTCTAGCGATTATCTCTCTTATCAAGTGATAACACCTCGACACATGCTTGTTTCTGTTATTGGATCTCGGTTCCTTAGCTTTCGCAACCGCACCAGTGTTGTCACGATATAATTTTATTGGACTGCCGACACTCGGAACTACCCCTAGTTCATTTAAGAACTGTTTTATCCAGACAACTTCTTTAGCAGCTTCAGCCGCAACAATGTACTCAACTTTGGTTGTTGATTCCGCAGCAGTCTCTTGCTTGGAACTATTCCAATTAACCGCCCCACCATTGAGAGTAAACACATAGCCTGACTGAGATTTGTAATCATCACAGTCAGATTGGAAACTAGCGTCCGCGTAGCCAGTAGCCACTAGCTCTAACTGTCCCCCGTAGACTAAGAAGTATTCTTTTGTACGTCTGAGGGTGTTAAGAATATTCTTGACAGCAATCCAATGAGATTCACCCGGATTCTGTTGGTATCTACCAGTGATGCTGACAGCGAAAGCCACATCTGGCCTAGTGCAAGTCATGCCGTACATGATGGACCCAATTGCTGATGCATATGGTATGTCCTTCATGTGCTTAATATCATTGTCTGTGGAAGGACAATCCTTCTTAGACAGGTTTATCCCATGACATGCAGGTAGAGAACCTCTCTTAGAGTTCTCCATCGCAAATCGCTTCAACACCTTATCTACGTAGGTGGACTGTGATAGCCCCAACATCCTCTTGGATCTATCCCTATGGATCTTGATTCCTAAGATGTAGCAGGCCCCACCAAGATCCTTCATCATGAAGGTCTTTGACTACCATTCTTTCACTGACTGCATGAGAGGGATACTGTTTCCCATAATCAGTATGTCATCGACATACACAACTATGAAGACAATATTCTTTCCATTGCACTTTTGGTATACGCACGGATCTTTCGAATTTCTGATGAAGTCAAATGATTTGACAGCCTCATCAAATTGAATATTCCAACTCCTAGAACCTTGCTTCAACCCATAGATGGATCGTTTGAGCTTGCACACATGATTAGTTTTTGGCTTTGAGATAAAACCTTCCACTTGAGTCATGAACACTTCCTTATCAATGTTTCCATTGAGGAAAACTGTTTTGACATCCATCTGCTAAATCTCGTAATCGAGGTGTGCTTCTATCGCAAGTAAAATTCGAATGGACTTGATCTTAGCAACTGATGAGAAAGTTTCGTCATAGTCAATGCCTTCGTTGACTATAACCTTTCGCCACCAACCTAGCCTTGTAGGTTTGTGTTGGGAAAATTGGAGTGCGCGGATCTATTCGAGGTGATTATTTAAATACATATTTAAATTAAACAGTTAATTACTAACATGAATTAATCCTAAATCAATTCAACATAATAATAAACAACATGCGTACACATAATTCACGTAAATCCTAAACATGCGGAACTAGGAGTTACAGAATTACTAACTTCTTGAAGAATCAAACGGATGAATCAACCCAAGAGCTTCCCAAATATACCCCCAAAGTACACGAACGCTATCCGGTGGGAAGATTTCAACGAACGATTTTAATGGGAGAAAAATTAAATATTTTGCTACCACCTTTGTGGATTTATAATATTTCCAACACATGGAATTGCACTTGGGAATGAAGAGCTCATCCCCTATAAATAGGAGTGAGGGGGGCGAAAATTAGGTCAAGAAAAATAAGGAAGAAAATCTTTTCTTGGTCTCCAAGAAATCTTGAATATATCTCCTATATTCTTTTCTTCTTAATTAAAATTTCCATAAAAATCTCTTCCCCTTTTTTATCCTATTATTTTCGAAAATAACAAGATTAAAGGAGTCAAGATTTGACTTCTTGAATTTATGGGATAATTATGTATTCCTACAATAATTATCTCTTTCCATAAAATATCTATAAGAAAATCAAGACAATCTTTCCTTCCTCTTATCCACATATTTTTCAAAAATATAAGCATGAAAAATAGCAAAATCTTTTTTTCTCTCTCTCATTAATTGGACTTTATTTTGGGCTATTTAGGGGGCCTTTAGAAGAGTTAAGATTGGACCTCCAATGGACTATGAAGCTATAATATTTTGGGCCAAATATTATTCAAGTCCATTAATATTAATTTACTCCACTATAAAATTAATATTGAACTATCCATCTTAACTCATATTACGATTTCACATGTAACATGGTTCCCGGTCATTATTTCCTGCGTTTAAGATTATCTTAGTCCATTAATTAATTAAGCCACTGAACAAGCTTTATATTAATTAATATCTTTGTCCTTGGAGTAAAGACAGCTCAACATTATTATCCATGCCGGAAATAAATTTTCACTTGCAAGATTTGGCATGATAAAGGATATGAGCCCACCAAGGGGTCAAATCAAGCAAGACGTACTTGCACACGATTCTCCTTATTAAATGTCAGCAATCGTCATGTAATTAATAATATTGCCCAAGATATAAGGTATCGAATCACATTGACTCTCTTCCTATTTAAGGGACGGAGATTAAAAAATAACGCACCACTGAGGTCTAATTCTTGTATATTCAGTACCGAAGAATTTGTCCTCCTGTAGGTCCTCATTCAGCGCACCTAAATGCGCTAGTGTGATCCCTTGGTCAAGACAGGCCAATCTGGGTCTCACACTTCAACCGTTGATGATGGTTCGTTCATTTCCATCTGGGCTGTGAATTTGTACTTAATTACGAGGGCTGTTAATTTGATCTTCAGTGATCGGGTATCACCAAATTAACTACAACGTAATACGTACTATCTTATCGAACGTGTTTGCAATAAACATATATAACATTCATTCATATTTAATGCAACAGTGATTAAATAATTTATTTCAGTAAATAAATAAGAAACTTCAGTTTGGTTATACAAAGTAAAAGCATACTTTTCAGTATAACCCCAACAATCTCCCACTTATACTCAAAGTCTGCTTTTAAGTATACTATAACATGTTTCGTGTTCTATGTGACATCTAATGTCACCTTACACGAACCTAATAATATTTCTCCCACTTATACTCAAAGCAGATTGGCAACGTCCTTGACACCCATTCCTTCCACATGTCTCTCGAATGTACTCTGAGGCAGATCCTTTTTGAATAGATCTGCTAGGTTGTCTTCCGATGCAATCTTAACCACCTCAATGTCTCCTCTCTTAATGATTTCTCGTATGAGATGGTATTTTCTTTCAATGTGTTTGCTGGCTTTGTGGGCTCTCGGTTCCTTGAATTTACAACTGCTCCGGCGTTATCACAGTAGACCATGATTTTGCCGGGCAAATTCGGGACCACATCCAAGTCCACCAGGAAGTTCTTGAGCCAAACTGCTTCCTTCGCTGCTTCACAAGCAGCGACGTACTCGGCTTCCACGGTAGAATCAGCGATGCATTTCTGCTTTACGCTTCTCCATGTCATGGCTCCTCCCCCTATGCAGAACACACTACCCGAGGTAGACTTTCTGGAGTCAATGTCTGATTAGAAATCAGAGTCCGTGTAACCAATGGGGATCAGACTGTCTGACTTGTAAACCAACATTCTGTCACGTGTCCTTTTCAGGTACTTCAGAATGTTCTTTACTGCAGTCCAATGCTCTTTCCCAGGGTTACTTTGATATCCTGCCACCATGCCTACGGCAAAGCAGATATCCGGTCTCGTATACAGCATTGCATACATGAGGCTTCCCACAACCAAAGCATAAGGGATACCCTTCATGTCATCTATCTCTTTTTATGTTTTGGGACACATCCCTTTGGATAGATGGATTCCGTGTCTGTAGGGCACAAACCCTTTCTTGGAATCCTGCATGCTGAAGCGCTTCAAAATAGTATCTATGTATGAGGCTTGCGAAAGCCCGATCATTCTATTCCTGTGATCTCGAGTTATCTTGATCCCTAGGATGTGACCGGCTTCCCCTAAGTCCTTCATATCGAACTGTTTTGACAGCCATGCCCTTACGTCTGATAACATCTTTACATCTTTTTCGATGAGCAAAATGTCATCCACGTATAGTACTAAAAATACCAATGCAGTTCCGTCACGCTTTTTATAGACACAACTTTCAAATTTGTTTTGATCGAATCCGTAGGATTTTATAACTTGATCAAAACACTGATTCCAAGCTCGGGATGCTTGATTTAGTCCATAAATGGACTTCCTGAGCTTGCAAACCAGATGTTCTTGGTCTTTTTCAATGAAGCCTTCGGGTTGTTGCATATAGATTACTTCATCAAGATTTCCATTAAGGTAAGCTGTCTTGACGTCCATTTGCCAGATCTCAAAATCTAGATGCGTAGCAATCGACAAGAGAATGCGGATGGACTTGAGCATGACTACGGGCGAAAAGGTTTCCTCATAATCGATCCCTTCTTTCTGAGTGTACCCTTTCGCCACAAGTCTTACTTTGAAGGTTTCAACCATTCCGTCCGGTCCCCTTTTTCTCTTGTATACCCACTTGCATCCGATGGGTTTTACCCCATCAAGTGGTTCGACTAGCTCCCACACCTTGTTGTGATCTATTGAACCCATCTCGGCTTCCATTGCTGTTTGCCAAGATTGAGATCTTTGTCTTGGATCGCCTCGTTGTAGGACCATGGATCTGATTCTTCTGCGGAGATCAAGTCCGAAGACTCTCCGATCCCCAAGAATCTCTCGGGCTGTCTGATAATCCTCCCACTACGACGAGGTTCCGGTTGTGTAGGCATGACATTTGGTATGCCATTTTGGACAGTTGGCAATGGAGTCGGCCCCCTAAGTTCTTCTAAGGTAATTACACTTCTAGACTTTCGACTGTTCATATAGTCTTCTTCCAAAAATCTAAAGTGAGTACTGATACCACCTTTTGATCTTCGGGACCATAGAACATGCATCCTTTAGTTCCTTCGGGGTACCCTATGAACATCCTTAATTCTGAACGTGCATCCAATTTACCGGCTTCCTTGTCTAGCACGTATGCCGGACACCCCCAGATCCTGATGTGTCCGAAACTGGGCTTGCGCCCCGTCCACAATTCTTTCGGGGTTTTAGGTACCGATTTGGATGACACTAGGTTCAGAATATAAGCCTCTGTTTCTAATGCGTAACCCCAGAACAATTTTGGTAAATCCGCATAACTCATCATTGACCTTACCATTTCTAAAAGCGATCTATTCCTTCGTTCTGAAACCCCATTTTGTTGAGGGGTACCGGGTGCAGTCAACTGGGATGCAATCTCCACTTCCGATAGGTAGTTCAAAAATTCATCGCTGATGTATTCGCCTCCACGATCAGATCGTAAAAACTTAATACCTTTTCCCTTATGATCCTCTGCTTGAGCCTTAAATTCTTTGAATTTATCAAAGGTCTCAGATTTATGCTTCATTAGGAAAATGTATCCGTAGCGTGAGTAATCATCGATAAAAGTAACAAAATACTCGTAGCCACCTCTAGCTTTGATTTGCATTGGACCACACACATCGGTGTGAACGATTTCTAACACTTCTTTAGCTCTAAGCCCCTTGGCTCCAAATGCCCTCTTGGTCATTTTACCTTCCAAGAACGATTCGCAAGTCGAAAATGGCTCAATTTGGAGAGACCCCAAAGAACCATCTTTCACCAACCTTTGAATCCTTTTCGGGTTAATATGACCTAATCTTAGGTGCCAAAGAAGTGTCTCGTTCACGTCAGCCGAGCGCTTTCGTTTACAAGAAATAGTAGATGTGTTATATGATGCATGTTGTGAGTGATGTGCACAGTTAATAATATAGAGATTGTTCCTCAAAGTTCCACGACAGATAATCACATCGTTACGAAAAACATTAACATCTTTATTAAACGAACAAAATATCCATCGATAAACAGTTTAGAAATAGAAATAAGATTTTTCCGAAAAACAGGAACATAAAGAACATCTCTTAAAATTAACGTCTTGTCACCAAAGGACAGGTGCACTTCTCCTACTGCTTCAGCTGCCACTCTCGTAGCATCGCCTAGCGTGATGAGGATCTCACTCTCACTTAGTCGCTGGGTTTGCTTGAAACCCTGCAATGTGAAACATACATGATCAGTGGATCCCGTATCCAATACCCACGAATGGGTAGCATACTCCGCCAAACAAGTTTCAACAACTAGCGAGTGTGAATTACCTTTCTTTCTATTCCTTTTGGGTTTGACAAGATACCAGTCTCTTTGTTAATTTGTGGTTCTTGAATTTCTTCAAGTTCTATCGTCTTACGACCTTGTCCCTTGAAGACATAGTCTTCTTCAAGGAATTTAGCTTGCCTAAAAACAATCACTGTTTGTTTCTCAGGAAGATAGAAGTATTATCCTCTTGTTTCCTTAGGATATCCCACAAAGTAACCCTTTTCACCTTTTGATTCCAACTTATCAGTGAGCATCTTCTTCACAAACGCGGGGCAGCCCCACGTTTTCATGTGACTGAAGTTTGGCTTCTTGCCATGCCATAGCTCGTATGGCGTATGCTCAACTAATTTGGATGGAGTCATATTCAGAATGTAGATTGAGGTTTGAAGCGCGTATCCCCATAAGAATGTCGGAAGAGAGGAAAAAATCATCATGGACCTTACCATGTCTAACAAGGTTCGGTTTCTCCTCTCGGACACACCGTTCATTTGTGGTGTTCCGGGAGGAGTCCACTGTGATTGGATTCCATGCAACTTTAAGTAATCAATGAATTCATGGCTAAGATATTCTCTCCTCGATATGATCGAAGAGTCTTAATACTCTTACCAAGATGCTTCTCTACTTCAGCCTTAAACTCCTTGAATTTCTCAAAAGATTCAGATTTGTGTCTCATAAGTTACACATACCTGTACCTTGAAAAATCGTCAGTAAAAGTGATGAAGTATCCGAACTGACCCCTAGCCAGAGTGGGCAATGGTCCACAGACATCACTGTGAATCAACTCTAGAACTTCTTTGGCATGAACTCCTTTCCCAGAAAAGGGTTTGTTGGTCATCTTGCCTTTAAGACATGATTCACAATTTCCATAAGATTTAAATTCGAATGGGGTTAAGTAGTCTAACTTTCTTAACCTTGCAATCATTTTCTCATTTGCATGACCAAGTCTACAATGCCACAAGTAAGTTTGGTTTTCATGATTACTAAGTTTGAGTAATTTGTTTTGTATATTAAGAATATTATGTCCACAATGCAACAAGTATAAGCCATTCAATAAAGGAGCATTCCCATACATATCACCATTAAGCGAAAAATAACAATTATTATTTGCAAAATGGAAGGAAAACCCTTCAATGTCTAACATAGGAATAGAAATAATGTTGCGAGTAATAGAGGGAACAAAATAACAATTATTCAGTTCAAGTCTAAAACCAGAGGGTAAATCTAAAACATAAACGCCAACACGTTCAGCAGCAACTCTTGCTCCATTCCTAACCTGTAGGGCGACTTCACCCGGCCTAACTGCCCTGCTATGCTTGAGACCCTGCACATTGGTACAAATGTGTGAGCCACAACCGGTATCCAATACCCAACAGTTAGTATCATTTGTGGACATGTTTATCTCAATAACAAACATACCTGTTCCAATGGCTGAGACACCCTGTGTCTTCTTTTCAGCTGCTAGAACCTTACAGTCCTTCTTCCAATGTCCCTTCTGCTTGCAGTGGAGGCATACATCATTGTCCACCCTCTCCTTCTTTTGAATTCCACCTTTGGGCTTGAGGATGTTCGGCTTAGAGCCTTTCTTTGCCTTGCCCCTTCGCTTCTTCTTTCCTTTCGGAGCAGAAGAAGTAGAGGCACTCACCATGAGCACGGGCTTTTCCTTAGTAGTGGTAGATTCAAAATTCATTAGCATGTTATGCAGCTCGGGCATAGTCGATTCCGTCTTATTCATATTAAAGTTTACTACGAAACTCGAATATGAATCGGGAAGCGACTGAAGAATGACATAAAAAGCAACATTGGTGTTAAGCTCAATGCCCAAACGACCAAGTTTCTCGATCAGCCCAATCATCTTCAATACATGAGGAGAAACCTTCCTCCTTCAGACATTTGGCATCTAAACAGATCTCTCATCACTTCATAAATCTCGGAACTAGATTCAGAATCAAAGAGATCCTTCAGATGCTTGATCATCTTGAAGGGAAGCATCCTATCTTGCTGACTTTGCAACTCGGGAGTCATCCCGAGGAGCATAACACACTGAGCCTGGGAAGTATCATCTTGATGCTTCTTCTGAGCATCGGCGTTAAACGCCTCGACTTATTCAGTACCAGCCTCAGGGGTAACAGGGATTGGCGTGTCCAACAAGTACTCAATCTTCTCTTGCCTGAGCACCAAACGAACGTTTCGGTGCCAGTCGAGAAAGTTTGGCCCAGCCAATTTGTTCGTTTCCAAAACGCTTCTCAATGACAAGTTATTCATTTCAACAATCCTAGAGAAATAAAATAAAACGGGAATTAAACACATAATTCCTATGATCAATATTCAGCAATCAAAATAAACATGGCCTTTTAAATTTATTTTGTCTCCATTATTTTCACATACTTGACGACCTCATCGGAAAAGTACGAACTTATATTAAATATAAATTATAATGGACTAGGATCCACATTACTACTATCATAATCCCAGTGAGGGCTGATCATTATAACAGTATAACTGGTAGGTCTCCAAACCAATTGTAAAAATCGCAATTCCTAGTTTGTCGAACCCAGTTCGACTGATATCACCTACCATTTGTTCCCCGCGAGGGCTAGCGAAACAAAGTTAAGCTGGTTTACAACCATCAAGCGGTGACATTACATGTCCCTATAAAAGTCCCATTAGATGTAGATCCGAGCAAAAGACGAGGGTCTTTAAGTACTCATTGGAACGAAATCTCCGGTTTACTTTTAATTTTGATGGAAGACATCTTATCAAATTAATGAGAAAACCATATTTTAGTGAGGAACGTTTTTAAAGGTGGGGTATGAATTGCTTAATCGAGATCCAACATGTTAATCTAATCATATTTGAGCAATTATTGGGCGCCGCCTACCCAAACATGATTTACACGGACTAATATTTATATGGGCGCCGCCTACCCAAACAGTTATAAAATGGACTATAAAAGTGTTAACAAATTTAAATAAATAAACAAGTCAACGAGTGGGATTAAATAAACCTTTTAAAACAAATCTTTAAAAGAAAATCTAATTTTCAATTTTATTTTAAGGTTATTTAAGCTGATAATTAATCCAATTAATTTCCAAATAAAAAATCATTAATTTTATTTTATTCAAAATAAGTTACTCATCGTTTATTGTTTAGGGGGCTCAGGTGCAAATTCTAAAATTGCACGGGAGGACCTGTCTCAAATTCAATTTGCAAAACAGTCCTCCAAACATCATCACCCATTCCAAACGGATCCAATCAAGCCTCCAAACCCAAAATCCAGATTAATATGTTTCAACATCATCGAAAAATAAAAACCATAAACAAGAACAGTTTGATTCATCATGGTTAAACCCAAAATCAGTCCAGAATAGTTTAAGAAGCAAGAATTAATCGAGCATAGGTGAACGGCAAAATCATCACGGGTCCGGTCTGGAATTCGTCCCGTGAGGGATGATTCCGCCGCGTATGACCGGTAGGTCACCGGAGCTAGGGTTCATCGAGAGCGCGTTCGGGCCGGCGCGAGTCGCCGCCTCCGACCGTCGCATGCGGGTGACTCGCCGCCGCACCCGATATCCTCCAAGGACGCGGAAGGGACACTGCCCCTTTTTAATCGGTCCTGTTCCAAACGGGTCTAAAAATTAGCACAGATCGGTGGTGCGCCGCCAATGGCTTGTATCGGTTCCGGTGGCGCGCCGCCTCGATCGGGATGAAGGAGGGGCGCTGCCGTGAAAAGATACAAAGCATTCGACGGAGCAAGTGCAGCAACGCGAACGGACACACGAGGACACGTCGCGAGCCTTCGCACGCTTGCGAGGCACGACGCTCAGCGCCGGCCGTCAGCGATGCGGCGCGGCGTCGCTGACGGTGTGTGTGCCGCTAATTGTGCGAAGGAGCCCCAAAAGTGAAACCCTAGTTAGCGTGGGGAAGACGAAGTCAGTGAAGAAAAAGGGGGTGAGTGGGTTATCTAATAACCACTTGCTCCAATTTGTTTTGACCGTTCCGTGTGACCCCAACAACAATAAACATGGTGAGATCAAAATCCAATTTTGATCTCACCGTGTGTTTTATAATTTTTTTTCCTTTTAAATAAAACAACAATCAATTCAATTAAGCAATTAAATAAGAGCCTGAAGCTCTGATAGCACTGTTGGAATATAGAGGCACGCAAACACGTAATACATGCGCAGCGGAAATAAATAGTTCACCAACAACGAACATACAATTGCATAATTGAGTACATATAAACATAAAGAGAAATCTTATAATAGATCAAACACAGATTTCTCAACTATGGTATCCACGTAATCCCCGTGAACAAATCTGCAAGAATTTGCCAGGGTTGAATCTGAGACGGAATTTGCTAGGAAAATTCCTATCCTAGATTTTATGAAGAAACTAGATTTTTTTGTTGTAGTGAATAATGAATCCCGGGACCTCATATATATAGGGAGCGATTAGTTCATATCTTAAGCAAATCTCTATTAGGAAGATAATTCATAATCTTGAAAACCATATCTCAAAAATACATTTTTCCCTACATATATTTTCCTACAATAATATTCCATAATATAATTTTGGGATTCTTATTTAATTTAATTTAATTTAATTAAATAATAATAATAATTAATTCAAAATTAATATATCATTAATTCTCCAGAAATTAAATATTAAATCTAATTTAATGCTTAATCAACCAACTCTAATCTGTACACGGGAGTTACTTGTTGTGTGACCCATAGGCCCTCATATATCGAGCGATTAGTCAAACTAACGGTCATAATTGAACCCTAGTCAATAAATCAGACAATTTCAATATATGAGGTACGTTGCGAGAAACGTGCAACTACCTGTAACTTTAACATGGGCTATTGAAATTTCCTCATTTCATTCACGAATACTCGATTAGCCTTGAACATGATGAAGTGTCTATTAAAATAGCTTAATCGATTTATCTCGAATCACTAATTGATCATTCGTGTCACCTTTGGTCACAAAGTCCAAGGTGACGTGTATTGGCCAATGACTTTGATCCAATTATGACAAGAAGATGAGTATTCTCTCTAAATCCACTTTGAGGAATGAATCCTTATCTTGGATCAACTACCACGCACATGCATTTCCTGATGAACCCAATCCAAGCCATATCTACCCATGGAAGGGTGTAAGCGTCGGTCATGGTCAAAGTTCATCACTCCACACATGTCGTGTGTATTGACCTCAAGTCAAAGGAGTATCGCATCGCTCCCACTAACCGAGACACCCGTAGACACATATAGTGGAACTACATCAAACAGTTTCTCGGATGGGTATACCAATACCCTCTAAGGTATTTGTGCATCCATCATGAGATACCTAGTATCTCGTAGTAAGTGAGATCTTACTACACTCTCTAAGAGTATGATGCAAATCGCACACCAATCTTCATTGCGTTATCGATATCCCATTCTCGATGATCCTTGATCGGGGTTGTTTTAGAATCATGCTTAAGTCATCTGAGTTCTCACGTACTCAATGACAACAGTAATTCAAGGGAACGCAGATAAGAACAAATGCAAACAATCAAACATAATATTCTAATAAGTGTAATGCCATACATTTAATATTAAATAAACAATAATATTAAACCAACACTGAATATTATATTAGTATTATGTCCATACAAAAGATTGTCTCTAGGACATTAACACTAACATATATGTGGACTAAATTTAAAAATTTGAAGACAAGAATTATCATAATAAATTATTATAAACATTAGAAGTCCTTGATAATATCATAATATAAGAAATTGAGGGCAAGTGAATACTTTTCCTCACGAACAAGAATTGTGTTGAATTGAAACACATATTTTAAAAATAGACTTTCAAATGCTCCATATTAATAATCTATAGTTGAAAATATAAATTCCAAATTAATATCCAGTTAGATCAAATCATTCAACAAGAACACAATTTTATAAAATACAATTCCTAGTAAAAATAATGAATTATTTATTAAAAAAAATTAGAATGTCGAGCCAATCGGGCCACCCATTAGCCCACGAGCCAAATTGGCCCGAGCTTATTAAGCTCACGCGCCACATGGATCGGGCCAGATAGACCCATATTTTCTTAAACCTATAATTTTATAGTTAACCCTTACTTACCTTAGTGTTCGAGTTCCGACCCGCATTAAAGCAATACTCAATCAAGTCGTCCGCCATATTTTAGTTGCAATTAATTAAAAATTAGTTATAGCATGTGATACTAATTCTAAAAATGGATTTCCGCCAAACAAAGACTATGGTGAGGCCAAGTCAATCGTGTTAAACAACAAAACATTGGTATGAGCACACATTTAATAGGTTATTTGTGTGTGTTCATTTTTTTTAAAAGATAAATGATGCAATTTAGCGGAAGCATATAAGAGTATCATCCGTTAATTTTTAGAATATCCAGATGAATACGCAAACACGATTAACGTTTATTTTCGTTGATTCGACATGAATATCGAAAGAACAACGACTAACACACGAAGAAGGGATAAAACCCAATATAATTTCTATTTCATTCAAATCTCTGTATTATAATATATGAAATGGTCTATTTATACTAACCTAACACGACATAGGAACATACAATATTAAATAACTAATAAATAAAAGGATCTAAAAACGAGAAACAAAGACAAATATAAAATAATTGGTAGATGGTCTTCAAACTTCTTCATGAATGCTACATCATTCTTATCTTCATCATTCTCCCCCTCTTTGAAAAGATTCGTCTTCGAATTGAAAGTGATCTCGTCTCTAGAGAGACAAATCAACGCCATCAAATATCACACCTCAAAAAATATCAGCCGTACGAATGCGACCCACAATCTTGAGGCAGTAGGAAAAATATTTCTGAGGAGTGCCCACAAAATAACTATCATTAATTATATATATATATATATAAAAACTAATGTGTGAGTCAAAACCTTCATCATCATGGTCGAACTTATCGGATGCCATATCAAGACTCGGAAAAAATGCATCGTACCCGTCTTCCATATCAAAATTTTGGGACGGTTTATTTTCGGTCTCAACATCAAAAGTGGGAAGCACTGATTCAATAGCAGACGATTCTTCATCAAATAAAGGAGGCCCATCATTATAATTAGGCCCCATATATTCAATATCCTCTTCCAACCCATTAATTTCATTATATTCCTCAAAAGGCCCGTGAGAAATCGGTCCAACAGTATTAAGAGATCCAAACTAATATTCAGGCCCCCTTTCAGCATCCAAGTAATTGGGCCCAAAATAATCATCACCCTCAAAAGGCTCATTGAAAGGTCTCGACACATAAGAAACCTCAAGCACATTGTTATCGAAAAGATCCAAATAGGAATATGAATCAAATTCTTCCCAATTAATTAAAGGCTCAAGTGAAATACCTTCAATATTAGAAGGCCCATCTTGTGGTGCAAGCCTATTCCCCTTGAGCAACCCAACTTTGTAGTTTAAGGCATCAGACATGAATTCACCAGTCTCCTCTTTACGGGTTCTCACAGCAGCGCGACAAGGCGTCAACGGCGGCGGACGGATCGAACAATTCCAGAATGTTGTTCTCTTCTATCCGGTCGATCGGATCAGGTTCGGTGTGGCAACTTTGTGCGGTGGCGCACGACGTTTGTTGTTCGAGGGCGTCGCGGTAGGGGAAGCGGTTGACTGCGATGGTGGTCGATCTGTGTTCGGTTTGTCGGCACACTGTTTGCTGTGATCAGTGGCAGATCTAGAAAATAAATTTTGAGGGGGCGAGTGTGTAAAAAGATACGTGTTTTAAGTTTAATTAATAGATATTAACACTTATATAGTGATAAAAGTTTACACATACATACATATGTAGCTAAACAATGAGAATAAATACACATATTGATATAATTTATACACACACATATATATATATACATTGAAAAAAAAAAGGTTTGGGGAAGTCTTTGCTGCCACCTAGCCCCCCTTAAATCCATAGATTGGGTCGTGTGATGGTTCGATGTGAATCTGGTTGTTATTTGGACGAGGTCGCGGTCGAATCGAGCCTTGATGGCTCGGGAAAATCGCCGATCTGCGGGTGTCGGAAGAACGCCGTAGGACTACCAACGAGAGACCCTTCCTCTCATCCGGGTAAGAAACTGGTCGGACTCTACTGAGCTTTGCTGGCGATTGTGTAATCTCAGAGATGATAGGGGTGGTTCATTTTTGGGTAGAAATTCACGATTGAAATACTTTTTAAATTTGTGCCATTCAGTAATTTTGGACTTACCGTGACGATACCGGGAATCTTTCAATCGGGGCCACCAGGTTGATGCACGGCTACAGAGACATTTCTTCACCAGGGCAACTCGACGGTCCGTTGTAGCTGTTAGTGTTAGTGTCCTAGAGAAAATCCTTTGTAAGGACATAATACTCAAATAATATTCAGTATTGGTTTAATTATTATATGTTTAATATTAAATGTATGGCATTACACTTATTAGAATATTATGTTTGATTGTTTGCATATGTTATTATGTTGGAATTATGAACTTTGACCATGACCGACGCTTGCACCCGTCTATGGGTAGATATGACTTGGATTGGGTTCATCACGAAGTGCATGTGCGTGGTAGTTGAGCCAAGAAAAAGATTCATTCCTCAAAGTGGATTTAGAGAGAATACTCACATTTTCATCATAATTGGAACAAAGTCATTGGCAAATGCACGTCAACTTGGACTTTGTGGCCAAGTGTGACATAAGTGATCAATTAGTGATTTGAGATAAAGTTATTAAGTTATTTGAATAGACACTTCATCATGTTCAAGACTAATCGAGTATTCGTGGATGAAGGGAGAAAATCGTAATAGCCCATGTTACAGTTACAGGTAGTTGAACATTTCTTGCAACGTACCTCATATATTGAGAATGTCTGATTTATTGTCTAGGGTTCAATTAAGACCGTTAGTTTGACTAATCGCTCGATATATGAGGGCCTATGGGTCACACAACAAGTAATTCCTGTGTACGGATTATGGTTGGTTGATTAAGTATTTAATTAGATTTAATATTTAATTTATGGAGAATTAATAATATATTAATTTAGAATTAATTATTATTACTGTTGAATTAAATTAGATTTAATTAAATAGGAATCCCAAAATAATATTATGGAATATTATTGTAGGAAAATATCAGTAGAGAAAAATATATCTTTGAGATTTGTTTTGCAAGATTAGGGATTATCTTCCTAATAAAGATTGCTTAAGATTTAAGCCAATCTCTCCCTATATATATAACATCCTGTGATTCATTAATTAACGTTTTTTTAAGAAAACCCAGTTTCTCCATAAAATCTAGATTAGGAATTTTCCTAGCAAATTCCGTCTCAGATTCAACACTGGCAAATCTGTGCAAGTCTGTCCACGGGGATTAAGTGGATACCATAGTTGAGAAATCTGTTATTGAAACACTGTAAGGTTTCTTGTTATGATTATTGTAATAGTTTATGCAATTATATGTTCGTTGTTGGTGAACTGTTTATTTCCGCTATGCATGTATTAAGTGTTTACGTGCCTCTAAATTTCAACAGTGGTATCAGAGCTTCAGGCTCTTTGTTATAATTACTTTTGGTTTTAATTAAATTAATTTTTTTTTTATTTAAAATCAAAGGGGGCACCGTTATTTGAACCGCACACCATTTTATATTATTTTGGTTGCTGCTCGTTCATTAGCCTTCGTCCCCAACCCCAAATTAGGGTTTCCCCTTTTGGGGATTCACCGCTGCTTGCACCAGACCACGATCGGCGGTGTTACGCCGCATCGCTGGAGGCTGGCGTTAGGCGCCGCGCCGCGCCTCGCGTGCGGAAACCCGCGGCATCGGTCGCGACTTCGTTCCGATGTGAATCGCTTTTGAGTTGCCACTTTTTTCCGCCTCTTTTCCCGGCGGTGCGCCTCGCTCTCTTCGCCTCATCTCGTGGCGGTGCGCCACCGATTCGTCCCGATTTAGAATTTTTGACACTTGGGCGTTTTGGGACTTGACCGGTGTGTCCATCTCGATATGTCACAAGGCGGCGTGCCACCAAAATCGAGACAAATTAGTGGCGGCGTGCCGCCGATTCGATGTCCCTCTGTTTCTCGATCTGGTTTCGGACCAGTTCGACCCAAGGGGCAGCGGCTCCACGCGTGCCCCTTTCCGCTTCGTTCTTACAAGGCGGCGAGTCGCCCGAGCGCATTGGGGGGGTTTTTTTTTACTCGCGCCTGTTTGTCCAAGTTGTGCTTGTCGCGTCGCTTCGTCGCCTGTTACTCGAACTGAATCTAGGTCTTCTGGTTTTGGTTCTTGGTTCAATTAATTGGATTAATTGTTGGTTAATACGATGATGATGAAACGATTAATTGAGGTTTTTGAAAAATTTGGGATTTTTTGGTCGAATTGGATTCGACTACGGAAAAAGGGTGATGATTTGGGAGGGCTGTTTTGCAAATTCGATTTGAGACAGACCCTCCCGTGCAAATTTTAGAAATTGCACCTGAGCCCCGTAATAAAATAAAATTAAAACTTAATTTTGGAATTTTATTTGATTTATTTCCGAAATTGAAATGGTTGGACCAAAAGACAATTAATTGGATTAATTGTAAAATTTTAATAATCTTAAAATTTGAACTTTAAACTGGACTTAAAGATCATTTTTAAAGGAGATTTATTAAAACCCACTGTTAACTTATTTACTCGTTTTAAATTAGTTAACTCTTTTATAGTCCGCATAATGACTGTTTGGGTAGGCGGCGCCCAATAATTGTCGGACCGTATTAAATGCTTGGGTAGACGGCGCCCAAATATTTGTTAATCCGCATATGTCACGTTTGGGTAGGCGGCACCCATAATTGCTCAAAAGTGACTTAGATATCATGATGGATCTCGATTAAGCAATTAATACCCCGCCTTTAAAAATGTTCCTCACCAAAATATAGTTTTCTCATTAATTTGATAAGATGTCTTCCATCAAAATTAAAAGTAAACCGGAGATTTTGTTCCCATGAGTACTTAAAGACGAGGTCTTTTGCTCGGATCTACATCTAACGGGACTTTTATAGGGACATGAAATATCACCGCTTGATGGTTGTAAACCAACTTAAGTTTGTTTCGCTAGCCCTCGCGGGGAACAAAGGGTAAGTGACATCAGTCGAACTAGGTTCGACAAACTGGGAGTTGCAGTTTTTGCAATTGGTTTGGAGACCTACCAGTTATGCTATTGTAATGATCAACCCTTGCTGGGATTATGATGGTAGTAATGTGGATCCTAGTCCATTATGAATTATATATGATATAAATTCGTACTTTTCCGATGAGGTCGTTAAGTATGTGAAAATAATGGAAAACAAAATAAATTTAAAGGCCATATTTATTTTGGTTGCTGAATATTGATCGTAGGAATTACGTGTTTTAATTCCCGTTTTATTTTATTTCTCTAGGATTGTTGAAATGAATAACTTGTCATTGAGAAGTGTTTTGGAAACGAACAAATTGGCTGGGCCAAATTTTCTCGACTGGCACCGAAACGTTCGTTTGGTGCTCAGGCAAGAAAAGATTGAGTACGTGTTGGACACACAAATCCCTGCTACCCCGGAGGCTGGTACTGAAGAGTATTAGGCGTTTGACGCCTAGGCTCAAAAGAAGCATCAAGAAGATGCTTCCCAGGCTCAGTGTGTTATACTGTTGGGATTATACTGGAAAGTATGCTTTTTACTTTGTATAATCGAAACTGAATTTTCAGACTTATTTACTGAAAAAAATTGTTTATCACTGATGCTTTAAATATTATCGAATGTTACATATATTTACTGCATAACTGCTCAATAAGTCGTACGTGTTACATTGTAGTTAATTTAGTGATACCAGATCACAGAAGATTAAATTAACAGTCCCTTGTAACTAAAAGTACGCTGTTCACGACCTAGATGGAAATGAACAACCCATCGTGAAAGGTTGAAGTGTAAGACTCAGATTAGCTTGTCTTGACCAAGAGATTACACTAGTGCATGACTGATGCACTGAATAGGACCTACAGGAGGATAAATTATTCAGAACTGAACAAGGAAGAATTAGACCTCAGTGGTTCGTTATTTCTTAATCTTCGTTCCTTAAATAGGATCGCGTGGGATTGGTAACTATTGCTTTGACTTATCATGGGTAGCGAATATGTGAGATTCAATACTTTTTATCTTGGGCAATATTATTAGTTACATGTGATTGCTAAGATTTAATACGAAGAATCGTGTGCAAATACGCTTGTTCGATTTGCCCCCTTGGGAGGTTCATAAACTTTATCATACCAAATCTTGCAAGTGGAATTAGTTTCCGGTATGGATAATAATGTTGAACCGTTCCTTGACCAAGGATAAAAGATATTAATTAATGGAAATCTATTTCAGTGGCTTGAATTAATTAATGGGCTAGATAATCTTAAACACGAGAAATAATGACCGGGAGCCATATTGACTGTAATATGGGTTAAGATGGATAGTGCAATATTAATTATGTAGTGGGATTAATTAATATTTATGGGCTTGAATTATATTGTGGCTCAATATTAGATATTCAAGGTCCATTAGAAGGTCCAATCTTAATTCTCCTAAAGGCCCCCTGAGTAGCCCAAATTATAGTCCAATAACTGAAAATGTGATTAAAATAAAATAAATATTGTTGCTTATTTTTCCAACTAAAATTTCAAAATTTATAGATATAGTGGGAGAATGATTCTCTTTGAATTTTGTTATGGAATGAAGATATGTATTCTTGGAATACAAGATTATCTCATTAAATTCAAGAAATCTCCCACTTGGTTATCTATAATGATAATTTCGAAAATCTTGAAAATATAGTGGGCAAGAAAGATTTTCTTGATTTTCTTGAAAAGATATTATGGAAGATATGTATTTCTTGAAATACAAGAACATCTCATAAATTCAAGAAGATCCAAATCTTGGGATCTTGGACCCCAATATTTTCGAATTCCATAGCAAATAGATAAGGTGGGATTTTTGTGGAATATTATGATTATGGGAAAAAAAATATAGGAGATATATTCAAGATTTCTTGGAGATCAAGAAAAGATTTTCCCACATCATATTTTGCCAAAATTTTCGTCCACTTTAGCCTCTATAAATAGGGGATGAATGGTTCATTCCCAGTAACAAACATAAATTTATTTTTCGGAAAAATATCAGCGTCGATAAAACATCAAATATTTTGTAACGTCGATAGATTGTATTTTTTTTTGAAAAACGACAATTGTGAGTAGTGTACAATTCCATGTACTGGAAAAATTAGTAAATCCACAAAGGTGGTGCAACATATTTTATTTTCCTTTCGTTAATTCGTTCACAAGAATCCTTCCACCGGATAGTCGAACGAGGGCTAAGGGAATACTTGGGAAGTCCTTACGGTTAGTCTATTCAGCCACACCGTTGCCATCCCAAGAGGTATGTTCACGTAAACTCGTAGAATTCCGCATGCGTAGGTTTTACGTGAATTGTTATATGCATGATATGTTGTTGGATTATTATTTGAATTAATATAGGATTAATTTATGCTAGTAATACTTAAAGAATTAAATTTGTATTTAAATATTCACCCCGAATAGATCTGTGCAACTTATTCCCCAACAACTGGTATTAGAGCCACGGTTTCGGGCTCTGAATTTTAAATTGTAATTTAATTCGTTGGCATTAAATTTGAAATTGGATAGTAGAATTGCTAGATCTTTTTTGCAGGTATCCAATTGTCATGGAATTTAATGTGTTTATGCATGCATATAAACTGTGTTTTTTAATTCGATTCGTTCGGATTCGTTTTACTTCATGAGAAAATTCACGAGTATATTAGAATTTGTTTGATTTGATAAATGTAATAGACTAGTCTAGATCTAGGTTTATTTATTTTTTGTAAATAAATGATAACCAGATCGAAAACGAGGATGGAGACGAAGAAATAAAGGACAAAATCCAGAACCAAGTAGTGGGCGCGGCGCTTGTATTTATTATACGCATGGCGAGTGGAAGTCCGAGAAAGTGTAGGAAAGAATATCAAGACGGCATGGTAGCGCAAGGGCGACGATATACGATGTCTGATCTGTTATCGCCCATTTGGCGAACAGACGGGCCGCGGGACGCTGGGCGGGGCTTTTTTGGGAGTAAATTGAGGCGGGCGAAGCGGGCAGGCCTGGATCTGTGGATCTGGATACGCTGCCGGGGCTCGCTGTTGCCCTCCTGGGGCTACCGAGACGTCTTAGAAACCTTTGGGGGCGGCGGGCCATGGGGGTGGTGCCAGGCCGAGGTTGCCCAGGCTAAGGCAAGCGGCCGGACGTGGGATCTGCGCGTGCATCTGCTTGAGTTTGCTTGGCGTGGCGTTTGAGGCGAAGTATTTTTCGAGACGATCGAGTGGGAGAAATTCGAGATGGGGTTTCTTCAAGATCAAGCCAAGAAAAATCAAACCATGACAATTGGATAATTTGTGCCCAATATGTTTATTTTTCTATTTTGCTTGATTTATTTGTGCTTTCTTATGCTTTATTTAATTTGTTTAAATGTGTTTGCATGAGAATTGCCCAAATGAAAAATCTCACCTTCAAAATTACTAAGTATGTTTAAATAATTAATTGACAATTTTATTCCGGATAATAAAATTGAATTAATTTTGACCTCCATGATTTATTTATTTGTGAATTCTTTTGGAGAAATTCCACCCACGGGACGGTCAAAAGATAGCTTTCACATGAATGAATTCCAAACGGATGATTGTGGGTTATTACTAGTGGCGACGATGACCCTCCTCACGAGGCTCGTTCAAATCGAAATAATAATCCTGTATTTAATCATGGTTATTACTTAGGTATAAAATTGATATGCATATACTTCCCCGAAGTCCCTGTCAATTTTATATTGGTCAAAGTGGGAGCCAACTATTAATTTGGATATTAAAGGTTTGTAAATGTTCTTGTTTGTAACCTGCTTGAATGTGTTTAAATAATGACCCACCCCACGTGGCTTATTTAAACTGTTTTGAGATGTTGGCTGATGCATGTTCATATTTTTTTGAGATTTTAAATATGATGCATGTGATCGAATCTTGTGATATACTTGTGCTTATGCATATAGTTATTTATTTCAGTTCAACATGTCGTTACCTTTTAATCCACTGTTATTATACTTAAAGTCAATACAATATGTATGAAAACTATATTGATTGGAAACGAAAATTATAATTGTCCTAAGCGCACAAAAAGCACAAGTGGATTTATGACACACCAAAATCAGATGAGCCAACTGACGAGTCAAAACATGCGGGACTCGTCAGATCACCTTGCGAGAGATGTCATCGCTGAAAATGGTGGAGGGCAAACCCGTAAGGGATTAAGTCCTCAAAATAGATGGCCCATCTGAACAAACTTGAGATTATGAGTCTGATTATGATCACGGAGACTTCGGATGAATTTGGTACTTCACTCTCGCCCCCAAAAGTTTTTGAGCATTTTGGCCTCATTAGCTAATTTATTTGCAAGCTTTTGGTCTCGGCGAGAGATGTTGATAAGGCACCAAACTCAAGCTTTGACGACAAGTGGTCGTCTTCATCTTCTAGGCCAAAAGGCGAGCAAGAAAAGGAAGAGGACCAAAAGCCATAAGCAATAAAACTCAAGCTGTTGCCAAAGGCGATGGTAAGATGAGAATGCTTGTTGTGTCGAGGAAAATCGAAGAGGAAGTGCTTAAGGCTGCGGTGAGAGGACAATGGAGGTTTTTGCTGTTCAACCCCAAAAGGGCCAGACGAGAAAGGTAATTCTCACGCACTAGTTGTTGAAACTTGTTTAGCGGCGTATACTTCTCATTAAGTGGGTGGTTGATCTGACTATCTTTTGAAGATAAAGTTTTTGAGATTATCTTTATGTTCGATTTTAGAAAGAATTCACTTTGGGTTTCTAAAATTCGATTAAAGGACCTTAAAGTTTCTTACAATAAG